>OX453063.1:22090666-22679281 GCA_949699795.1 Spicauda simplicius
TATAAGGAAAACCTTTTAAAAGTTGTCACCTCTCTTACCTGGAAAATAGAGAAACGATAATATATGTTAATTATTTCCAACTATTCATCTCTATGCCAATTATTTAATTACTCTTCTATAACAATAAATTATACCTAAAGCCATCTTTTTTCATATCGATTCTTGACAGGGACAGAAATTTAAATTTAAAAGAATGTAAAGTTTCTTTACATCTATTTCTCTGATGTATTATCATGCAAGCAGTCGGACAGTTACATGCAATAATGAGACTACGTACAACTATAAACCACATACAGCCTAAGGCAATATCTACGGCCTACGTCACATTAAATATTACATACATACGTACATGCCGTCAACGTCAGAACGTTACACACGTGACTTTCTACCTTATCAATATGTTATATGACTGAAGTATAGTTAGTAAGTTTTTGGCTACGTCAAACAACTCGTTAAACATGTACGTCCGCTAACACACATCGTATCCACGATTTATATATTCTTTGCGATAATGTCGGATATAAATAACTAAGGCGGTGTACACATTTAACCCTCTGTCGCTCAATGTCCCGACACTCCGTGTTTTATCGCCTCAATCATGTTTATAGTCGACGTTGTGAGAACGTGTCATAAACGTGGCTTAATGTACACTTCTACGAGGACAGATATGCGATGTTAAATTTTTTCTCTTACATTGTGCTACAAAGTTAGTTTATAGTGACAAGGTTATAAGTTTAAACTATTTGGTTAAGTCATATCCATATATACATTTAAAGGGGTTTAGCTTGTCTGGGGACCCCCTCCCCCCAGGAGAAAAGAACTTCAACACCCATGAGGTCAAGTATAATTTTAATATTAATAGTAGTAGTACTGAAGTATAGTAAGCAAGTTAACGATTTATATAAAAACAAAACTAAATGTAACATATTAGACAGTTCGGCATAAAGTAGTTGTAAAGAAAGAGGTAGGTAGGATGGTAAGAAATATTAAGTAGTACACCAAATCGGAACACGACCTCAAATGGGATAATCCGGCAAAAACTCAGCGGGTTTGTCTTTTTTGTTATTTTATAGGTATCTATTACTTGTAAATATAATTACAATCATGTTTTTGTTACATAGTAATGCAAGTTAGCTCCAGTATCTCGCCTTACAGTTCGGAAAAAGAGCCCTGTTTGGCTTAAAAATTATACACTGAAAACGGATAGACATGAACAACAATCATAAAACATATTTGAATACATTGATAGGATGTATCATAAGGTGCTGGGCGCGATGAGCAACGTAAGTTTCGTAGTATGTATTTTTACTATTGTTATGTGAAAAATCTATCATTAGTACTGGAGTTCGAAAAACTTGTATATAAATACAAAAATATTAATGCTTGGTTCTAAAAGTCGTAAAGTAAAGTCAAATAATCGCGCTTATGAAACCATAGTTAAAACTTCACTCGCTATTCCGCTTGCAGCGCAGCTGGCTGCTAGAAAACTCCATAAAACGAATACAGTCAATCGTAAAACTATAAGTTCACTCCAAGTCATAATAGATTAGTGCTGGATTAAACTCAGATAGCGAAAAAGGGAAATACTACGGCTATTTTCATTTTTAAAAAAGTTCAAAGGTTTAAATCTTTATAAATGGGAAGTGCTAAAGTGTTTAATACAGATGATCATTACATAGTATAAAATAAAGTCGCTTCCCACTGTCTGTCTCTACGTATGCTTAGATCTTTAAAACTACACTAAGGATTTCAATGCAGTTTTTTTAATAGATGGAGTGATTTAAGACAAGGTTTTTTATGTATAATACATGTAGGTATAATATAGTAGAAAACACTGATAATTTTAGATTTTAGACTTTTAGGAATCAACGGATTAGAAAATAATCACAACTTCCCGTAGCAAATACGAAAACTGCAAGAGAAAATCAAGCTTCTAAAAGACATTTTTCATAAAATACAGTTGGTCAATGGGATCTTGAGATTATCATTTTATCGTGTACACTTGGTTAGCATTTCTTTTAGACTATGACATATAACAGGGTTAATTGTAATAACAGGATATCATTAAATTATCCTGTGTTGTATGGAAAATCGCAAGAAAAATTACGTGAACTAAATATGTTTTCTGGCGTCTGCAGAGGTATCTCGCTGGGTCATTGCCGTGCACCCTGTTTCTCATGACCGAACGAGGGTGCACCGTCAGATGCGTTGGCTGTGGGGCCGCAGGGAAAGAGGAGATACGGTGTGTCGTTGCCGTCCTCCCTGTCCTCTGCGGCCGTTTGGTGATTTGTGGCAGAACCAAAGAGCGGATCCGCCCCTGGGTATGGGAGGTCGGTGCCTGTAAGGTTTAGAAGGCTTTGTCGCTTAGCGGATGGAGGTCTTGGAGGTAAGGCGCGCCTTTATGTTATCTGGAGCGCCTTGCAGGGGAGATTCATGCTCCATGCGGGGGGGCTGCGGGAGCGGCCGGGCTCAGGCGGGTTCGCGGATGAATGCGAATGCATGCCCTTGTTCCCGCCGTACGGTGCGAGGAGTAAACACAGTGGGGGTTTATCAGGTAAGAGTCCGGCATAACCCAGCTGCTGCCCCGAGCGGTTCAGGTATCCAGGAGGATTGCCCACTTAAAAAAGAAAAGGTAGAACTGTGTATAAATTACCGTATTACGATGTTTTTATCATCTTTATTTTAATAATTTATCTCTGCAGAAAATGAAAATTCGAAGTCTCATTAACTTGTGAATGTATATATTGGATGATGAATACACGATCGTATTTCGTCCAACACTGTAACAGTTACTGTACAAAATTAAGCGATGTATTTAGTAAAGCCCAATATCAACTTGTTCGTCAATTACTAGTGCTTGTGTGCAGACCGCAGTGTTGGGAGCAGCTAAATCAATTATAGTAGTTGTGGGCGATAAATCGCGCGCCCATAGTGGTTTACAATTATAGATATTGCAATTACAATGATAATTCATATAAATTATGCTTATATCAATTATAGTTTTTAATATACGGCTTGTAACATAAAAAAATATAGACGAAATTCAATTTATTTATCCAGGTCTACAGGGGCACTTATAAATTGTTATTTATAATATTTTTATTATATACTCATACCAAGTATCTACTTGATTGGGATAGTTTTGGATACTATACACAGATAAGTATGAATATTATTCTGAAAATCTGAAAATTACCCGACGTACACTTACTGAACCAATGGTAGCAAAAGTTTTAAGTTTATAAAAATTACTTTTGACCAAATGCGATCTGAATGCTCATATATTACCATCCATCCTAGTCTTCGGGAGTAGCAACGCATCTGTGATTGACTTCAGATAAAAACTATGTTCTATATGAAGTTGCTTACAAATGTCCGTGGGTGGCAGTGACTACTTACCATCAAGTGGACTGCATGCACGTTTGCTACTTCATTATTATAATAAAAAGAAACCCTTGTTTGTATATAGTTGATTGCAGACGTTCAACGGCGGCAGAGCACTTTCGTCAGGACTGCTTGTTTATTACTTTAATCGCACCAGCGATAAAATATAAAACAGAAAATTAAGCACAAATACCGATATCATAAAGCTTTTTATAATCCTCTTGTAGGCAAATTGAACTAAATTTCAATAATTGGCATTTAGCCTATCAGCCAATTATTAACGTTGCCGTAATTGGCTCGTTAGCGATGGCCATTGGTACTCAAAATGTGTTTCGCGTGTCCACAAGTGTACAATCCAATACACTAGATTGACATTCCTGTTCACATCGCTAAATGCTAACGAATTACTAATTCCAATGTGGTTACTTTGAAAATTAACTTTTGAAAATTTGAAAATTGAAAATTATATTTGTAAGAATAATTATAAGAAGAAAGACATTAGAATGTATTTTTTTTGAAATAAATAAAAACAAATGGGATTCTAAAATCCCTGTCAGGAAAGAAGTCTATTAATCTAATAAATATATAAAAATAAAAAATACGATACAGAAATAATTGTGGCAGTGATGCGGAATCGAATTACAAAGATTTTTTTATCATGTTGAAGAATCAAAGAAGTCAACTTCGTACAGAATAGAATTACCTGAAGTCAATCACAAATACGTTACTATTCCTAAGGATTAACACACTCAGCTCCTACCGGATTTATGCCATACTTCTAGCGAATCACAAGAACGCTTACCCGGTATAACAATACTAGAGCTACAATCTGACAATCTCATATTATAACTACAAAAAAATATATATACCATTTTGTCAGAGTCACCACAGACCGTTCTACCAACTTCAAGTATGTAGCATATAGCTACAGGTCTGTTTCCAGTCTCCACGAGTGAGAACATAAGATTTTTGGAAAACTGTAGCCTATACACATTTAACTTTCTTTACCAACGCTTGTATAAACTTGTAGCCAATTTATTGAATAACAGTGTCAGTTAAAGTCATCAATTGAGGACAATTTTTAGAACAGTTATTCTAAAACAAACAACGTTGAAATTTATCATTCACGTGTGCAGCCATTTAACATTGCGACAATGTATTGATATTGCTAACCTCATTCATACATAACAATGTTGGGTGGACATCGTAGTGGGGACGATTGCATTTGAATTCATAATCAGCACGTGATTAGTGGATGCTGGAATGGTCGTCTATTCACTCATGAGTTTAATTAATTGACATGAAAATTAGATGAGAGACAGGAAAGTTATATACATATATGAGAAATAGTTGACTCGGCGAACTTCGTTCCGACTAAAAGTCAAAAATCTAATATTATCGGTGTTCCTCCACTATGTTATGCATATATTATACATAGAAATATTCCATTCGAATCACTCTATCTATTAAAAAAACTGCATTAAAATCGATAGAGCAGTTTTAAAGATTTAAGCATACATAGGGCTAGCGGCAAGTGACTTTGTTTTATACTATGTAGTGATATATATACCATGTTGGCCATTATATTCTTTATCATTTTTATATACGCAATATGTTTATACATACTACAGGAGTAGCAGATTGTATATTCCATACAGCCCATTTGATGGCAAGTTGCTTTTGCTCACGCAAGATGGTAAGATGTAATGAACTTCAGATAAGATTAGAGTACTACCTAAAGTCTATCACAGACGCCGCTGAGGGCTAATTTGAAGGCCTTTTACAGATATGGCTCTCTAAGTACACCCTTTAAACCAGAACACATAAGTGGCACATACTATTGTAATAAGGCAGAAAAAGGCGTGGCGGTAGTTTCCTCAGAGTCACCATAGACCGTTCTACCAACTTGAAGTATGTAAATAGCTACAGGTCTGATTCCAGTCTCCACGAGTGGGAAGATTTATGGAAAACTGTAGCCTCTACACATTTATATTTCTTTACTAACGCTTGTATAAACTTGTAGCAAATTTATTGAATTAAACATAAGCTTAGCGCTCATGTATAGTTGGTGTCAAAAAGGTGGGAGAACCAGTGTAGTTCGACAGGGGAGGGGAAGAAGTACCACCACCACACCTATTTCGAGCGTGAAGCATTTCTTGCGTTTCGGTGGAAGGGTGTGCTTCCCGGCACACTTTTAGCCGGAGTAGCAACGCATGTGGGATTGACTTCAGATGGAACCCATGTTCAGCATGAAGTTGATAAGCGTCCATGGGCGGCAGTGACCATTTACCATCAGGTGGACTGCATGCTCGTTTGCTACTTCAGTTAGATAAAAAAAAAACAAATCTTACAATATCGAATGATGTACCTTCTCGAAAAACGTTGAAAGCTAAAGTCTGCAACGTGGTCCGAAAAAATCATTTACCGGTGCATTTTAAAAGTTCAATTACGAGGTATCGTGCCGCTGACGGCATTCACTTTTTGCGTCCTTTTGCGCCACCGAGCTATCGCTAAAATTTGAAATTGGACGCAAAAGGGATACGAAGCTAAATGGATTTACACGTGTCGGAGTGGCTTTTTGTGAATTACCCACATAGTGCGAGGCTAATATTCGTAGGTGTAACAAAAATTTTGCTAAAGTCGAAAGCGTATTTCGAAGTATTTCAGTTATAAATTTTTAACTAGTCCGTAGAGATACGTTTTGTAGGTTGGAACGTATTTTCGTTGGCATCTCAATCTGAAAGAATCGTAGGCGTTACTTATTTGAACGACGTGGTACAATTATAATTAATGTATATTATTCAAATTGCAAACAAGCCTGAAGTCCTCATTGTAAGTGGCCTGCCACTGCTCTTCAATAATCAAGAGCCCCAGGAGAGGTCACATCTAGATGCTACCCTTAAGGACTAAGTCCGAACGCTTCAGTCAAGTATGTTTCTCTTACTACTCTAAAGTATGCCGCAATACTTAACACAGCTGTTACTAGGCAGAACCTATATCGTTGTAGTGGTATATCCGAAATGGTACCAAAAGATTTTGCTACTTTTCAAACTGGTATGAGCTCCATCTGGGTATGGCTTTATTATGAAATTACTTATCACTGGTTTTCGGTGAAGGAAAACATCGCGTGAAAACCTACACACCCAAGAGTTCTTTAAAAAAAGTTCTCGGAGGTGTGTGAAGTCCATCAAATCGCTATGACCTATAACTCCCTCATTCTGAGAGAAGACCCTTGCCCAGCAGTGGGGCAATAATGGGTTGACGAGGCAAGAGAGATGGCTTTTTTCAGAGGGATGGTTAAGTACATAGTCTATCTAGGAAGATAGCAGTTTAGAAGATATATCACTGTTTAGACAACTTAATACACATCAAGCATTAAAGTTTCCTTGCAACGAGTTCCTACATCATTAATACATGTCAAAGTTTCTTGAAATGCGAATCCAAACAAAAACATACATTGAAGTCTAAGTATTCACAACTAAGCTTCATATATTAGCTTTATATAAGATCATGTAATACGATGACTAACAAATAAGCATGACGCACGTAAAAATGTCTTATCACGTGAAACCCTTAGAATATCCGAAGGTATGCTTGGAGCATTCTCGTCCTTATATAAGCGGGGCATCAGTATGTCTATTTTCAGATTCTATTCAGTCGCTGCCCACGCCACCTGATGTATTTTTCATATAGTGTAATCGTGTCTCGAAGAAAGTTTGTACGTACAAATTATTAAGATGAAATATGTATAAGTGAAATTTGATTTCCCAATCGGAGGTAAAAATGGTTTTTCAGTTGAATAAGATGTGTCCTTGCAGCGATATAAAAAAACCCAAGATACACATTCAGCATCTCAAAACTGTCCGGTGAAAAAGAGCGCACAATAATTGCAAAATTAAGCGCTCGTTTCAAGTAGTAAAATTTTATTGCTATTTACTTAAAGCGTTTTAAACACAACTTTAGATCATGGACGTAAGTTTGCATTGCGAAATATGGTCGTTATGCCCATCTATAAACAACTACGTACATTTGACGACAGTTTTAGGTGTCTTTTTTGTTCGAGACTGTGTATCTAGTGTATTTCTATATCGATGTGTCCTTGTTAGTAATTAACGATTACGACGAACAAAAATAAAAAAAAGAGGGAAGAAAAATATCGTGAGAAGATCAGTACGCCTAAGAGTTCTTTAAAAAAGGATCGTAAAAGTGTATAAAGTTCGCTTCGCTCACTAACTTCTCTCACTTCTCTTGCGTAGTATGAATATCCCTCACTGTCAGGGGAGAGTCGTTGTCAAGCAATGGGATAGCAATAGGTTGACAACGACGGAATATTTACTAAATGGCTTTAATATTAGTGATATTAGTGAATCAAAATGTGTATGCAAGTGTATCATTTAACTTAAAGTAAAGTTATTTTACAGAACTTAACCGTTAATTTTGTAACTTACAAACAAACGTGTCTTAACGTAAATAGCAAAAATTCTTGTAGACAAGCGAGCGAAGATGCACTATAAAGTAAGTTTTGGAATAAAATGATACTGTTCTTGTATAAATTTCTATATTAAGATACAATTCTGAAGATCAAAGTATTATTTATTATTGATTGTCTATTAGTCACAAGGGCTACAGTTGTAGCTCAATGACGTTTACTTGAATGTCTGACGCGCTGCGCCTGGTTTAAGAGGTGTGGCTATTACTGAATAGAAGTGGGTTCGGTGGTGGTGTCCCTTCGTATAAATACAGTGATTCGGTAGCTATACAGTGATTTATAGAGTTACATAATGTCACTTCATATTTTCAAAACAGAAGCTCTTATCATTTTGTAAATAATGTAACATTTTTTTATAAAACCTTAACTTCAGACCTGAACACGAGTTGTATGAGAATATTAAAAGTTCAGAACATGTACAATATTGTCACGTTTGTGTCAGGAAAAGAGAACAACATAAAAAGTCCGAACACAGGCGGGTCATTTATAATATTGCATTTCCATAACAACGAATAAATACTTTTGGTATTTAGTTCCGAGTGAAAAATGAAAACAACATTTTAGCAGTGCAATTGTGTATGAAATGTCTTTATTTTGTATAGGCCTACGGGGGCACTTACAAATTGTCAGTTACATTTTTTTCTTACACTACCACCGGATCGGAACACGACTTCAACTGAGAAGATTCGGCAAGAAACTTTGTTCGTTTGGTTTGTCTTTTTTGTTATTTGTACCTATTTTTTTTATATAATTACAATCATGTTATTATACATGGTAATGAAAGTTCTGAAGTAAGCAAGATCAAGCTCAGTACCGACAAATGATATGAGTAGTAGCCGCAACTTTGAATAGGACCCTTTGTCCCTTTGCGACGTTATTCTTATTTGAGTTCTCTATTGTTAACAAGTCGTTCAGCTGGTATATCAGAATTTTGCTTATGCAAAATCGCAAGGAAAATTACATATTTTTTTAGACTTTTTGACAAATCGCGGTACTCAAATCAAATGAACCATTTATTGAGTTCACCTACACAGCAAGGCTATGTAAGCATTACGTGAAAATTGTTCGTTATAAATTACGTAAAAAATAATAGATTATCCTTTAATAATTAAAACAATTTATTCCCAAAAAATGGTAAAATTTGCTCTAAAATTAATTAGTACAACGTTAATAATAAAAAATGGGAACCTTTTCCTTTAATTCGCCACTTTCGCAAAGCATTTCCACGTAGAGAAACCTTTTAATTATATAAAATTAAATTAGAGTGTAAGGAAGTGGTGAAAAGTGTTTCCGTGTGGCCATTAATTCTGTTTTGGAGAAACGGTCACAGTGGCCGGAAAGGGTAGTGCGCAGTGTAGGTGGCGGTCAGCGCGACCTCATGAATAATCATATTATAATATATCTTGTTTAGGTTTTTGTAAATAAAATAAGTGGCTTCATTTTATTGTTAGGCAGAGTTAAAAAGTTACCAATGTCTTGTGTGAAATATCGCGTTCAAGTAGACCAAATTCATTTTATTGGCAAAAAATATACAGGAAGTGCAAATGGCATTTATATCCTTATAAATTTTATTTTTACGTATTTTATACCAGTATTGGATAATAGGGTCATCACTACATAGTATAAAACAAAGTCGCTTCTCGCTGTCTGTCCCTATGTATGCTTAGATCTTTAAACTACGCTACGGATTTAAATGCAGTTTAAAATAAACTGATAAATTGTTAGAGTGATTCGAGAGGAAGGTTTTTATGTATAATACATGTATAATATAGTGCAGGAACACTGATAATTTTAGATTTTTAGGCGAAACGAAGTTCACCGGGTCAGCTAGTTACAGTATAAAATACAGTAACATAAGATGACCATAAATCGTATTACTGCTCTACGGTAAAAGAAAATAACATACCGTACCGTTTAAAAAAGAGATCTCCAAGGTGTGTTTAGTTTATCAATTCGTAGTCGACCAGCGCGATGGACAATGACATGGAGCTTTCTCATTATGATAGAAGATTCGTGCCTAGCAGTGAGACAATAATGTTTGCCGGCGTAGACTCCATATCATGATTAACTGATATTTATATCAGTGCGGGATTAAACTGTTTTCACTACTTGAACTGTAATTAACACATTTTAGTTGATCCAATCACATTATTTGGGTCACGAATTAACAGACGTGACTCTATTAAGATACAATAATAAAGTACTTACTATGTATGAGGATACCCTCAAATTTACCCACGAACGCTTCGAAAATCTAAATCAAAAACAAATTAAGGACATTCCTCTACAACGTTATTGAGACATGGGCTTCATACTATCCCCAGGGAGTGAAACTAGGTTGACGTCTGATTTTTGCCCCAATTTCTGACTATATTTTTAAAGGCTAGGGAGTTACCTACAATTTATTTTTATAAAATCCCATCAACCCATTATTGTTCCACTGCTGGGTACGGGTTTTCTCTCGGAATGAGAGAGTTTAGGCTATAATCCACCGCGCTGGCCAAGTGCGAATTGGTGGACTTCACACACCTCCGAGAACCTTTTTTTTTTTAAGAACTCTCAGGTGTGTAAGTTTCCTCACGATGTTTTCCTTCACCGAAAAGCAGTGATAATTAATTTATAATACGCACATAAATCAGTGGTGCGTGACTGGGTTTGAACCTCGGACCTCCCGATCGAGAGGGCAAGTTTCAACCATTAGGCTATCACTGCTCACCTATTTTTATAAAATATCGATATGAATTTCATATTTAAAGAGATGTTGAATAAAAACAAAGACAGGAAGGATTCACTAGGGATTTTCTCAATAAATCCCAAAATCTATAACGGTGAAGTTATAACTCAAAAACTTTAAGTGGCGTCGTTTCTCGTATCTTCTAAAATACTTGATACCCATGTCATGACAGTGTTTAAAAATTATTGGGCTCTCATCTTTTATGGTGTGCAATATTGGACTTGGAATGATGTCAATAAGATATTTAAATTTATGTATCCAAAACCAATTGCCAAATTTTAATTCGGTATTAGTATCATCATATCATACATCTATCTATCTATGTATTAATACGTGAAGCAATAACTTGTGGTGCATTTTTAAGTAATAATAAGTTCGTACCTAAGTATTGATATATGATAGTTAAATCTAAAACATTATTTTACCGATCAATACATACTAGTCACCTGTCGCAACGTTCGAAATTGGATCGTAATTTAAATTAAAAAAACTTCGTATTGTCCGAAGTAGCACCAATATTTCTCTAATTTAAATAAATTGTAATAATTTTCAAGTTATTTTAAACGCACCCGTTAAAGGTTAAAAGAGGTTTATTTATTAAGCTGCATATAAAGTTATAGTGGGTTTTTTGACAAAGACATCTGACATGTTTCACGTTATGTGTTTTCATAGTAAGACATTGAATGTTCAGTTTCGTTTATTATGTATGTGTTTGTGTCAAATCAAGATAGTGAGTGTAATGTGTTTTTAGTCGATTTTATGTATGTTTTATGTATTATTTAAAAATCCCATCAACCCATTATTGTTCCACTGCTGGGTACGGGTTTTCTCTCGGAATGAGAGAGTAGCGTAGTAATAGCATTAGCATAGAGTAGAGTAGTAATAGCATTGCGCAAACCTCTCCTACATCAACTATAACCGTGCGTAATTTTATACTCCTCCGCCTGCATCAAGTATCTTAATGAAATGAAATGTCTTTATTTTGCATAGGCCTTCGGGGGCGCTTACAAATTGTCAGTTACATTTATATATATTTTTTACACTACCACCGGATCGGAACACGACCTCAACTGAGAAGATCCGGCAAGAAACTCAGTGGATTTTTCTTTTTTCTTTGTATATCTTTTTTTATTTGCCATCTTGTTTTTACATGGGTAACAAAAGTTAGCTCCAGTATCTTAAAAGAGTATCTCAAATTTTTGCTTCATATGTTAACACATATGGTTATGACAGTTGTGATATGTTAAGACAGTTATGATATTTTCTTGACCTTGCTTTTAATATTCATTCATGCTTTAATTGTCATTTCTAAAGAAAGAACTAAAATGATCACAACGTATTTAAGTCAGTCAGCATTTATATCCTTCACACAAAACACTAACGACCCGCGTGGCGCAACGGTTAACATACCGGTCTGACACGCTGGGTCCCGGGTTCTGAATGAAGAGTTTAGATTCTTGTTCTGGGTCTGGGTGTTTTTGTATTCGTCACGACACCGGAGAAAATCCTACTGTGGGGCTATGAGTGTAGAAAGCGTAATATTTTCACTCTAGGTATGGGGTACAACTCATTATCGTCGCACTGCTGGGCACGGGTCTTAATTTGCGAATTGGAGGACTTCACACACCTATTTTTTTAAAGACACACGGACACACCTCCGAAAACTTTTTTTGAAGAACTATAGGGTGTGTAGATTTCCTCACGATGTTTTCCTTCACCGAAAAGCAGTGACAAATAATATCTAGCACGCACATAAATCAGTAGCGCGTGCCTGAGGGCAAGTTTCAACCATTAGGCTATCACTGATTCACTGCTCTAAACATAACCTTAAACGTCACCTGAAGACACCAATCTGAGATAATGTTCAGAATTCTCACAGTGTCTAGAAGCTAGGTGTTTAAGCCTAAACGGTGGATAAGGCAACTTTAAGACTGCCTCGGTTCAAAATTTCATATCGAGTAGCCCTTGTTTGAAAGTCAATCGACTGAAACGTGGCCACGCTTCTAACAAATGCAAAGGATAAGTTTCCCACTATACAGCGTGCTGTTTTACCTGTTATCATTTGTTCAAGCAATATTTATTCATAAGTAGTACATTTATAATTTGTAAGGAGGTATACCACTCCTATTTTAACGCACTTATTTGTTTAAAAAGAAACACACACATGCTTTCTAAACTCATAGCATCATACTAGGATTTTCTCTTGTGTCGTGGACACACACAAGACGAATACACGAAAACCCAGACCTAGAACATGAATTTAAACTCATCATCCTGTCTGACCGGGAATCGAACCCGGAACCCATTGCGCGTCAGACCGGTATGGTAATCGCTCCGCCACGCGGGTCGTTAGTGTTTGGTGCGAAGAGTATAAATGCCGACTGACTTAAATACGTTGTGATCATTTTAAGTCTTTCTTTAGAAATGACAACGAATCTGTAATTGCCTTTAGATGGAACCACTGTTTCTGTGTACAGTTATTTTATAATATCCATAGCCACCAATGACCAGTTATCAGACAAAATACGTTTGCAACTTCAAGTTTAAAATAAAACAAAAAATACAATGAATTAATAAAGTAGCAATAATAGATTAAAATATTTGAATACAGGTTTTACAGGTAGAAATTATAATGAACATGTACGAGTACAACTTAGTATATAGAGAGAGATAGAGTAGCAATTTATTAGTGCATACTATTCATGCACTATTATATTGCTATTTCAACAGGATTTTCTCATCCTTTATGATCAGGAACATCCTTTATGCGTTCATATTCTTTCTACTTACTATTATTACTTTTAATTAAAAAAAAACTGCACAACTGCTGGCACGTAGTCTGTCGAATAAAGATTTATAGAAAGTTATATGATTTTTCCATCAGGTACATTAGTAATACCTTTTACTTTATTTAATCAATGATTAATTGGGGTTTGGTTTGGTTTAGAAAATTTTTACGTTCAAAAAAGTAATTGAAACGAGTCACTAGATTTTTGATGCTACGTTTGATTTATTCTGCCGAATGAGAGTGTTTGCCTTTATGTTCGTCTGTGACACTCATGGCTCAAGCGAAAGTCTAATTTTAATATGAGGTTATTCTCATAACAAGGCATTATATTATTATTTAACGTTTTATTAATTTGCGTTTAATCACATTGCTTTTACATCAATACAGAATTTCAAATGAATGAGCTGAATGACTCAAAAGGCCAGAACGCAATTGAGTCATAAATGACTTTTAGCTAAAGAAAAAATAAGTAAGCGGGCTTTCCACAACAACCTGTATTTTGAGTTCGATGAATAGACGAGTTCCAATTAAAAGTTGGAGCGAGGTCCCACTTTACGAATTAATTTAATCTCCATTTCATACATACCAACCATGTAGTTAGCCGAAGTTATTGATGTTTTACTTTTTATTTTACAAGGCGGTGGAACCAGTGTAGTTCGACCGGGGAGGTGCCACCGCTATGCTTATTTCTAGCGTGGAGCAATTCTTTCATTTCGATGGAAGGGTGTGGTTGTCGGCACACTTTTTTATGAAGCGACCATCTTAGTCCTTAGGAACAGTATCGCATCTGCGATTGACTTCAGATAGAATCCGTGTTTTACATGTATTTTCTTACAAATTGGCGGTTATATTTATCATGCTCGCTTGTTGGCTACTTTAATCAGATAAAAATAATACCTCATACTAACATGAAGTAAATATTCTGTGCAGCTTGTAAATAATCAAGATTACATTTTTTGGTATTTTATTTGTATTCCCAAGGGGTGGCGTTTGGTTTCAATCTCGACTGACACAGCTCACATGCTACAATGAAATATGCTCGCTAGAAAAGATTTATACGCTACATGAAGAGTACAAAGTTTTAAATGGGCGTTAGATACAGAGTAACGTTGGTGTTATATAATTTTACTCTTCTGAGGGGTAATGTTTTTGACCCTTTACATAAAACAGATATGGACTTAGTCTCCAGAGATGGCAATACTACTTTGATTGGCTTGTTGGAAAGACTCCAAATTTTTTTGGATGCTAACATGTACGTGGATGCAATGAAAATGTAACAACATCAATTTCTCTCTTGTGCGGTCTTTTACTTTTGGCCTTATCTAAGCTCAGAGTCACTAACCATGCTATTGGGAGTCTATGCTTTATATTTCATTACGTGACAAAATTTTAAATGACGAAATTCGTAAGAGACTAAATGTTACCAATATATCTTGAAAATTACCGACTAAAGATCATATACCCAAGCTAGCTCACCAAGAACAAATCGGCAATAAATTATCGGATTGCTACTGTCCTTAAGAATTAAAAAATGAAATGAAATGAAATGTCTTCATTTTGCATAGGCCTACGGAGGCACTTACAAATTGTCAGTAACATTTTTTTTTCACTACCACCGGATCGGAACACGACCTCAACTGAGAAGATCAGGCAAGAAACTCAGTAGGTTTGTCTTTTTTCTTTGTATATCTTTTATTATTGCCATATTATTTTTTGTTTTTGTTTGTATGTTAAGAGTTTTATATGAAGAGTATGGAGTATCCTCTGATCTGGTGGATAGACAAGTTGAAGGTGACACCGGATAACCTCTAAATGCAAAGAACTAAGAATTGGTTTAAAGGACACCAAAGAGGACTAACTTCAAGAGCCACCTTTTAAATACTAATAGCAAATTTATTGCAATTAAAAGATATTAGTGTTTAACTAAGGTAAAGCAATTAATTTAGGGGCTCAGCCTTGCAGACCTAAATGAGGTTCGTTATAAGTATTCAGAAGCATCAGGCACGCTGCCAACACGTAAATATGCCTTGCGATTAAATCCCCCACTTATTTAGCGATACTTAGCCGGCTTTACTGTTGGCAGACATCGCACTCGAATGCATTGTAGTTTGCTAATTTGTTTATAAATGTTCTTTGCTTTAAAAGTATTGGTATATGTAGGGACATGTAATATTGCAATGTTCATGTCAGCAATTAAAATGAGATCGAGTGAATCGCGAGTGTGTGAGTGTTGCATTACAGCGAAAAATATATTATAAATATGTATATAGAGACGGCTGCGTCCGTCGCGTAAGAACAGTCTGAAATATACACAGTTAACGGAACACGTATTTTATTCCATAGTCCCAGACTCGTATAGGTAACCCTTTACATTACCTAAACTGGTGACCCCGACGTGATTGACCCGACGTGATTGACCCGATGTGATAGACCCGACGTGATAGACCTGACGTGATTACGTGATTACGACGACGTGACACTACCTAAAGTATACATTATTTGATTCCCAATACATATTAAGTGACTACACAATAACATCTGACATCAATCCTAGATAAAATTAATCTCAAACCGCTCGGCAGCAAACGCGTTGAGAACTAAGTTAAAAAAGGTAACTTAATCTGACGCAAATTGGTATAAATCAGAAATAGGTATAGCGGAGTTGCCTCTAGAGTGAAATCAAGGAGAACGCAACCAATTCACTTATATGTTATAAATATATTCTCTGAAAAACCTACTCGTATGTCATTATAAATAATATATATTAGTAACGGATCACAAAGTAGTTCTACCCTAAGTATATGGAAAACCGGCCAAGTGTGAGTCGGACTCGGCACTAAGAGTTCCGTACTATTATCTATAAAAAACGGCAAAAGGTAAGGTAGTAGATACAACAAAATATTCTTTGAATATTTCGAATTGTCAATTCGTATTCTTGTTCCCGTTATAATATACAGTAATGTTATTACGTTTGTTATATAAAAGCCTTCTTTAAATACATATTTATTTTATTACCCGACCGCGTAAGGAGGGTTAACTTTTTCAAGCTATTCCTTTTTCAATTTATGCGTTTTTCTTACCTATGTATTTCGATTTTGAGTATTTTTTGTTCCAACGGCAACTGAAATTCGTCATTTGTGAAAATTCTAACTTTGTAGCAATCACGGTTCATAAGACACAGCCTAAGACAGGCAGATGGGCAGACAGACAGTGCAGTTTTAGTAACAGGGTCTCGTTTTTACCTCTGCTTACGGAACTCTAAAAACTAGGATTAAATTTATTCGTGACGACGTAAAGTTAGACCGCAGTGGAATAGCTTTTCAACATTACGATTCCATTTTACATACGTAACTAACGTGTTCTGGAATTTTATTAAGCATTTTATATTCAAAACCGTGCAGTACAAAATATTGTATTCATAAAAGTCTAGAATAAATACAGGTTCAGGTAGCAAGAGTAATCGTATGCACGTTTCGTTTTGTTATTGCATTTTCGTTTTGTCGTAAGAATTTCGTCATTTCGTTTCGCCTCTCATTTCGACGAATCTAGAAAGTAAAATACAAGATGGGGTTTGAATTTTAAATAGTAGGTATAATGCTATTGTGACTGAGTGCTGACTGTAAATTCTGTTGGAATGAGTTTTGTTTAAACTGATTAAAGGTTAATGACATTATCTATTATTTCTTTTGTATCTAGTATAGTAGCGTTCTTTTTTTTCGTGGATGTCCTAATAGGCGATTAAGGGACAAAGTTCAGAAGACGGTCAGGAGTGCCTTTACGTGTAACATCAACTTTCACTGTCACCAACACGCATGACAGGCACGGCGGCTATTAGAGAAAATTCCCATTAGGGTAGGTCATATGCCTACCCTAATGGGAATTTACCTACTTAAAAACACATATGACCTAAATAATTTACAGTTTTCCGTCAGCAATATTAGTCTACTTTTTAGCGGTAAAACTTTTTTAATATAATATCTTTTTACAAAATTGCATGTGCGTGTCGTATATTGTTATCGGAATATTGTTTTATATTCGAAGCGACCATCGGGCTCCTAACAACCAAAAACAGGCAAAATCCTGAAGCTTACCTGGCTTTGGTAAAATTTATGGCTATCAAAATTCTCTGTACAATTTCACGAACCTATGTGAAGGTGACCAAACTTGCTCTTAGTCGTAGGTCATTCAGAAGAGACGCCGCTCTACGTGCGTTGATATACACTCATCACATATTTATTCTTGTCTTTGAATATTACACTGAATTCCCTCGTGTAAGCCTAAGCGTATCTTTTATACTATTTTGATAAGATGGCAAGTACAATATGCCATGCGAAATAGAGGTAGTACCAAAAGCCAAAAGATTTGCCATAGTACGTATTGCCTGTAATTCATTGATTTTCTTTTTTATGTAACCATATACAAAGATTAAAAACAAGACGCTATTACTAAGCCTTAGCTGTCTGTTCGTCTGCCAATACTTTGTCTGTTGATTTGTAATAATAATTTCTCACAAGAACTATCACATGTATATAGTGTATGATATTATAAGATCGAAGTAGCAACACGAAACACGCAGTCCACTTAATGGTAAGTTATGCTATCATGAACATTAGTAACTTCATATAGAATACGTATTCTATTTGTAATCAATTACGATGATTTGTTACTCCTGAAAGAATAACATTGTCGTAGTATAAGCATTTAAACCGGCAACCACACTCTTTCTCTGAAACACAAACTACTTTGTGACTTACTAGAAATTGCAATGGTACCGATCACATTCTTTCTACCTCTTAAATGTATTGTAAATCTGTCATTTAGTTCGTTTCGTCCTTGGCTGGTGTATCTTCCGCGTGGCCAGCGATACGGAATCCACGATGTGTCCTGCATGCGACAAGCACCCTGGCGGCGCAATGCGGCCTTATGGCAGCAAGAACGTCACAAGTATTTAACTAAAGCCTTGTAACACGGCCTAACTTTGAACGTATACTCTTACATTATTTAATGGCAACAATCATTTACATAATATTAGGAGCATTGTTTCATAGCCAGGTCGACGATCAATAAAGCATGAAGAAATATGTAGAGAAAAGTATACGTTTAATTACATATAAACCTTGTGATAAACAAATCAGTTATTTTTTATTGATTTCATGTAGTAATTAATGTAAAGAATTAAAAAATAGGAATTAGCTTCAAGTTTCTGAACCGAATATAGTAAAGGAAACCAACGTTCTTAAAATCGGATAATAATTTAAAAGATGCTGCCGATAAAATGAAGCAATTTAAAGTCGTAAATCGTTTGAAACCTGATATAAAATTTAATGCTATTACACATAACGAAGGCAAATTGCAGATCACAGGTGTTCGATGGCGTAAACTGTATAACGAATCGCCGGAAGGTGAAAAATTCTCGTAACAACGTCATTATGTTTTAACGAGGTTACTCTGATGGCCTCTTCACACGATTGTCCTAACGAGACACTCGTTTACCCTAATGCGTGAGAAGGAGGGTAATGTTTTTCAAGCGTATGTATGTATGTTCGTTTGTTTGGCACGCGTTACAGCCAAAATTGCTCTGGCATACCATCACAAAAACCTCGTTTCCATGTCACGGGACCATCCATGAAATATCTCTTTTCTTACAAAATCTTCTTGAGGATCGGTTTTGAAGTGGCAAACGAGCATGCAGTCCACCTGATGGTAGGTGATCACTGCCGCCTTTCGCGTTTTTGTGTTTGTGTCTGTGTCGCCTTCTTGTGTTTCGATGGAAGAGTGTGGTTGCCGGCGCACTTTTATATGAGGCGACCATCGTAGTCCTCGGGAGTAGCAACGCATCTGTGATTAACTTCAGATGGAACCCATGTTCTGTATGAAGTTGATTACAGATGTCCATGGGCGGCAGTGACCACAAACCACCAGGTGGACTGCATGCTCGTTTTTTACTTCAGTCAGATAAAAAAATGGAAGTCTGCGTAGTGAATCCATTACCATATCGGTTCATTTAAAACGTAGCGGTATTATACTTACTGTTATACAATAGAAAGCTATACGCTAGAGGACAATGTTAAAGATTTATATTTGCTTCATAACACAAATATCAGGTGAATAGGGCGTTCCAAATTAATTCTCAGAAATAGCCCGTTCCGTGATTTATAGCCCCATTTTCGGTTCGGCTGTTCTTGGAACCAATAAACTGTGTCGCCTATGATTGTTTTATTTATTTCGTAAAGATAACGGCGACGAAGATGGAGAGTTCTTTTTAACATAATATTGAAGTAGTTAACGAGGTTGCATTCCACTGAGAAATGGTCACTGCTGCCCATGGACACCGGTAAGTATCTTTAAGACAATGATTACCCTTGTCCTGAAGTATCACAGATGCTGTGCTCAGAGTGAGAGAGTTTTATGCCATAGTCCACCGCGCTGGCCAAGTGCGAGTTGGTGGACTTTACACACCTCCGAGAACTTGTATTTTTTTATTAAAGCACTCTCGGGTGTGTAGGTTTCCTCACGATATTTTTCTTCACCGAAAAGCAGTGATAATTAATTTCCAATACGCACATAAATCAATGTTGCGTGGCTGGGTTTGAACCTCGGACCTCTCGATTGAGCGGGCAAGTTTCAACCATTAGGCTATCACTGCTCTGATCCTACCGTATAACCTATATTAATCCCAAAATACGAATTAAACAACAAAACGTAAACAGAAAGCTGAGCAAGAGTAACAAATTAGGTGAACGGTTGAACGCGCGTCACAAAGTTATAACGAGCCAACTTCTCGTGACAGCGAGGCCTCCACGCACCTGCATTTCATTGAGAACTTCCAGGCGACCTTCGTCACTTCGCGAATATTTTGAACAATATATACGACATAATTTGCTTTTGTATGCTTTCGGAAAACAACGCTGAATGTTTATTATAAGTAACATTGGGTCAGCGAATATAGCTTAAAGTAGTTTTATGCAGCTCGCAATTGGATACTTTGGCTCAGCAACTATAGTAGTTTAAACTACAAGATGTAAAAGACAAAGTCTATGCAAATATTTGCGTAAACTATCATTTTGTCGTTTAAACATTTCCTAAGCTCGGATGTTTAATATATTTTGAGCAATTAGTCAGTGGTGGCGCAAACCCATTATTGTCCAACTGCTGTGCACGGGTCTTCTCCCAGTATGAGTGAGTTTAAGGCTATAGCCTACCGCGCCGGCTAGTGCGAATTGGTGCACAATTATTTAGTGACTCATGATAAATCATATTGAAAAAAATCGGTTATAGACCCACCCACCGTCTACGTGTATATTAACATATTTAAATGACTTAAGTTTAGTTATCGAGAAACTACCGACATACTGCTTAGTCGCGTTATACAACGCGATATCGATATAATATCGAATGTGCCAACGTTCACGAATCTAAAACACCAACAATTATGCGTGTACAATAAATTCGATAACTATGCAAACGTCCATACAAAAATGGTCATGTCCTTTCTATAGCTTCACTATACGCGACCCTTAATTCGCATTCGCAGTTCTGTTCATTCATTCCTTAGCTTGAATACCCTTATTTAAACGTCGATATAACTATAACAGAGATTTCATATCACATCATACTTATTGAGATGACAAACAAACATACAGTTGGCGCTGCAGGATCGAAATGATCTGTAACCAAGCTCAAAAACGACTGCACTACTTACTTTGTCAGAGGAAAAAGGAATACAGCAGAGCATAACATTGTTTTTTAATAATATTTCACACCCTAGGGTCCATAGATTTGTTAGTATAAAAATTCTCTTAAAAACTATGTTAGTAAGATGATGACAAACAAAAAAAGTGCACGGGTTGAAAGTGTTATTATTACTAAAATCACTAATTCTACTTGTTATTAATTAATGTAGACAAACCTACATAGTCTTTTATGGATTACAATGACACAGAGCATTTAAATAAATATATTTCATTGAACAAATAAAGAGAGAGACATTTGTTTTTCAATTAAAATGTATAAATGAAATGTTTGGCTACGAAGCATCGTCCTAATTGGGCTCTAGTGGGCCATTCTTGTACCGAATATAATTGGATTTTTATTCAATATCACAGGATTGTCCCACAGAGAGTATTGAGTGGTATTTTATTTTTTAATAATAATCTTTATCCTTATTTTTTATCTATTTGAAGTAGCAAACGAGCATGCAGTCCACCTGATGTTAAGTGGTCCCCGCAGCCCAAGGACATCTGTAAGCAACTTCAAATAGAACATGGGTTCTATCTGAAGTCAATCATAGATGCGTTGCCACTCCCGAGAACTATGATACAAAAATGTGTCGGCAATCAAACTTTTTCATGGAAACGTAAGATATGCTTCATGCAAATAGGTGTGCAAAATCCGAATTGCCTGTAAAGTAAATCTTATTTCGTAGTTCTTGCGTTTCGGTGAAAGGATGTAGCCGCTGGCTCACTTTTATATAAGACGACTGTCCTAGGCCTCGGGAGTAGCAAAGCATTTGGGATTGATTTCTGATACAACCCCTGTTATGTATTAAGTTACTTACAGATTTCCATTATCGGCAATGACCACTTAACAAAAGGTGGTACACTGTACACCCGTTATGCCTGTGTGGCGACCTCCCGTAACTTATCAAGAGATGGTACTAGTATTCTGAAACACGCTATCGAAGTATTCTCAATACCCCGCATGTATACAAATTCCGAACAACGGCTGTTAGAGCAGGGCCGCTCTCCAGGCATGATCACCTCGCCTGGTGAGAGATCTCCCTTTGCCAAACCTATTTGCTACTTCAATCTGATAGAAAAGGTACAACTGTGCTATCGACCTCAGTTTACATTTTTTTTTTAATTTTACAGTTTATTTTTAATTCTTTTTTTAATATTTACAGTTATCGTCAAGATTCAGTAAAATATATTATGTACATTGAACGCCGACTTTGACGGAGCGCACTATGTACTAAACCAACATTTATTATTAAGATTATTTTCCTTTTTGCGGCACAGAAGTCGGCTGTATCTTTTGTTAAGATTTTTTCAGCTACTAGTTACTTTTCTTACTCAATCAATGTGATTTCCAATTAGCTTTGAATAGCGAATTTTATCCGGAATTGTAATTTCCGCCATTACTCTTTCAGAACCACCTTCCTGCAAGGTTATTCTTTATCATCAACAGCAGGAAAATTATTTTTGAAAGAAAGAATTATTAGGATCTCTTAATATTTTTTTGTGCTTTCATGCGATTTAATGATTATATCTGCTCAATGACAAAGGTCGAAATTTTAGTCCTCATGATTATAATGAAGTGAGTAATAGTGAGTTCTTGAAGGTGACTTCCTGAGGAAACTTACGCACCCAAAAGTTATTTAAAAAAAGTTTTCAAAGATGCGCAAATTTTACCAACTCGCACTTGGACAGCGCGGTGGACAATGGACAAAACTCGTTCATTTTGAGAGAAGACCTGGGTGCAGCGATAGGACAATAATGAGATGACGATGTGATGTTACGAGATATTAGTGAATATCTTTCATACATATCTTATAATCAACAGAGTAAAGACAGATCAACCAGTAGATGCATTTTACAAAAATCACTTGAAGTCTTAATCTGTGAAGGTGCAAGTAGCGTGCAGACAGACAGCAATCTGCAATAACAGTGAACGTGGTCGCATTTCGAGATTGCGAAGGTGAAATCCTGTCTCCACCGACTAGTGTGTCATCGTTTGGGTGCGTCCACGAGATAGGCGAAAATATTGTTAAATATTAAAAGTATTTTTTTTCATCTGACTGAAGTAGCAAACGAGCATGCAGTCCAACTGATGATAAGAGGTCACTGTCGCCCATGGACATCTGTAATCAACTACATACAGTACATGAGTTCCATCTGAAATCAATCACAGATGCGTTGCTCCCGAGGACTATGTAGGTTGCCACATGTGAAAGTGTGCCGGCAACCATACCCTTCTATCGAAACGCAAGAAATGCTTCACGCTAGAAATAGGTGTGGCGGTGGTACTTCCAAGATCGATCTACACTGGTTCTACCACCTGCACTAATTACTGCATCATGGTAAATAAGTAAACAACAAGAAATGTAGATGAATATTCCTGAACGAAAACAAAAAAAACAATACTTGTAAAGGAAAAAAAATCTTGTTAAACCATTTTGCGCCTCTTCATTTGATTTTAATTATAAACGAGGTAAAATTAAGCGACCGCGCTCTGCCCTGCCCGCGCAATATAGCAATACAATAATAAATGAAATTTAAATTACATCATATTTAAAAGAAAGTAAAGCTTACACATATATACCTGGACATATACATCTAGCCAAACAGCTCACGTTAGACCGTTCCTGATAAAATCATATCATATTATATTTATGAAGGAGAAATAATTACATGTCAAAAATACATTTCTGTAAACTCGCTCGTTTCTTGGCCAGCGGCGTTCATATGTTGCAGCGGCCGCTTGATAGAGCTATTACCCGCTTTGACGGGCTCCGACCCAAGACAATCACTTAGATCCCATTACAGATGGCCGGCTTCATCTCTGCTAGGTTTTACTTTTGAACTTATCGGTGGTTACTTTAAATTAAAATCGAGGGTTGGAGTTAGGATTCTAAAGCTTAAAAATGATGCTGTTGTAATATTTTTTTTGTATAAAAAATAAATTAAATGGCTTTATGGTGGCAACTCATTGCTCTTTAACTGCCTCTTGTAACTGAACCTTTGTAACTACCGTTGATTAAAATATTTAATAAATCAGTTTGGTGAAGAATAGCTCAGGAAACCAAAGTAACTCTTTGGTTTCCGATCTGAATAAATCTAATGTGGGCAATCTTGCGATAAGCTTTTATATTACAGAAAATTGTACGATGCAACAAAATGAAGGGTTTGACTACTACAAAATTTATATTTTTCTTTTCAGTGAATTCAAATAAAAGCTTGTTTTAAAAAATATTTTTTGATATTATTTTTTGGCTTGTAATATTATTTTTTAATATTACTTTTTAATATTATATTTGTTTGCTACTTCTGTATAATAAAAAATACTCTCGGTATATTATTGTCCAATTAGCTAAATGTAGCACATGTCGCGATAAAATATGTATAAATTGTAGTATTACAGTGCAACCTTAATATCACGTACCTCAATATAACGATTTCCTCGATTTAACTAATTCTTTGTAATCCCCTTAAATTGTCCATAAAAATAAAATATCCCTTTACATTACGATCATTTTTTTGCGAACAACATCTTTATAACGATATTTCAACTATCGAGAAAAAGTACAAAACCTCTAATTACCGAATTTTATCAACATAAAACCTTTATTTAAAGTTCCCATTTGTAATTCGTGACTTTTGTCGTGCGAATCTTAGAACGACCACCATCCACCAAGATATTTATCAAGTTTTACGGATTTTGATTATTAATGTAAGGAAAAAAATGTTACCTACCTGTTTTTAAATAGAAGATAGGTATGTATTTTATTTATTACAGTAATTTGATAAAAATGTGTTTTCATTTATTAGTAGAAGTTGTTCGCTATAACACGATAAGTACCTAAAATTGAGGTGAATAAAACAATTTTTTACCTCTTTATAAAGAATTCTAGATGAATTTAATCTCAACATAACAAACCGCAAATCAACGAATTACTTGATATAACGAATATTTACTTGCTCCCTTCCGATTTATTAAATCAAGTTTGCACTGTATATTGAAAAATAATCAATCAACCACATGTCAGTTTTCTATTTTATTTCAACAAACAGACATTATTCATTGCAAGCGAAACAAATTGCGATAAAATATCGTTTAAATGTCAGTCGTATTTCATTTAATCTCAATGTTGTCTCTGGAGTTGTCATAACTGAGACGAATGAAGGCTGCAGAGAAGCAATTCCCGGCAAGTGGCTCAGAAAGATACATGAAAGGGCCCTGAAAGAATATTTAGAGGTCCTTCACCGACACGACGCCCAATGGAGCGTGTTAATATTTTGCCGCTCTTTATTGTACACATGCATTTTTATTTCTCTCTAAAAGCTCGTCTCTCAAATGAATAAAATTTCAAAGCAAAATGCCCCAATAAAGGGTTTATTTTTCATCATATTATCTTTTGCGTTTTGATAACATTCACAATTTTGTGAAACATTTCACATGTATTGTGTACCTAATATATTTATTTACGAGTTTGTGGCAGTCTTGTTTATCTGATTAATTTTATACGAGTTCGTCCCAGACTTTAAAGTATCGTGTTTACATAAAATACAATACAAACTACATACAGACGCTTAATAGAGTTTCAGCCAAGTTCAGAAAAAAGACGACTAGCAACTCGTCAATTGCGATATGTAAATGTTAGTAGACTTTGTGAATATTTACATGAACTATTTCATACTATGAGTTATATTGAACAGTACCTGATTAATATTTACACTTGCACTTTGATTACAAAATAAATATTATACAAAAATCTGTATGGAAAATACGCAAGTATTATATTATTTTTTATTTGATACTGAATTCAAGAGTATGTCTCTTCTCATACGTTGTTATTTGCAATATAAAACGCAATAACTTGCTTAGTGGTTTCAAAATATAAGGAGACCATATTTTCTCGTTCTTTAATTTCATCTAGAAAATTTTAGAGTTTAATAAAAGTTTGCATTTAAATTTCACTTTAAAATAAAGCACTATAAGATAAGTGTTGGGTTTTCTGGTTGAAAATAATGTTAGACTTGTATTAAAGTTTTTAAAAAACCAAAGAATGTGTATGTATAAAGTCGCGGATGATCGCGAGGATATATGTATATCATAGTGCAATTGTAGCAATTTGACTGCACATTAATTACATCGTATAACCACAAAAGCCTGTGATTGTTTCAGCAGTTGTGAGCTAGTTTCTCATACATTGTGTTCGAGACAAGCAACTTGTCAGGGGCGAGGTGTCAGCACCAGCGTTTCCTTGGTGAATCACTACGGGTATGGTCATTCTGCTAGCGGGGGTGCCAATCGTGTTTAATAGATTAAATTTTATTAGTACTCACAATATGCACTTTTTTATTTCGTCCATATCTTGAAAGACTATAGAAAACCGCAGTAGACGTAAAGTAGAAAAATGAATCTATCATTAGTGCTTGTCAATGGTTTCTCCTCGCCACCGTAATTTGGCCCCGATCATAATCGATTTAATTGACTCGAAATATTGGCAAAAAGAAATTTCATTAAGCGTGATACATGACGTGAGTACATATAGAAATATATCAATTAATATTTAATCAATAACCTTTACAATATTTTTCAAAGTTAAAATTACATTATGTTTACTTTCCTTGTACCTACATAAAACATAAGAGACATATACATATACAGAAACATAATAGTGTTATTAAATGCATTTTTAGTAATGCTCTATTTTCTTGTTTTTATTTATTACCTACCCATATTGCCATTATTTTATAACCTTGTCTGTTTACAGGCACCATTCTCAAAAATAATTTAGCCCATGTCATATGTACCAATTTCGGTGAAGGAAAACATCGTGAGGAAACCTACACATCCGAGAGTTCTTAAAAAAAAAAAGTTCTCGGAGGTGTGTGAAGTCCACCAATTCGCACTTGGCCAGCGCGGTGGACTAAGGCCTAAACTCTCTCATTCTGAGAGAAGACCCGTGCCCAGCAGTGGGACAATAATGGGTTGATGGGATGTACCAATCCAAGCCATTTGAGTCGTAGCCGTTTTGAAGAAATGGGCACATACAAACGTACATTCGTACATGCGAAAAACATTACTGTCGTTTTGACGCAGTCGAGTAAAGAGATTATATATATGTTGTTATCAACGATCACTTGCATTGTTTCAAAAGAATGCTAGAACAGGCATCCGTACAGATTTTTTCGCGATGGTTAAACTTAGGTCCCGCTGAAAGTAAAACCATTCCCAACTGCATGACACTGTCTAAGACACTTGCACACCGTGCTAAATAATTTGGACCGAGCAGGGAATGATTTAGCTAACGTACAGCTACTTCGCTATAGATCAAGCTCGTTGCCAACTGAGTGCTGTAGGATTAATAGAACAGTAACATATTTGATCCCACAGCTCTGCTCGGATCTCGGTACAGTCCCACTTAATCTCCACTATATTATTGGCGCCGGTGCCAAGTTTTGTAGCGTGAAATTCTGTCATGTTTCAAAAGTTTATTACTTTAGCCATATGTTAAAGTACTTCTTTTTGTAAATGCGGATTGCTTATAAGTATTCGTTTTTAAAAGCGAATAACCAACTGCGCTTGACACTAAGATATAAGAAATTCAAGAACCTGTGCCAAGTTTGGTAGCGTGAGATTCTGTCAATTTTATTACAGTTTATTTATTACTTAAGCGACATACAAGTACTACTTTTTATAAATGTAGATAGCCTATAAGCGATTGTGTTTTAAATGCTTATTATTAACTTAGCCACTTTAGTATTAGACCAAGATTTACAGATCTTGGTTTAATACTAAAGTGAAATTGATTATCAGTCATTGTCAGGGACTATACAAGTCCTAGTTATTGTATTTAGTTATGGTCATAATAATGTAACAAATATAGGTCACAATTAATATTAAGGGAGTATTCTAGTCTAGAAATTTGAAAAAAAAATCGTATTATTTTTCATAATTCGAAAGCTACATTTTTAAAATATCTTCTTAAAAGGATCTTTCAAAATTTAAATTATTTTCAAAGATACAGCCGTTTTAGTGTCGTGACCACAAGACCGGTTTAAACGTACGACACCCATTAGCAATGGCGGTCCGGGCCAGCTAAGTATGAATAACGTTCTCTCTTCCCTTTCGTATACTTTTAGTTTACTACATCAATAGTTCGACGTTTTAAACTTCACTATGTTAACAGTTACGCTGCCTGAAACTGTCCGTTAAACTTTAAACGCGTTTTTCTTGAAACTACTTTTTTCGATACTAGTTCTAATCAGCCGATTTACTTTAAATTTGGCATTCATATTATTCAATTATCTTGCATTAGCACTAACGAACAAAAATTTCAAATACATAATATTTAAAAACTTCTTAAAAACTTCTATCGCATCGCATAGCACTACAAATTATTAAATGACGCTAAAAATCTTTAAGTTTAGCTGATTTGTGCGATTTCGTCGTTGTTTTATTTTTGTTAAGGACTTATATCTTTTTGAAGAAAACTTTTATCTTGAAATGTATTTTTTTGTTTTCTTGAAATATCAATAAACAAATGATATAAACTTGGGTGGTAAAAATGTTATGTGATTCTTTTTAATAAATTGCCAAAAACGCTCAAAATTCGGCCCTCAAGACTAAGTTACCCCCTTTAGTATTATTTAAAAAATAATTTCACCTTTCAGTGCAGTGTGTAAAGATACAAATAAAATCCATTAAACATTTTCCATCTAAAAAGCTCAAACTAAAATTTAACTTTTGCGTATATAATTTGTTTGCGACTAGTAATAATTCGCGACTTTGTCTTCGTATATTTTACAAAGGTGAATATTTAGAGGTTAGCACAATTCTCTTGGTTTGACATCATTGATGACAAAATGACGGTGCATTTGGTTGGCTCAACCAACTTCATACTAGTTATAAGGGTCTGCTTTACTAATATGACAATATGAATTCCAACGTAGTCGTGAGCAGCCAGTCTTAGTCCAAGCACACACACGTTAACTCATTATTGTCTCACTGCTGGGCACGGGTCTTCCCTCAGAATGAGAGTTTATAGTTATAGCAATGTATATAGAAAGTAACAAACGAGTATGTAGTCCAACTGAAAGTAGGTAACCACTGCCGATCATGGATGTCTGTCAACCCTAAATAAGATCAGTCTTACCTGAGATTAAATTAAAATTATATCTGCCACACCCTTCACACCAGAAAAAAAGCATCGCATAGCACTACAGTTATTATGCAAACGTAAAAGTGGCTGATAGCGAACAGTGATAGCCTAATGGTTGAAACTTGTCCTCTCAATCGGGAGGTCCAAGGTTCAAACTCAGGCACGCACCACTGATTTTTCTAAAATTATGTGCGTATTAGAAATTAATTATCACTGCTTTTCGGTGAAGGAAAACATCGTGAGGAAACCTACACACCCGAGAGTACTTTAAAAAAAAAGCTCTTGGAGGTGTGTGAAGTCCACCAATTCGGCTATATGGCTATATGGATACCCAGCAGTGGGACAATAGTGGGTTGTAAGAGTGGCTGTGGTGGTTCCGGAGTCAAACCAAAGAGAGTTCTACCACTTATATTAAAATATGTGCATGTGGGAGTAATCTCTCCCAGATCTCCTATTCTATATGATGTCGAGTATCCTTCAAACATTGAGGGGCTGAGTACAGAACCCAACTTAGGTTGTATCCTAAACACCTCTTGACATCCCTTCTCTACGCTTGAAAATATCATTGAGAATTGAAATAAGGAGGGACATTTCAAAGGCTAAATTCCTTGAGTAGAAGCGGCAATGGTAAATAGAATCAGATCATTGGTGTATAGGTACAAAAGGTATTAAACAAAATAACGTCAATATCTGTGTTCGCTAAATAACCATGATTTTCTTTAGTGAATTTATCAATTTTGGTTTCGGCTTCAAATTTAGTGGCAATTTACGTAACTTGGTCATTCTAAATTTACCGTACTTGATTCCAGGGACGTGATCTAGATTGTAAATCTGTCCCGAAACCTCAGTCGACCTGAACTTGTGGTTTAACTCTGTTTAGGTCCAATTTAAATATTTATTCCCGTTAAATGTTTTCGTTCCTTGTAGTGACCCTTTCAGAGGTTCAGGAACCCATCCCTATACGATCATAGTGTTATATTGTAGTAAAATTTACTAATCGTGGTAGGTAATGACAATAATTTGAATTGTAGATTCCATAAAATATTATAAGACGACTCTAAATTCATTTGGATAAGGATTATTAGGAAAAAGTCCGGACAAGCCTGATTCTGAAGAGGCCATAGTACCATGGACCACATACACACACTTTGGCAGGTTAAACAGAAGACCAAGGAGTATAATCTGCCGTTATGTTTTGCTTATGTGGACTATGAGAAAGCCTTCTATTCTATCGAGCGGTGCTGGAGCCCCTTCAGCGATGTCAGATCTACTATAGGTACGTCGAGGTGTTGAAGTTTGTATACACAGCCGCCACCATGTCAGTGTCAGTCAGTCAATACACAAACAAAGCACGAACACAGCATAAGACAGGCATATGGAATAGCGGACTTTTTGTAGGTTTTATATCAGTATATAGATAACATTCTATCTCTTACACTTTTACAAGCTATTTCAGTGTAACATTTCATAAGAATCAACCCAGCGGTTCGGCTGTAAAACCGTAGCAGACAGACGGATGATTACTTTCGCATTTATAATATTATGAGAAGGGATTTATGAAGAGTCGTTAATGTCACAAAATAAACAATTGTTGAATTATTCAAAACACTGAGCCTTTTGTGTCGTAAGCGGTGATTATTCATTTGAATTGCTAATAAATTTTACAAGTAAAGTTTGTAAATGTTCGACAATTATTTAGTTTTAACGGGGTTTACACATTTCGACAGACTTTGCCTAACTACGGTATTAACAAATATACTTATTTATTTATGGACAGAAATATACTTTTTGTGTGTAACTTTTTGACTTATAAAATGTTACACACAAATAATATAATAATATTTACAATTTAGATTCTTAGTATATTTAAGTGTATATTTTTTATCAATCATCATTTATCAATCCTACTAATATTATAAATGCGAAAGTTTGTGAGGATGTATGTGTATTTGTTATTCTTTCACGCAAAAACTACTCAACGGATTAGGTTGAAACTTTACAGTAGTATAGGTTATACATCAGAATAACACATGGGCTATAATTTGTAATGATATTTTTTTTATAAGGTTATAATATAACGAGAAATATCAGGTTAGTCGGAAAAAAAGTTGTGCTCTGAGAGCTATCTTCGCGTACGCTGCCTAAACCGTTGGAGATAGCCAAATATAATGTACCGTGGGATTGTTTGGCTCACATAGATCTAAATAAAAGTCCGCGACAGCATATGTCTATATTTTATGTATAACCCACAATAACTCTTTTTATACTTTGAAAATTTTAAAAATATCAAGTTGATGTTTCCATCGGTTTTATACAAACTAAATATTAATCCTTATCAAAATAAAGGCTTTCAAAAAATCAAGCATCTAATAAAGATTGAATCTGCCTTTTACACCATGTAAATTGGATAAGTAGTTTAGAAGATATTACGAGTATAACATATTGCGTAGTCAATTGATTGACCGGCAGTACGCGCCGTGCGCCGCCGCCGCCGTATACAACAAAGTTGTATGATATTAATATTTGAATGGTTATAAAACACGGAGCAAAATGTGAAAGGACAATGACGTCTCTGTAGTTACGAGAATAAGGCTACGGTATCCCCTGTCTGTGCTGAAAGGCAACTAAAAGGGAGCTTTCGGGGTTGCGGGCGGCTAGGAAAGGTCCAAACACCCAGTCAGCAAGTTCGGGAAAGATGTCAGCATGTGTGGTTGCATGCTATCGTGAGAGCCAGGATGGACGGAGCTTGAACCGTCCAGCCAGGCGATCCCGGGAAGGACGATGGCATACGTGTGGTCGCATATAGTGGTAAAGACCAGATGGAGTGGTGGGCCCAGCCGCTCACTTGGGAAGAGCCCGATGGGGCAATGCACTCAGAGGACTCCAGTTGTGTTCCTTTGAAGATCCCGGAGTCCTGGTGCTATAAGAATCCCAGATAACCCTGCGTCGCTCCCACGGCGTACCTTTTGAAGGTTTCTCCCTCGACAAAAAAGAAAAAAAGTCGATGAGAATGAAACAGCGGAAAGGTTAAATATGTTATTCAATCGTCATTGACCTTTTAATGTAACACAACTCGGCACATATGTCAGATTAGCAGTAGTTTAGATCGTAGTTGACCACGCTAGCCAACTGCGCGTTGGTAACCGTCACGGGTTTTGAGACCATTTCTTAAAACTTTTAATTTCAGAGTAAGCATTAATATCTGTTGCCGACAAAACTAATTCAAATTAATATACGTGCCTGCGATTTGAAATTTGAACACACTGATTTAGGCGATTAACACACGGCACCGCGCACCGCCGCGAATAGCGGTGCCCCGCGCGGTAAGGCGGTTTACGCACCTGTACGCGTGGATGGACCGATCATCAAAATAAACTTTTCGACATCGAAATGCATTTTTGCTTCAACGATGATCCGCGCGGTTAGGCGCCAGCCCGTGTGGGAGGCGCCGACCCCCCGCACTGTCGTTCGCGCGAAGACACGGTGGTGATGAGAACACCGCTGGACCGCGCGGCCAGTCGGTGTACGTTTGTGAGGCATCAACGGATTTATTAGACCCCAATACAACATGAGATCCGCTTCACCGCCTACCGTGGCTGTGAGCGGTACCGTATGTTAATCGCCTTAGGAAGTAGGGCAAGAGTTCAATCTGAAGTAAATCACAGATGCGTTGCTACTCCCGAGGACTACGATGATTGCCTCATATAAAAGTGAGCCGGCAGGCACACCCTTTCAAATGAAACACAAGAACTGCTTCACGGTAGAAATAGGTGCGGCGGTGATGCCTCCCTGGTTGAACCATTGCTCTACCACCTTGCACACTTTACTTTTGTGGCAGACTAAATTCCACGCGAGCGAAGCCGCGGGCAAAGGCTAGTAGTGTATATTTTTATCAATCATGGTCAATGAGCGACTTGATGGTAGATATATTAAGCATTTATATGATAAAACATTGTATGTGAGCTAAATGTATTTATGAGTCAGGTTACTTAAATAAATAAATATTATTTAGTGTAACATTTTTTCGTTACGCGCCATCTTTTTCTGTTACGCGCCATTATCCGTTACGTTACGTTACGTTATCCCTACCACGCGTGATATTAGATAGATTATTATAGATTAGATTATTAGATAAAGTTTAATAAAAGCCTTTTATTAAACTTTATCTAATTTAACTTTATTTAACCAATTTCTGTAAAGTTGCATATAGTAAATTATTTTTTGAAAAATAACGTCATAAAGAAGTTTCACTTCTTACGAGTGTACGCTAGTACACGCACACATTTTTGAAGTGAAACTTCTTTAGGCGCATGAGGGTAAAATTTTTACAGATGAAACGTCACGCCGGTATGCAACGGAAGTGTCGGAAAAGAGAGAGAGAGTGATCGAGACCGATTGAGAGAGAGTAAGACAGGACGAACGTAGCATGAGCAACTAGCCGTGGAGTGAGAGTAGGGAGCAAGCGAGTGAGAAAGATTGAGAGAAAAAGTGAGACAGAGCGAACGTCGTATCACGCCTTTTTCCCTTCCACTTAATCTTGGAAATTTAAAGTTTTAGATTTGTATAAATATAAACAAGATTTATAAATTAGTTCGCCAAAGAAGTTTCACTTCTGACATGTGTACTTTGTACGCACGCATGTTTTTTATTATTTGGATGGATCGATGTAAAAAGCAGGATGTACGAAATAGACAGTCCTGCATATTTATAGTATGAGCACATAATGAAAAGAAGACGCCTATCAATATGTTTCTACATGCGGAATAAGTGCAACTACACATCACAAAACAAAAATAAGTTACGTAATGACTTGTTCATGTCCTAATAAAGCTATAAAATATATCGATAATAAATAATAATTATTATTATTATTGTAACATAACAAAGTGAAGATATAGCATCTTAACTTCTGAAATACGACTGAAATATTTAAATTTTTCCATTTCTAAATTAATACACATTGGAAAATTTTATGTCAATTATGGTAGTGTTCTCTCTGTAAGATTACAGATGTCCATGGGCGGCATTGACCACTTACCATCAGGTGGACTGCATGCTCGTTTGCTACTTAGCATAAGAGCATACAGCCCAACTGATGGTAAGTGGTCACTGCTGTAAAATATTAATACTTGCTGTCCCATAATCAATACCTTTCACCCCGATTCCAAATTGGAACACTGTTGTCCTTATGATCCAGTTTTTAATAGTGGGACACAAAAAAGCGTGCAGGAATAGAGGAATATTTTAAATAATAACAATTTAATTCTTTAGTTTAAGAATCAAAAAGGTAGACAGCAATAGTCACCAATAAAAGTTACATTTTTCATGACCTTGCATTAATGAGCTTTGAATCTACTTTTAAATACAGCATTTACAAGCAATGCACAATTCTTTAAAAGCAGCCAGAAACAGTGGAGCAACATTTCAATAGAAAGCACGCGAGGCACTTGGTGACAGCAGCTATCTTTATTAGTGGCACTCCATCATGCGAGGTCGCGCTCACCCCGATCCGCGATTGCATGCACTGATTGTGGATAACATACCCGCTTGCAACTTGCAACCACTTGCTCTGAAGAAGGTTAAACGACGTATCTTAACATTTTTTTATCTGATTGAAGTGGCAAACGAGCATGCAATCCACCTGATGGTAAGTGGTCAATGCCGCCCATGGACATCTGTAAACAACTTCAAATAGAACATGGGTTCTATCTGAAGTCAATCATAGATGCGTTGCCACTCCCGAGGACTATGATGGTCGCCTCGTGTGAAAGTGAGCCGGCAACCACACCCTTCCATCAAAAAATATGCAAAAAATATGTTATTATACAATACAATAATTATAGCAATATAATGTCATCTGAAGTAGCAAAAGAGCATACAACCCAACTGATGGTAAGTGGTCACTGCTATAAAATTTTAATACTGGCTGTCCCATAATACGATACCTTTCGCCCCGATTTCAAATTGGAACATTGTTGTCTATTATAATCCAGTTTTCAATTGTGGGACACAAAAAAGTTTGCAAGAAAGTATTATTTTAAATGATCCAAAATTGAATTCATATGCTTTTCTATGATATGGGACGAAAAATTTAATAAAATCTTTAGATCAAAAACAATTCATCAAAATCATAAAAAAATTATTTATGAACTTCATTCAACTTTTTAGTACAGTCGCGCGGCATGCTCCAGCGATGTTGATTGATGGCGAGCACTTGTGCGCGACTGTACCCCACTGCGTTACGTATTGCTTGTCTCGTGACAGAAACAAACAAACAAGTCACTCGTGCGGCAATTAAAATGGAACGACAGCTTCGATCACAAAAGACAGTTTTTCACAATAACATTGTAGTGCGTGTTGTATTGTATGGAATGTACATTTGTTTGTTATAATATCTGTAGTAAAGTAATATGTACTTCATCTGATGGTGCATTATTGCCGCATACCTATGGATATATCATTGCAAGGCAGGAATAATAGCATAATTCGAAATTCATAAATTTTAAGTTAAACGCTTTCTACACTCATAGCCTCACCGTAGGATTTTCTCCTGTGTCGTGGGTCCCATGGACACACACAAGACGAATACAGAAACACCCAGACCCAGAACAAAAATCTAAACTCACCATTCAGATAACTTTCTGACCGGGAATCGAACCCGGGACCCACTGCGTATCAGACCGGTATGATAACCGCTGCGCCACGCGGGTCGTCAATTTTAAGTTAAATTACGGTTTTATCCAAAAAGGGCCTGGAATTAAAAACTTGGCGATGTAGCTACACTGTAGGATATGACCCTTTTATTTATTTTTATTACAATAACTTAACATAAAAATAAAGATGTGTAATTATTTGATCCGAACAACAATGTAGTTACACACTTATGTAGTAAAACTTGCTCACTCGATCGGGAGGACCGAGATTCAAATTCTAAACGTAACACTGACTTTTTTAGAATTATGTGCGTATTAAATTTAACTATTACTGCTATACGGCGAAGGAAATCACCGTGAGGAAACCTACCAAAGAGTTCTTTAAAAAGAGTTCTCAATGGTGTGTGCAGCCTTCCAGTTCGCACGTGGCCAGCGGGGTAGAGTATGGCGTAAACATATTTCATTCAGAGAAAAGACCCATGCCCAGTAGTGGGACAATAATGGGTTAAAAACGACTTGTTCCTAGCGTGAAATATTTCTTGCGTTTCGTGGGAAGAGTGTGGTTGCTAGTTCACTATTATATGAGGCGACTATCTTAGCCCTTGGGAGTAGCAACGCATCAGTGATTTATCTTCAGATCGGTCACAAAGTCATTCTACATAAAGTTGCTTCCACGTGTCCATAGGTGGACTCCACTTACCATCAGGTGGAGTGTATACTCGTTTTTTTTAAATCGGATAGTCGAAAAGTCAACGGTAAAAAATGTAGTATTACTTGAGTTTGGCCTCAAATGTATTCCTCCTCCTAGAACTAAGTTGGAAGACATAGTGTAACTTCAATACCATGTGGGTTAATATTTTAGACGATACAAAATATAAGTACTGAAAAACGGTCTTACCACCGTACATTTCTTTCTTTCTTTCTTTCTTTCTTCCTTCCTTCCTTCCTTCCTTCCCTCCTTCCTCCTTCCCTCTTTCCCTCCGTCCCTCCGTCCCTCCGTCCCTCCGTCCCTCCGTCCCTCCGTCCCTGCGTCCCTGCGTCCCTCCGTCCCTCCGTCCCTCCGTCCCTCCGTCCCTCCGTCCCTCCGTCCCTCCGTCCCTCCGTCCCTCCGTCCCTCCGTCCCTCCGTCCCTCCGTCCCTCCGTCCCTCCGTCCCTCCGTCCCTCCGTCCCTCCGTCCCTCCGTCCCTCCGTCCCTCCGTCCCTCCGTCCCTCCGTCCCTCCGTCCCTCCGTCCCTCCGTCCCTCCGTCCCTCCGTCCCTCCGTCCCTCCGTCCCTCCGTCCCTCCGTCCCTCCGTCCCTCCGTCCCTCCGTCCCTCCTTCCCTCCTTCCCTCCTTCCCTCCTTCCCTCCGTCCCTCCTTCCCTCCTTCCCTCCTTCCCTCCTTCCCTCCTTCCCTCCTTCCCTCCTTCCCTCCTTCCCTCCTTCCCTCCTTCCCTCCTTCCCTCCTTCCCTCCTTCCCTCCTTCCCTCCTTCCCTCCTTCCCTCCTTCCCTCCTTCCCTCCTTCCCTCCTTCCCTCCTTCCCTCCTTCCCTCCTTCCCTCCTTCCCTCCTTCCCTCCTTCCCTCCTTCCCTCCTTCCCTCTCCCCTCTCTTTATGAATTCCGGCCATAAATTATTTTTTTTCTACTACTCGACCAAAACAACGACAGTTGAAACGTCATTATATTATCAAATACCAAAAGTATGTAGGTATACCATTATTAACACATACACCATAACGGTGTATTTTGAATAGTCGAGTACTTATTTATTAAAGCACTTTCATGTGTTAAATATATTTGCAGACATGGAATATTTCCTTTCTTTTAAAAATGCATATTTTGAATGTAAAAGTCCTCTCTCCTCCACGAATAGTCTTTTTCCTACGGTTTATTGACGAATAATCAACTAATTTAATATTAACTTTAAAAATTCAACAATCACTTATTAAACTAACATTATAACGAAAAAACATTAAACACGTGCTGGCCAACGTAAACACCTAGACGATACACGGCTGCACGTCACTAGGGGATGCGCGGGGTAAGAAGCGAGATGCGGGGTATTGAACCACTTTTGTTTTATGCGCCTAATTGTTGTGGTCAAGTAATATTGGGATACTATTGCGTCGTGTCTGAATAGTTTTAGATTGAAATATTTTGTAATGTATCATTTTGACGGATCGTAAGAAGGTCGCGTCTGACGGACCCTTTATTTGTCAAGTGGGATTAGTCACAACATTTGTAGTTTATAGTATTAAAGGATTATTGCAGCAAATCTTGCAACGTAGTATTTTTTTTTGTTTTCGAGGGGGAAACCTTCAAAAGGTACCCGACGCCGTGGGAGCGACGCAAGGTTATGTTGGATTTTTGACTTTGACTTTGAAAGTCGTCCTATGCCGCGGCGTGGCGTCGCCGCTTGGCGTAAGGTCTGCGGGCCTCGAGGATCCCCTCCTTACCCGGGCAATTCCCTCAGTGGAAGCACTGTCCACCGGTGATGTGAGCTGCCGTCAGGCAGTGTTGCAGCCTTCGGCCTTCTGTGACCGCGCTATGCTGCTACGCAGATTTAATCCTCCAGATGGTCGGAGGATACCTGGCCCTCGAGTTCACGAGGGAGCGGACGCCCCTCGGGGGGTCGAGCGTGAAGGGGCGCGAAACCTCGTAGATGGGCATGTGGCCCACTGTCAGCGCGTTCGTACATACGACGCGCCAACTGGGCCACAAACCTGTCCAAGGTTTGCACCTTAAGGTCGCGCTCCAACACGTCGTTCCGAACGAAGCGACCCGCCCCGACGATCGCCCGGAGGGACAGGTTCTGCTGCGCGCGGAGGCGTTTTCTGTTGGACTCCGACACCAACGCGTACCACGCCGGCGCCGCGTAGGTCAATCGGGATCGGACGTACAGCTTGTACACCTTTAGTTTTGTTCGGAGCGGCAGATGAGATGCAAGCACCGGTCGGAGCATCGCACGTGCAACACGGGCCTGTCGGATCACGTGGTCCACCTGAGGCCCCATGTGCAACGTGCGATCGATGTTACATCCCAAGTACCTAACTGTGGGCTGCCAAGCTACCTCCCGATCACGAAGACGTAGCGGCGGCGGCATGCTGCGTTTGCGGCTGAAAAGTGTCGCGACCGTCTTACCGACATTGACGGCCATACGCCACTTATCCAGCCACTCCGGTAAGAGATCCAACAGTCGTTGCATCCTGCGTGTAGCTATTGCGGCATCACGAGAAGACGCGAAGTATGCGCTGTCGTCCGCGAACAGCGCGAGCTCCACGTCCCTTTCCCATTCCTCGAGGTGACCTTCGAGGGTGGGAATGTCGTTCGTGTAGAAGGCGTAGAGTAGTGGCGAAAGGCAGCTACCCTGTGGTACACCAGCACGTATTGGGCGGGGGTCTGAGGTGACGTTCTCGACCGACACATAGAACTGCCGCCCATCTAGAAATGACGCCACTAACCTCACCAATAGCGCCGACAGGGGTGACTCCAACAGCTTGAAAACGAGCCCAGGGTGCCATACGCGGTCGAACGCCTTCTCGATATCGAGGAAGACGCCGACCGTGTGTCTACCGTAATTGGTCTCGCCTGCAAGATGGTGGAGCACTCGTGTCAGCTGCAGCGTAGTCGAGTGACCGGCGCGGAAGCCGAACTGCTCGTCCCTTAAAACAAGTGACGGCCGCAGTCGCTTCAACGCCAGCCTCTCGAAGAGCTTTGCTATGGTGGGCAGCAACGTGATGGGACGGTAGCTGGCCGGGAGACGTCTGTCTTTCCCCGGCTTCGGGAGAACTATCACCTTACCCATCTTCCAGGTGGTCGGGAAGTGGCCGGTGCGTAGTATACCATTGAAGAGCCTTGTCATTACGACTAAGGCCCTCCTCGGGAGCATCGCCAACGCCATGTTAGGGACTCCATCGGGGTCTGGCGCCTTACGCTTCGGTAAACGTAAGGCGGCCTTCCGCGTCTCCGAGGGCGAGATGAACTCCAATCCCTGGGGTGGCGGTGTCGGGCGTCCAAGGAAGTCCTCTACCCACGCCTCTACGATCTCGTGGTGTTCGGCGGCGGCAGCGGCTGCGGGGTGTGGAGAGAATTGCTCTTCCAAGTGCCCCGCGTGAATCTCCGCCCTCTCCTTAGGGGAATAGCAACGCCTGCCCTCACCATTAAGGAGTGGGCAGACGGTCTCCTTTGTTCGGGTGAGCTGCCTGGTGAGATGGAAGAGCGACGCCTCGTGCTCACCTGCCTGGTCGACTCTCGCCTCCCAGGAGGCGCCACGGTACTCCGCCATCTCAGCAGACAACTCCTCCGCCAGGTTATTGAGGTCACGCTTCACCCGGGGGCAGCGGGTGCGCGCCCAAAGTCGACGTAACAGCCTTTTCTTATTTACTTATTTAGTTTTCTCTCCAGGTGGGCCGGGAGTCTGGCGCGTTTTGAGGTCTTCGGTGTAAGAGTGGTCGCCGCGTCCAGCGCCTCCCGGACTGTAGCCGAGAAGGCGCTGGCCGCGGCTTCCACTCCCTCCGGCGTACTGAGCGCATGGGTGAGTTTAACCCCACCCATGGTTACCTGAAAGGACTCCCAGTCCACCCTTCGAGTGAAGGTGTCGAAGGCCACCGCATTAGCCCCCAGACCAAGCGTGACCAAGATGGGGAGGTGCTGCGTGTCCAGATCATACAACACCTCCACGTGTACAGGGCTTCGGAGATTCCTGTGGAGCACTATGTCCAGGACATCAGGGCGAGAGGACTCAGCCGTGGGGATGTGCGTAGGCGATTCTGGCCCAATCACCTCGTAGCCCATCTCCTCGGCGTCAAAGTACAGCATGCGTCCCGCTGTATTGGTGATTCTGGAACCCCAAGCCGGATGTTTGGCATTGAGATCACCAGCCAGTAAGGTCGCAGCGCTCTCGTCCAAGATGGTGTGGATGTCCTGCGGGATAAGTTGGGGACCAGGCGGTCGGTATGCGGCAAACAGTCGCAGTTCCCGTCCCCCGGCGCTCACAACGGCCCCGATGGAGCGCGTGCTCGCGTACGGGGGCAGTGGAAGCACGTCGTGTACCAGGTCGCGGCGAATCGCTATGGCTGTGCCCCTGTAAGGGAGCCCTGCCCGCGATATTTCGTCGCGCCGGTACACGGCGTAGTTCGGGAGCGTGAAGTCCAGTCCCGGTCGCAGCTTCGTCTCGCCCAGCAGCACGACCTGTATGTCCTGCTCCCGGACGAGCCGCCGCAGCGCCGGAATATGTTGGCGGACTCCTCCCGGGTTCCAGTACAGAAGTCTAAGTTGAGCAGCCATAGTGGAACCCGAGAGTGTCAGCCAGGATTGTTTTGATGGTACCTACAAGCGCTGGGTACCGCGCAATAGCCTCACTGATGGTTGCTATTGCCGCCACCAGATCATCGGCCGGCGTATTGATCCCCAGTGCCTGTAGGGGGCGAGGTGTGGGAGTGGGGATGAAGACGGAGCGGGGGCGGGGTGATGGAGGCTGGGGGGCTGGGGCTACCTGGACCTCTACCTCCCTCTGCGACCGCTTACCTTTCCCCTTCCCTTTGTGAGAAGGGGCCACCTGTGCAGCTTCCGGAGCTGGAGTCGGTGCTGGAGGAGGCGGCTGGTGGACTGCCTGAGCAGCCTTGATGGTGGTGGCTGTTCTCGTGCCGCTTCCCGAGGGGCGCGGCTGGTTGACTGGCTTCGGCTTTGGCTGCGGCTGAGGAACTTGAGCAGCCGGCGTTTCCACCTGCTGCTCGTTGCGCCTCGCCTTAATCCTCTTGGCCTTCCTCCTGCTTTTGCGCACGTCTGCGCGCGCTGCAGGAGGGTTGGCCGGTGCCATCAGCGATGCGCCCTCGGTCGGCGCAAACTCCTCCACGACTCGCACGGGTACCGGTTCCCTTCGTGTCGTTTGCGGTTGCTGCGCGGGCGCTGTGGTCGATGGGCGGGGCGGAGGTACCACCATCCCCCTGACGCGGGCCATCCTCCGGAGGTACACGCACGACCTGGTATTGGCCGTGTGCGCACCCCGGCAGTTGGCGCATCTGGGGGTGGCGTTCCTAGGTTCAGGACAATCCCGAACTACGTGGCCCCCCGCGCACCGGACGCATCTGGCCGGCCGGTGGCAGTTGGTGGAGGAGTGCCCCACTGCTTGGCAGCGATGGCACTGGGGGGGGGCCGAAACGACCCCTCCACGCCTCCACAACGACCCCCGGCATAAACAGGAGCTCCGTCACCCCATAGAGGCGGCGCAACTCCGGTTCGGCCATCCGGTCCAGCTGCACGTAGAACACGCAGCCGGGCTTACCTCGCCTGGATGGAATGTGACGGGCGAATCGTGCCGGGAATCCAAGCCGTTTTAAGGCCTCGGTGACTCCGTCCGGGTCCGTCATACCCGGCAGGCCCTTAACCGCCACCTTGGTGGGGCGATCGTCCTGCGGGGTATAACAGAACCATGAGAGTCCTGGTTCTGTGGCGGACAAGTCCGTCAAGTACCGTTGAATTACCCGGTACTCATCGGCCGTCGGTGGCATGAACCTGATGCCCTGCCCGAAGGGCCTCGCATGGGGTGCGTGGCCCAGTTTCTCCCGCAGCGCCGCGAAGTGAGTGGGCCAACTCGGCATCCGCTCGACCACGATGGGTGGGTACGCCTTGCCGGCCGCTGCAGCACTCGAGGGCTGGCGGGTGGTGTTGCCTGCAGAAGTAGTAGGTGGTGGGCTTACTTGTCGCGGCGGAGCAGGCGCCGCCAGCGCCGCCGCATAGGACGACTGTGCCTGGGGTTCCGGATACGACCCCAGGCGCGATGATTCGGCCATCGGAGTCGACGGCCGGACTGAAGTGGACGCGGCGGCGGGCGCCGGCGTCGACGCCGACGCTATTCCGGCGTACGATGTCGAGTCCAGCTCGGCGTCCGTCGCCGCGGCCCTTGAAGACGACGACGGTGAGCGCGGGGGGGACCTAAAGGATCTAGTGCGACTTACCATTATTGGGTATTTCGCCCTTAACCCGTCGGTTTCAGATTCTGACTCCACAGCGGCAGCAGCGGGAGCTCCGGCACCTTCGCAGCTGTCGACAAATTCGTCATCCGAATTTTCGGAGTCTTCAGGAGACAGTGGACCTCCGTCTTCAGGCGATCCTCCTTCTATTTCGGCCTCTATGCGCACCACCTTCGCCGGCAGCTGTGCACTCTCCGGCGAAGATGATGGCTGGCGCTGGGTCTTTGGTGGCCGCGCAGTACATTTAGCCGGTCCTTCTTTGTGACCGCTAAAATATTTAAGCGGGTTTCCTCGCTGCCCGCGTCTCTCGGCTACTTCGGCAAGTTGTTTAGCGGCGGGGCCGGCCACCGCTTCGATTTCGCCAGTGTAGATATTCCTCCGAACAATTTGTCGTCCGGAGGGTTGGCTGAAAGATGTTGTTCCTGAAGAGGGTAGAGCGCCGCTATCCTTTTCCCTCACCGATCTTCCGTCCCTCTCTTCTGAAGGCTCGGTGAGGGTAGGTTCGAAAAACTTCTCCATCGGTGGGTAGGTCGAGAATCTTCTTTCTCGCTCTAAGCCTCCCTTTTCCTCTTCGATGTTAACGGTCTTGAGGGTAGATTGAAGTGCTCCTTTGCCCAAGACGAATATTTGCGCAGCTTTTGGCCCAACACCGGGACCCTTTCCAATGAAAGGGGCGGTGTTGGGCGCGGGACGATTACGTCGCGGTGGTCGCAGTCGGAGGCACTGGCCCGGGGGGCAATCAGCACCGAACGCAAACGCGGTTGGATTTTTACCGCACTAAAACCCCCACGGTGGCCGTCCTCGGCGCTACTATAAAGAGGACTACGGAACCTCCGACGGACTCCTCCCAGATGGGCGGTTGGGCCCACCGCCCCGTCTAGTCTTCACGGCGGTATGCGACCACACAAACCGCCTGACAATGAAACAACAATCGCCTGAACGAACGGTTCGAGCTCCCACTCTAGCCGCCCGCAACTCCGGAAGCCCCAATTAGTCGCCTCTTACGACAGGCAGGGGATACCGTAGCCCTATTCTGATCCCGGAACTACAGGACGTGCAACGTAGTAGTAGTATTACGTAATAGAGGTATAGTAGAAGTCATTAAAAAAGAAAGTGTATTATATTAGAAACAATATATGATACCTAGTGTAGTGTCATATTTTGATCATTCCAGTTAGTATAAGGGTATAGTTTTGGTATTATAAACTAAATAAGATACGGTCTAGATTGTAAATTACGATGAACAGAAACAACGACGTAGAATTAATTCACAATAAATTGACCGGCGCGGGCTGAGATATATCAAAACTTGGTAGATTTATGCGTTACTAATAAGTTTCCTGCAAGTTTTTGCACAGCTTTCTCTCCGTAAGGAAACTTGTAGACGGCGGTAGAACACAAATACCTACTTGCGTTATGTGAAGATTTTTCATACAATGTATGCTAATGTTATGAGGGACGCAGGATGAAAGTGTAATGTATGTTGTAGAGGTTTAATAATATTTGTAGCTGGTTTTTTATTATTACGACTTGTTATGTTTGATCGACAAATAAAACGTTTAATAAAAATAAAGTTTATTCTAAGATAGTAGATCTTTCATATTGCTATGTAAATATATTATTAAAATATCGCATGATGAGGATCGAAGAAACCTTATGCAAATTACATGTTGCATTAATAAAATTGTGTTAGCATTTTGGGAAAGTTTTTAAAGCCTAACGGAACCAAACATTTACACTTGTTTTTTAGCATGTAATCGTCATTTTCTATTTTCAACACGAATATAGAGTAGTTATCACTATTCTACATTTAGACCACGTTATTAAGAGCAATTTAAAATATTTAACTTAATTTGCCATCATTTTGAGTTTGATTTGATTCTTTTTTTTATTTAACTGAAGTAGCAAACGAGCATGCAGTCCACTTAATGGTAAATGGTCGCTACCGCCCATGGACGTCTGTAATCAAATTCATACAGAACACGGGTTCCATCTGAAATCAATCACAGATGCATTGCTACTCCTCACCTCGCCTCATGTGAAAGTGTGCCGGCAACCACACCCTTCCATCGAAACGCAAGTTCCACCAATTTCAAATTTCATTTAATGCTATACAGCCTATATAACATTCTTTAAAACTAAATATTCGTCAAGATATGCATTCTTGGATGTTGTTGGAAGCTGGAGGGCAGCTTCTAATAGTAAGCTTGCTGGTGGCGTATCAGAGTATCAGCACAGCTAATACTACCACTTTTAAAAATTATACACTTATACATTGAATAGCATACCAGTGATAGAATACTTTATAGTTTAACAGGTGCAAAAACAGTAATAGATGATCTTGACATAGAACCATAAGGAGTAAATATATTTAAACAAAGCATTTAACTAGTTAGGAGCATGTAAGATCTCAGGTAGAGCCCCGATCTTATGTATTTAGGGCGTGTTAACAACTCTCAGCTTCAAGTCAAGTTCCTCATTTACTAGTTCAATATGTAACACCATTATTATATAAAACAAACATCGGCTTACTTCTCCAAGTCCTAATCAAACAGATAATCTGATATGACAAGTAATCATGGCTGTCGCGAGTCCGACCGCGTCTGTCGACCGCTAAACATTATATCGACGATTTCCCGGGAACAACGACCTCGCGTCACGAGCCTGTCATTTTCCTGGCGATGGGTCTAAATTATGCTATCAAGACATCCAATTTAACCTACAATATTAACATACAATACATCGTTATAACATGTATGCTGTAAGCGTGTATAATATCTATATTTATATTATAATAATCGTAATGAAGGTTTCTACATTTATGAATCGATCAGCAGTAGAATTTCCTATTAATTTGGATTTTTTTACAGCCTTATAACTATAATTTAATATTTTACTATACTGCATTGTAAGATGTAATACGGCACCGTATTTTTTCGAACCTCTTTAATTTGTGCGTTCTATATAAGTAGCAGGATACGTACATCATTCTTTATTCATCATTAGTAACTATTTAATGTTACTCTTGTCAACCCATTATTGTCCCATCGCAGGGCACGGGTCTTCTCTCAGAATGAGAGAGTTATAGGCCATAGCCCAACGCGCTGGCCAAGTGCGAATTAGTGGACAATGTGACTATTACCTCAATTTCTACCGTGAACTAGTAAATTTGAGTTAGAAAAATACACAGAAATGTATTTTTATGCTCCTTTTTATTTTCTTTTCAAACACCCATTCTCAAACTGAATCGTTTTATTTTATGAAAATTGTCGTAAACGAACAAAACAAGAGTGTATCGCGTATTTATTTAGGAGTAAATTTATGGTATTGGATATTCAGAGCTGGAAAAAAGTATTTTTCAATCTTGAAGTTAAGCAAAGTGCAGCAGACTGTGAACCATAAAACAGAACGTCTTCTATTTTCATCGAAATCCACTGATGCTGCCTAAATCCTGTTATTTCCACAGCAATGCTCATACGTTTTAAGAACTGGTATCTTGTGTATCTAGTGTTGATATAGTTACGAAAATAATTCATAAGACAAATTGGGTACAAATTGAGACAGTATATACTGAGGTGTGTGACTTATTCTATGAAAATGACTGTTAATGTGCATTCTATAGGTTTAAAGGGTTCATTTTGATACAATTGAAAATAAGATATCGAACGAGCGCGGGGCTCTTGGAGGGCAGTGCGCATCTTCGTATAGAACAAGATTTTTATCTAAAGTAAATGACTGATGCGTTGTTATTCCAAAGGTATATTCTTCCTAAATTAAATAAAGCCTACAAGTACACTGTTCCATGGAATCACAATTAATGCTTCACGGTAGAGATAGGTGTGGCGGTGGTACGTTCTCGTTGAAATTACTATGGTCAGGGTCATTATTCCGTAGCTATTCTTGAAGATGAAGTAAGAACGTCCAACAACTTCGCGCGGCGGACTATGGCATAAACTCTGTCATTGAGAAGACCCGTGCCCAGCAGTGGGACAATAATGGGTCGGCGTGTAAGTAAGAACGCCTCGCGTCTCCTCGTCTTAACACACCCTTTAGTAATAAGAGCATTCCAGATAGAATATGTAAATATTTTTAGGATATGGTGATCTCTTAGTAGCTAAAGTAAGTACGAAAAGTCCTACAACCATTTAAAACTTTTTAATGCAAACTATTACTGAAGTAAATTATAAAAGAGAATTAAAAACGAGCTGTTTTCTTATAATTTACGAAATAAAACCGCATGTTTTAAAATATACTTTGTGAATGTAACCATGAAATATGGGTGATCTAGAAACTGTTAATAAACTGCGATCACCTCACCGACAAAGGGTGCCTGTGTTAAAAATGAAATACTTGTCATGTTTTCAGGTCTTTTTCATGATTATTATTGCGAAAGACCTTAAAATAGAAATGATTTTGATCAGTAGCGGTTTAAATAAATCTTTTATTATTTATATTGAAACAAACAGAAGGAGTCTTTATGAATAGTATTTAATTATCCCGAACTACTTTTTCTAAGTTATTTTCTTTACAATTTAAGAAAAGACCTCAAAGCCGTGTTTACAAAATGTTTCTTTCTAAATCTGACGTTAACTAGAAGTTCAAAAATAAAGAAATAAGAAACGTTATTTCAGGATGTAAGCTTTGAAAATATACAAATAAGCACAAAATAAACGAAAACAGTTAATTAGAAACATCGCAGTTCGCAATTCACAGTTACAGCGAATATGTTTCATATATTTCCTGAAAACAGGGAAAAACTAAGTTTCTCATCATGTTTTGCGAGGCTTAAAATTAAATGAACTGGTTCTATTGTGCGCTGAATGCCAGGCTTTCGTGGAAATTGGAGCGTAATATCCAGTTAGCATTTAGCAAGTGACCGCTGCGGACCTACTTGCTCGACATTCATGCAAATCGAACTTTGAAATGGAAACTACTTTTCTCTGCAAAGTGTATCTCATCGAACTAAAGGGTAACTAGCGTTTGTGTCGTAAACTCTTTTACCGTCCCACTAATAACAATAATGTGGCGGGTCTTCTCTCGTAGTTTAAAGGGTTTAGGTCTACTGCGGCGACCGCGTCCGAATTCGAGGACTTATGATTAAGATGTTTTTTTAATATAATAGTTTCTAACATCCACATCATTTTCAAAAGTCAAAATAAAAGGCCAATTCCAAATTCTCCTCCAAAATCCTTCAAATTTTACTCGTCAATTTTTATCAATGGGATTGTACATATTTAAATAAACTAACTTTACAATACAATACAATACAATACAATATCATTTATTTGTCGAAATAAGGTATATTACAAAGATGTCAATAGTATGCTGTATAAGTCCGCTTACTTTACCCGTCATGGGTGTACAACTTCATTTTTACATGTTAATAATGTGAGCAATACGCTAATAAACCAATCTAAATGCCATATATCTCTTCGTCTCTACACATATGTTTTCATTTCGTTATATAAAATAACATAACATTATATAATTTAAAAATTTTGAGAACAGGTTTCCTTATCTCTCAAATAATGAAAATACATTGCGTAGAAATTAAAGATTTAGATCTTCATAAGGCTTAATGTGATGCTAATTAATTTCACGGAAGTATTTTCTTTTGAATACAATTTTCTTTAGTAACAGGTGTTTATTAAATGAATCGTTTTTTAAAAAAATCTTACCTACAAAGTAGTGTGACATTTGCCGTAATTAAAGCCCATATAGATACATTCATTGTCTACGTTTGTATTGACGTTGAGAACCACGCACATGTAGACATAAAAATTAACAAATTAAATATTTTGAAAATTAATGATGATGAAGATGAAGATGAATGATGAGATGAAAAATATTTTTTTATTGTGTATCTTTTCAAAAACACAATATACTCGAAACAAATCAAACGATATAACGAGTTTTAGGTAATTTAGATGGATATGAAAGTTAATAACAGACGGACGGATATGGAAGCTTAAAAAAGTGCCAGAGATAATATAACTAAATTGCAGTGACCTACAAAATAAATGTCAAAATCGCATATCGTTACTTAGGCGTATTAAAATTAATTCAGTAACGGAATGGCCACGTGAAAAAGTTTTTAGCTCGAAATGTATGCCATAATGTTTGTATCAGTACATTTACTTTACGGCTTTTAACTCCCGTTATTGCTTGTTTTATGACATGCTGATATTAAAGTAATTGTAGTGACTGTCACAGAAATTTTGAATTGCAAATATTGTCGTTATTAAATTACCCCTTAGGGGCTAAATGCTTAATTGACTCTGAATAGTTTTGGCTTTTAGCTGTAACTTTGTGAACAATTTTATCTTAAAATTATATTTCTTGTTCGTTTGTTCTCGGTATGTGAAATGTTTGTGGCGCATGAGATATTTTTTTTACATATTGCGTAATGACACAACTATATTTTGTGTAGGACAAAAATTTTAATCCGTTTTTAAGCTATACTTCTTTAAGCGCGTTATGAAAAAATGATGAGAATAAGGTGAAAGATATTTTTTTTAAAAAGTTCTCTATCTCGTTACGCCAACGTAGTATAACTTCTAACACACACTTTCTTTTTTATTTTCTTATGCTTAATTCAAAGGTAATAAATAAATATAAAATAAATAAATAAATAAATATAAATATAAATTAATAAATCATAGTAAAAGTAGGATTGTTTGGTTTTTGATTTAAGCACCGAAGCGTTTGATATTGAGCCATCAACTATGACCATATGGTTTAGCCCCTTATGGGTGATTCCCGATTACGCTGGACGACGTTTGACTTTGAAAACTGTTTCTGATCTAGGCACGCGTGCCACGCACGCTATACTTGCTAGTTGTGCTGGTATTGATTCAACACATTTTATGTTGCGCACACACATTTTAAAACAAATACGCAATCCTCCTGGTGATGAGTGGCCACTTTCGCGCTTGTTCATCAGAGATGAATCCCAAAGACAGGAATCCTGAGCATTAAGTTAGAACGGCTATATCAAGTAGGCCTCCTTTACTAAACCCTCGAATTAGAAGACATGCGCATAGCAATGTCAGGTGAACACTTCGTCCTTGTCAAATTATATTTATTCAATGAATAATTCTCAAAGGGCTGATCCACGATGTTTCATAAAAGTTTGGTATTTTCTTCCTAGCATATTTACGACCTTCTTGTTATTCAAAACTTCTAAGAATTCAACTCAAAATCAGCCTATTTTTATAATGAAATTGTATATTATTTACCGCCTCCCACGAGCGCCGACCACGTGTAGACTAACACGCGACGAGTTTGTCATTTACGATACCGTAAATAGAGTTAATTCCTATAAAGTTTTTTGAAAGATCCGTAAAAATCGGATTAATTTTGAACGTATAGATGTTCAATATACTCGTATAGAAACCGAAACAAGCAATAATGACGTTATTTAGTATTAGCTTTTATCGTGAAATGAGCCATTTGCAAACGTAAAATAAATTGATATCAAACACTTTTTGCACAGAGTAAAAAATAGAATTGTTTGTTTTTGTTTGTCGCGGTATTACTTTCATTCTAATGCTGTCCTAAATTACGATTAACGTGTAATCAACAGGTTCTGCTTATTTAGAACTACATGCCAGTTTGTGAAAAGCACACGGAAATTCACACGATAAGTTGCCTTAAACAATCACGATAGCGCGTGGCTCAATGGTTTTCGATTTAAAGTCGCAGCTAAGTTATGAGCGCTACCTACCTTTAAGAATAGAAATAACAAGCCAAATGCGAGTTGCATTCGCGCACTAGTGGTTCTGTATCTATTATAAATGGCAATAAAATCACATCTTAGGGTTCCGTACCCAAATGAAACCCTATTGCTAAGACTATGCTGGCTGTCCGTCTGTATATCACCAGGCTGTATCTCATGAATCATAATAACTAGAGAGTTGAAATTTTCACAAATGATGTATTTCTATTGCCGCCATAACATACAATAAATGTTTAAAACAATAAAATAAACATCTAAATGGATATGCTCGCATACAACGTCATTTTTTATAGATAATGGTACGGAACTCTTGGTGCGTGAGTCCGACTCCCACTTGGTTGGTTTTTTTGTGTTAGAGCCCCTGATAAATATTTATTTATTCTGTTTTTAGTATTTGTTGTTAAAGCGAAAACAGAAAAACGTTATACGTAAAAAGTTATAGTCTGGACATTGCGGTGCATGACGTGCACCCTGGTGACAAACAGAAGAACAGGTGGAGTCTTAGTAATAGGGTCCCGTTTTTACCCTTGGGTACGGAACCCTAACGAAACCGTTTCAAGGAAAGCAAAGAAGCTCATAAAACTTGGGCGTGTCGCTGTTGACTTGGTATTCCCGACGAGCCGACTGACATACTTTCCTCTTTATGTATTTATTTCCATAACCACTTTATTGATGGCGTTCGTTCTATATACGGCTTGAAGCATGACGTGGTTATTAACTTAATATGGTGTTCCATAGAAAAAACGGTTGTTTACTACCAGTTTGATGTTCTATGACATTAAATTGTTTTGTAATTACTAGATCAGTAGTGATTTCAGTAGGACATTATCGTCTCACTGCTGGACATAAATTGCCTTTAACCGGTATGTAATTAACCGTCATTGCCATGAAAACACTTAATAGTGATAATTTTACCAGTCAACATGAGAAGTGATTGCCTAAGCCTAGTCCTTGCCCTCTCGATCAGCAGGTCCAACTCCTCGGCACAACCGATTTTTCTAAAATAATGTGCGTATCAGAAATTCATTAACATGGCTTTACGGTGAAGGAGAATGTCATGAGCAATCTTATAGACCTGAGAGTTTTTTAAAAAAATCCCGGAAGTGTGTAAAGTGTACGAATTCGCACTTGGCCAGCGCGGTAGACTGTGACCCAGCATTGGGACAATAGTTGGTTGACGACTGGCAGAAGAACAAGCAATTATAAATTTTTAAAATAAATAATTTACCACTATCTAAACACGGTTTGTTTTCGAAGGGGAAACCTTCAAAAGGTACCCGACGCCGTGGGAGCGACGCAGGGTTATGTGGGTTTTTTACCGCACTAAAACCCCCCCGGTGGCCGTCCTCGGCGCTATAAAGAGGATTCCGGGAACTCAGACCGACCGCAACCGGAATCCTCTGAACGCGTTGCCCCATGGATCACCTGACCGAACGGTTCGAGCTCCCACTCTAGCCGCCTGCAACCCCGGAAGCCCAGGCAGGCAGGGGATGCCGTAGCTCTATTCTGATCCCGGAACTACAGGGACGATCTAACTACGGCTAATACCCAAACCAATACTCCTAAGTCCTTGTTCAAAGAAAATACTTTAGCGGTTTTACTTGGAATAATAGCATTAGGAGAATTACTACGGGAACCAGATAGAGTATTGAACGAATACTGCGAATGTAGTGGATTATGACGTTTTAGTCACAATTATTTGTTTTCGTGCTTGATCGAAGGATTCCACGTAGCATTGACCATCATAGTCCTCGGGAGTAGCAACACATCTGTGATTGACTTCAGATTGAATCCATGTTCTGTATGAAGTTGATTACAGGTGTCCATAAGCGGCAGTGACTACTTATCATCAGGTGGACTGCATGCTCGTTTGCTATTTCAGTCAGATAAAAAAAGGTAGACAAAAAAACGCTGAATTATTTGTACAATATGATTCTTGGTAGTTGCTGTTCGTGAAAATTGCATGAAATTTTCAAATTCAAAATTGTTTCTTTGTTACATGTTTAATAATCGGCGTGTACGAAATAGAAATACAGCATCTATATAGGGCACAAACATCAAGGATTTTACGTACTCAACAATTTTATGTTTAAACATTATTGTTACAATATAATTTAAATTATTATACAAGTATATACAACAAGGTTGTATATAATTATATTTGTATTACGTTCACGGGCACACACACACACACACACACACACACACACACGTGCACACTCTTCCGCATTTAAACATTTGTCGAGCGCTTTCTTTACTTTTAATAGATACGCAGATAGAACGCAGGAGTTATTCTTCTTCGATTTATTCACACTTGATCGCTTCGACGGTTAAACAAGAATATTTTTCTACCGGCAGGCGCTCGCTTTTTTATAATAAAGTTGGGTGAGGTGACAATAACACATTTATGGAGGGTACACTAAATTTCAATTCTAAAAATCAATAAATATTAATAATTTAATAAACAAACATTTTTCGATCTTTAAACTAACTAAAATAATTATTTTTTGTGGGTGATTCATGCTTTTCATAAATACGCGGTGTCCCGCCGACAGATATATTTTTCTTATATTCATACATCTACTAGTAAGAAATGTCATGAATACTTTGTGATTTTTTTTAGCTAAATAAGTATATAGTAAATCCGTAATTGACTTCAAGACCTACTTTATAAGTTTAGAGCGTAATTTTATTGTTACAAGCTGTGAATTTTGTGAAGACAGTATATCTCATTGTGTATCGTTCGTCTTGTTTAATCTAAGCTTTCGTTCTAAATGATAATTTTACATTAGTTTCCTTTTCAGAAGACGAGTTCCTGAATGAATGTTTCAGATGTCACTTCAGATTTCCCCAGCGAAATACATAAACAGGCGTTTTAACTTAAGTCTTTCAAGCACATTTTTTCCAATATGCCTTTTCGAAATAAAACTGCTGTCGCATTTATAGACGCTACGTATTGTGAGACGTAGTTACCACTTGATTTACATAACTTTACCCCATGTACCTAACTCTATTTAGATAAGCAATTGGTAACTATGATGCATATGAAATGTATTAATATTGTTTCCGTATTTCATAATTGTTGTAGCGGTAATTTGTCACAAGCTTATGGTGTGAGTTTATTTTTAATTTTCTATCCACATCTTCTTCAGATTATTTTTCACAAATTCAAGTATAAAAATATATTATCACGAGTTTGTTAATCTCTTCAAGCAGAAGTTATGTTAATTTTAAATCAGGATAAAATGAATAATTTCCACAGATAAATGGACGCAAGTGAATCGAGAGTGGCCATTAATCACATGCCAGTACTGTGTCATGCTTACATTTTTATTCTGCGGCAGAAGCTTAGCGTCCCACTGTTTTAAGAGTGTGTAGCAACTTGCCATATCATGCCTTGTTCAGCTAGATATACTGGTTTTGCTGGCTTAGTGGTATACAAAGTTACCTAAGTTTTTTTCATTACTGCGGTTTCTGTTTATCGAAAGTGGGTTGATTTATTTTTGCTCATGACAATTAGAGCTGTGAATATAACGGAGATATGATACAATATTTTTTTACAGAAATACATTTTAGAAATACAGAACTAGTGTTTACTGCATGCTCGTTTACTTCTTCAATTTTATAAAAAAGTAAATTACAAGTTTGAGCTAAAACGTACATAACGATTATTTTGAGGAAACGTAAAAACTCACACTAAGGGCATTGGTGCACTCAGGAACAAGATCTGAAATCACAAACGTGCTACGACACGTCACTGCTACGAGGCGTAACGCCGTAGCACACAATTCACTCGAGTCAATAATTATAGTCGCATGAGACTTCACGCTCGTCGCTATGCATTTCTATTTCTTTACACCTTTAAAATACTTTTAAAGTAAAATACATTTGAAGAAATTCTAGCATAGAGGTATGTTTTACTTTTGACGTAAAATATTTTTTCTCTGTTCAATGTCCGTTTCGCTAACTTACTAAAGTAGACACTAGTGTCTAGACATTTGTTTTATTTAACAACGAGTTTCATCGGTGTAGTAAGTCCCTTATAGACATTAGTAAACAAATCGACAAAGATCGGGGGTAGTACCTGAACCATAGATGCTTGACGGTTCAGATACGCTTTGTACATTCATTGGCCCTCTAAGATTTTCTCCTGTGTCGTGCGTACTGTGGACACACATAAGACGAATACACAAAAACCTAGATCCAGAGCATAAATTTAAACTCATCATTCAGATACCTGTCTGGCCGGGAATCGAACTCGGAAGCCATTGTGCGTCAGATCGGTAACTGCTCCGCCACGCGGGTCGTCAAGATAGTCCCGTCGTATCGACGATAATTGGCAATAACTCTTAGTTAAAAAAATGCTACAATACAGGAGGTGAAAATACTAATATAAAAATACTTTTTATTGAATAAAGATCGATCAAATACTTAACCTTTGTTTTCAAACTACTGAACAATATTACAAACATATTGTGTAAGGTAATTTTCATAACAATTAAAACAAATAATACAAATTTTATCAAATATTTTATGAGTTCCACGATATCTCTCGTAAACCTATATACAATTACTAAATAACGCAGTAAAACACGTTTATGAGGGACATAATAAGATTTTTATATGCATAGGTGTAAAAAGGAGTGGAGAGCTTATAAAATATTTCGTAACTGCAAACACTCGTCTATTTTTTTTTGTCATTTCCTAGTGAAGGCTTAGTTTATAGAATTATTTATAGTAAACGTTTTGTAAATTTGGTTATTCGTTTTTTCATATTGGAAAGAAATAAATATTTCGACTGTGTTTTAGTGTTTAAATATGATCAAAAGTAGTAGTAATTAAAATGTTGCCATTTTACATAGTTATATTTTGTTCTATATTCGGCTTGCGTTATTTTTATAACAAATAAAATATTCAATGCAATTTATTCGAGGAAGTCCCGAACTACTACAAGTATTGTTTAAATGTTAATAGACGAAGACTGTTTTTCATCAAATGACAAATGACCCGTCTCGCTTGCCGCTAGATTTATTTATAGAAAGATTCCATCAATAAAAAGCGTAGGTACAGATAATGCCAATCTTAAGTTACATCCAAGTTTTACGACTGCTTTTACGACCACATATCAAAGTCTGAATTTGCTAATTTTACAACTAACATTTTTACGTAACGCTCCACGAACCTTATTGGTATATTTTTATTCATGGGATGTTCAAGTAATTCTTTTGTGGCGTCTTCGAAGACTTTCAAATTTTCAACACTGATCTAATTTCCTGAATTTTGTCCTCAGTAGCCCTAATTTGTAATGGATAATGGTGCGAAGTTTTGTTAAAAATAAAAGTAATTTTGTTTATTCTAAAGCAACAACATCTAGCAATAATTAATCTTACGCATGACATGATAGACAGATAGTCATGCCTAAGATTTATTGTTGTTAGGTGTTTAAAATATTACGATACCATATTAATTTGTTTCAAGTTTCTACCTCTTATGGTAAGGCTCCAGAGGTACCATTGCCACGTCAATTAAAAAAAGATGTGGTAAGGGAGACCCACTTATTCCAGGTATTCAAACTTAGCCCTTAAGCCACCTGCATCTAAGTTCAAATACTAATCCTATCTGGAGTTGATTACAGATATCCATGGGCGACGGTAGCCACTTACCATGAGTTGGACTGTATGTTCCTTTTCTTCTTCTGAGTTATAAAAAAAGTATGATAAAGAATCATAAAATATGACTACAACTGTCTTAGTCCCTATCTTATTATTAGAGTAAAAATATAATTAAGTAATTGGTTGGTACGAATCGTCACATAGATACCTTCAGCAACATAAGCAACATGGCTGCTTATTGAAAACCTATGGGATACATACATATTATTATCTTTTTCTTAAAGATAAATTAAAACTTTTATTTATCTTTCCAAATAATACCTAATTTTACTTTATTTCTGTTTAATATTCGTTATTGTTAGTGACTGGTTGGGACCGAGGCCGGCTCTCGGGAAAAAAGTGCTATATATCAAATATTCGCAATTCGCCAGATGATTTATTCGCGTTTACTGAAAGCAAATCAGTTTTCTATCGTTCCGCGGCCGGCTGTTGCCACACAACACCATAGTTTCAGGACGTTCCCATTCGTTTTAACATTTTAGATAACTAAACAAAATTTTAATGATTTCTTTTATCTGTGAAGTAGATTCATATTTTATATCTATGTATATATCTATTTATATATAACAATTACAAAATGATGTAAATGTAAATTGAGTCCAGTTACTTGAATAAATAAATTATTATTATATAACAATTGATGGAGTAATAATAAATACTTTATTAAAAATAATATGGTGCTTATGTGCACCCTACATAATCTGGAATTGCTAGATATTTTTGCGATTTTCTCGTACTAAGCAGGCTTTTCTCAGATTGGGGTTTCCACACAATCAGAGGATAATGGATTTACGTTTTCACTAATCATCGGTACTTTACCAAGTGATCGTCTCGGCCCTTTCATCTCCTTAATTCCAGACTCAGCTGGATTACGTGATTGTGCCAAAGTAATTTCTCCAATTTTATTTCTAAAGAAATATGCCATTTGTGATAAGTGAGGGAATGGGGCTCCTGAAATGATCAACTTCAATCAAAAAGACGGTTTTATATTTCTCTAGGACATCAATAACAATGTAATTTTTTGTGAGAGTTTTAGTTTGTTAATAATTTACTGAATAATAATGAAATGAAGGCACTTACAAATTGTCAGTTACGTATATATTTTTTTATACTACCACCTTGAAAAAATAATAAAATTTGTTCACCCATAATCCCACCAGGTTTTTTTCTTTGTGTGGGTGTCACATATACCTGAAGAAGAATAGATACCCAGATATGCAACAAAATAAAAATTTATCATGTACATATGCCTGCTTGGGTTTAACGGCTTCAGACGGGTATGGTGACATTAGTAACGCAAAGGAATCGTTGTTACAAACATTTACAGCGTTGTTGTATTTAGGAAGTTGTAATGGAATTCTGTATTATCTGCTTTCCAAAAATGGCATCTGAACGTCAACTGATAAATGATACATAATACTTTAATTTAATTTACAAAAAGAAATATTGAAAGTGAATAGAAAATGTAATTTATACTTTCGTCTGTTCCACAGAGGATGAAATATTACATCTCATCTGATTATCAAATATTTCGTTCGAAATGTAAGACAATATTAAGGTGAGAGCTCGATTTCAAATTCGATAATAGCGTTATGGTAGTGAAGAGAAAATGGAGAAAAAATATTCCTTTAGGAGGCACCGGGGAGCTGTCGGTGTGTTTGATGTTGATCGGAAGCGGCCGCTGGTAACACGATCTGAGATAAATTACATAGCAACACCCTAATTTAACATTAGTATTGTCTGATTGTATTTGAAAACGAAGTGTTATATGTATAGAGGTAACTTGATCGTGAATTATTTTGTATTTTTGTTCTTCGGGACTTTAAGCTAAAGCAGTGTTTAAGTATTGCTTGTTTCGGCGCAACAATAAGCAAAATTCCGAAAATTATATTTATTTATCTTTTACGAAAACAAGTTTTCCATTTAAAACCGCAGCTAAAAGAACAAATAATGTTGTTAATATTATAAAGACATCCAGCTATTTCAGTGAAATTACTTCAATCAGATAAAAATGAATATTCGTAATAGTTATTTTTATTTGATTGAAGTAGCAAACGAGCATGCAGTTCACCTGATGGTAAATGTTCACTGCCGCCCGTCATCATGACATCTGTAAGCAATTTATCTTAAATAGAAATTATTTTAACTTACAATAACCCTTTTGATTAAATACCATGACCCTGTTTATGTTAATATTATTATCCTAAACATAAAGGTAATTGGAGTAGCTCATTAGGAATCCCAATTCACCATCTTAGGCATTCAAGAATAGTATTAAGTAATTGATAAACCTGTCACCTGCCGTGAACATCTTTTGTAGAATAAAGAATGAAATGTTATGCTAAGTCTGGCCATAAATAGGTACTGTTGCAATTGAAAATAAACAAAATATTATTTTTTAATTTGGAATCTGTCATTTCGGATAAGATTGTTCATTGTGTTTTCTTCTTTTCGCGTCAATACTGTAAAATATTTTGTGATATTAAGATTGAGCGTTCGCTAAAGATAACCGAATCGCTGTGATTGCATTACATAAAGTTGATAAAAATACCTCCTCCATTATCTTGTTATTAATCAAATGTAACTCTTTCAAAGCGTGTACGCTTATACACGCTCATTTACAGATGCCAAAACATAAAGCATTGATACGCCGTAAAGGTATGTCCGGGACTATAGCAATATCTTTTCACGAATGAAGCTTTTTAGGAATCCCGGGAGAAAATTAAAATTCTGAATAGTTTTAGATTGGAATATGTTTGTAATGTGTCATTTTGTATAACGAAGAAGAAGAAGGTCACGTCTGACAGACCATTTACATGTCAAGTGGGATTTGTCACAACATTTGTAGTGTATAGTGTTAAAGGATTATTGCTGCCAATCTTGCGACGTAGTATAGTAGAGGTCACAGTTAAATGAAAAAGTTTATTATATTATGCAACCATACTTTTCAAATTGCTGAAATGACCAAGTGAAATCAATTTATATAAGTAGGTACAAGTTTTTGTGAACATTTCTATTTACAAGAGAACCTCAAGATCAGTAAAATTAAGACCGTAATATGTAACTACGTATCTACTGAAAATAATTTTCTATTTAAGGTTATGCATGAATTTAAAAAAATATTTTAATTTTTTTGACTAACAATAGCTGCTAATGTATCATTACAGCTAGTTTTGGTATGATGAACTATATAAAATACGATCTAGAATTAACAGAAACAATATAGTACAATTAATTCGCAATAAATTGACCAGCGCGGGCTGAGATATATCAAAACTTGGTAGATTTATGCGTTACTAATAAGTTTCCTGCCAAATTTTTGCGCAGCTTTCTCTCTAGTAGGAAACTTGGGGGTCGACGATATGACAGAAATGCCTACTTGTATTACGTAAAAAAAATCGTACTATCTATGCTAATGTTATGAGGGACGCAGACTGTGAAACTGTACTGTATGCTGTAGATTTAATAATATTTGTAGCTGCCTTTTAAACTTCGATGCTGTTTAGTGCCCGTTCGGAAGTTTTTTTTTTTAATAACATTTAATTCATTGTAACTAGTATTTACATTTTGATATTTAAATATAATGTGTATTGTATATATATATCATTGACTATTATTTCATTTTATGTTGTATTATTTAATTGTTACGTAACGTTAAATTAAGATAATGTACCTAATAGCGATACATAATGATAACACCAACTGTTAAATTTTATTGTATTGTTAGTATATTTGGATTACTTAATATTTATTGTTGCCTCCAGCTTTGCGACGCCTACCAGGGCATCCCATATTTCTTGTAAAAATATGTGTGTATTATGCAATAAATAAATAAAAATATGTAAATAAATATATCAAATGATCAGAATAAAATTGACCGTTTGCAAAATATGTATTTTATAGAATTAAAATTGAGTTCGCACTTTGAGGAGTACCTCAAAGCGTTTATTAAAGGTATGCAACATTTTCGCCCAAGTCCGGTTTAGACCTATCGTACTCGTTATGTGATGTATTGTTGTTTAAAACAAATGATTCGCCATGATAAGCCCCTGAAGATGGTCGACGCGCCGGATTAACATCATCACTAGAACTACTGATTTTAAAAAATATGTATCGAATAACGAAAAAATTATAGAATTCTTCATGGTTTAATAGTGGTGAAAGCAGTAATAGATAATTCTAATATACAAACATGAAGGGAAATATTTATTATAAATAAAGAATTTAATTAGTTACGAGTATGTACCTGCGTAATATGTTATGATGATGTTATTACCTCTATGTATGTATTTAGGGTGTGTTAACATCTCTCTAATTCAAGTTTCTCATTTACTAGTTCAATATGTCATTATTATATAAAACAAACATCGGCTCAGTTAACAAAGTCCCAATCAAACAGATAATCTGATACGACAAGTAATCATAGTTGTCGCGAGCCCGACCGCGTTTGTCGACCGCTAAACATTATATCGACGATTTCCCGGGGTCAACGACCTCGCGTCACGAGCCTTGTCATCATTTTCCTGACGATGGGTCTAAATTATGCGTCCAATTGAGGGTACAATATTAACATATAATACACTGTTATAGCATGTGAATGTAAGCGTGTTAGTAAATAATAATCGTAATGAAGTTTTCTATTTATATATATGGAGCAGTAGAATTTCCTATGAATCAGGAAAGTTTTCTTTTAAAACAATAATTTTACATGTTACGATGCCGATTGCCGTATTTCATGTGCAGTATATAGTACACTGCTTCGTAAGATGTAATACGGCAGATTTTTCGTACCTCTTTAGTTTGTGGGTTCGTTTGTTCCTTCTAAAATATAGGCAACGATACGTACAGCATTATTTATTTATCATTAGTAACTATTCAATTCTCATTGATTGATTCCATTGCCTACCTCAGTTTGTGCTAGTAAATTTGAGTTCGAGGAAGACACAGAAATGTATTTCTACGCCCCTTTTATTTTCTTTTTAAACACATTTTCTGAAACTTCATCGTTTTCTTATATGAAAATGGCCGTAAACGAACAAAACAAAAGTCTATTTATTTAGGAGTAAATTTATGGTATTAGATATTCAGAACTGGGAAAATTTATTTTTCAATCTTGAAGCTAAGCAAAGTGCAGCAGACTGTGAACCATAAAACAGACCGTCTCCTATTTTCATCGAAATCCACTGATCCTGCCTAAATCCTGTTATTTTCACAGCAATGCTCTTAGTTTTAAGAACTGGTACCTACATATATCTAGTGTTGATATAGGTGCAAAAATAACTCATGTGAGAAATTGAGTACGTAATGAGCTGTCTCACTAATTCCATGAAAATGATCAAACTATTAAATGTGCATTCAGTCTATCGGATGTTTTTTTTTATACAATCGAAATAGCAAACGAGCGTACAATCCACAGACACCGGTGAGCATCTTCGTATAGGACAGGGGTTTTATAACAAGCAAATGACTGTTGCTACTCCGTAGGTATAAAACAGTCGTCTTAAGTGAAGTTAAGCCTACAACTACACTTTTCTATCGAATCTTCTTCAAGGTGGTAGAACCAGTGTAGTTCGACCGGAGAAGTGCCACCGCCACACCTATTTCTAGCGTGAAGCATTTCTTGTTTCGATGGGGTGTGGTTGCCGGCACACTTTCACATGAGTCCTTTCATCATAGTCCTCAGGAGGAGCATCGCATCTATGATTGACTTCAGATGGAGCCCATGTTCTGTATGAAGTTGCTTACAGATGTCCATGGGCGGAAGTGACCACTTACCATCAGGTGGAATGTTCAGGTGGTATGCTCGTTTGCTACTTCAGTGAAATAAAAAAAGAATCACAATTAATGTTCCACGGTAGAGACAGGTGACTCGTTCTACCACCTTCACGGTTATGGTTATAATGGTTATTAGTCATTGACTTCCGTGGTTATTTGTAAACTCTAGGCTGGATTTCAATCTTACCTATGGTCAAAGTCTTTATGCCGTTGCTATTATTGAGGATTAAGTAAAAACGCTTCTCGTCTCCTAGTTACACACCCTTTGTTAGTAAGAGCATTGCAGATATAAGATGTCGTCCCTGTAGTTCCGGGATCAGAATAGGGCTACGGTATCCTCTGCCTGTCGTAAGAGGCGACTAAAAGGGGCTTCCGGGGTTGCGGGCGGCTAGAGTGGGAGCTTGAACCGTCCAGCCAGGCGATCCCGGGAAGGACGGCGGTATGTGTGGTCGCATATCGTCGTATAGACTAGACGGAGCGGTGGGCCCAGCCGCCCATCTGGGAGGAGCCCGATGGGGCAACACACTTAGAGGATTCCGGTGGTGTTTGTTGGAGATCCCTGAGTCCTCTTTTTAGCGCCGATGGCCACCGGGGGGGTTTTAGTGCGGTAAAAATCCCACATAACCCTTCGTCGCTCCCACGGCGTCGGGTACCTTTTGAAGGTTTCCCCCTCGAAAACAAAAAAAAAAAAAAAAAGATATAAGATGTAAATAATTTAAGAATTTCTTAATAGCCGAAATACGTACTAAGAGTTCTGTTAGCATTTTAAACCTTTTAAATGATAACTAATTACGAAGTAAATTATAAAAGAAAATTAAAAGCAAAATATATACTTAATATCTACGGCATAAAACAAGGTGTTTTAAATATACTTTGTGAATACTACCACAAAATACACACATACGGTGGTCTACAAACTGTTAATAAACTGCGATAACCTCTCCGACAAAGGGTGCCTGTGTTAAAAGTGGTCGGAGATTGCTTCAATCTATTTTACAGGAGATTACATGCCTCATGCCTTGTGTCTGCACTTTGATGTGTTTAGCTTACGGCACAGAATTTACGTAGAGATTACTGCAAAGATAAAACAATGTGGTCTGAACAGCTTTTGGTTCATTATCTCCATTAGCATATATTCTTTGTAAATAATATTTTTCTTCAACTAATATGAATTAAGTGAATTTTTTGTCATGTCTTTGGGTCTTTTTCACGGTTATTATTGCGAAAAATACTTGAATAGAATTGAGTTCCTCAGTTAGTTTAAATAACTCTTTTATTATTTATATTGAAACAACCAAAAAGAGTCTGTATGAATGTAGTTCTTAATTATCGTAAACTACGTTTTCTCTGCTATTTCGAAAATAAAAGACCTCAAAGCTGTGTTTACAACAAAATGTTTCTTTCCAAACCTGACGTTAACAGGACTAGAAGTTCAAAAATAAAGAAATAAGAAGTTATTTTTAGGACGTGAGCTTTTCAAATATAAATAATAATATTCTAAATAAGCTCGAAATAAACTAATACAGTTAATTAAAAATTTCGCAGTTGGCTATTCACAGTTACAGCGAATCGTCGTCAACTCATTATTGTCCCACTGCTGGGCACGGGTCTTCTCTCGGAATGATAGAGATATAGGCCATAGCCCACCGCGCTGGCCAAGTGCGAATTGGTGGACTTCGAGACACCTTCGAGAACTTTTTTAACGAACTCTCGGGTGTGTAGGTTTCCTCACAATGTTTTCCTTCACCAAGAACCAGTGATAATTAATTTCTAATACGCACATAAATCAGTGGTGCGTGCCTGGATTTGAACCTCGGACTTCCCGATCGAGAGAGCAAGTTTCAACCATTAGGCTATCACTACTCGTTACAGCTTTCATATATTTTTTGGTATTAAATTTTATGTTGCGTAAGTTTTACAACAAACGTACAATCAAAGTTTTTTTTTAACAGGTGGTAGAACCAGTGTAGTTCGACCGGGGAGGTACCACCGCCACACCTATTTTTAGCGTGAAGCATTTCTTGCGTTTCGATGGAAGGGTGTGGTTGCCGGTACACTTTTATATGAAGCGACCATCTTAGTCCTCGGGAGTAGCAACATATCTGTGATTGACTTCAGATAGAACCCATGTTCTGTATGAAGTTGATTACAGATGTCCATGGGCGGCAGTGACCACTTACCATCAGGTGGACTGCATGCTCGTTTGCTACTTCAGTGAAATAAAAAAAAATATGTATGTGTGGTGGTGTGTGGTCACTTCATCGCTTGGCCATCAGAGATGAATCCCATAGATAGAAACGCTGCTTGAGGCCGGACACAGATGCTCCCTGAGAATTAAATTAGAACTGCTATTATAAGTACGAGGCTCCTTTAAGACAGCCTCGAACTTGATGGCAGCAGCGCATTGCACTATTAGGTAAACAATTTGTCCTTGTTAAATTATATTTATTCGATGAATAATTCTCAAAGGGCTGATACAGGATATTTCTTAAAAGTTAGGTATTTTCTTCCTCGCATATTTACGACCTTCTTGTTATTCAAATCTTGAAAGACTTCAACCCAAAATCAGCCTATTTTTATAATGAAATTATATATTATTTATCATCGCCTACGAGCACCGACCACGTGTAGACTACCACGTGACGGGTTTGTCATTTACAATACCGTAAATAGAGTTATTTCCTACTAAGTATCTTGAAAGTTCCGTGCAAATCGGATTAGATGTGACCTATACGTTCAATACAGATACCGTAATATAGGTATCTGTATATAGGAAACTCATATAATCAATGATGCAATAAAAAAGTTATTTCGTGTTAAGTATTTATACACGCACGCTTTCTACACTCATAGCCCCACAGTAGGATTTTCTCCTGTCTCGTGGGTACCATGGACACATACTAGACGAATACACAAACACCCAGACCCAGAACATTAATCTAAACTCATCATTCAGATACCTGTCTGGCCGGGAATCGAACCCGGAATCTCATTCTGATTTAAGTTATGGCTTATTTTTGATCAACAAGTACTGCCTATTTATACCGTAGCACAACATGCAAGTTTGTGAAAAGGGACATTCACACGATAAGTTGCCTCTAACAATCACGATAGCGCGGCGTAGCTCAATCGTTTTTGATTTACACCCACTTCTAAGTTATGAGTGCTACCTACATTTAAAAATAGAAAAAACCGGCCAAGTGCGAGTCGGTCTCACACCCGAAGGGCTTAGTAATTATTTATTTAAAAAGGCAACAATCATATTTGTTGTATTAGAGCCCCAGTAAAATATTTATTTATTCTCTTTACAGTACTTGTTCGTATAGCGGAAACAGAAATACATCATATTATGTGAAAAGTTCAATTGTCTATCTATTTCTAACTATCACTGTTCATGACGTAAAGTCTGCTAATAGACAGACGAACAGGCAATTTCAAGTAATTCTCGTTTTCACCCTTTGGTTAAGGAACCCTAAAAACACCGTTTCAAGGAAAGCAAAGAAGCTCATAAAACTTGGGCGTGTCGCTGTTGACTTGGTATTCCCGACGAGCCGACTGACATACTTTCCTCTTTATGTAGTTATTTCCATACCCACTTTATTGATGGGGTTCGCTCTATATACGACATATAGCAAGATGTAAATCGAATACACTAGGAATATACAGGAGAATTACGTTTAAATCTCAATTCTTTGTTTTCGTGCATGATTGTAAGATTCTACGTAAACTTGATTAAAGATAATATAAAAGCATGGATATGATAATATATATTCCGACAATTGATTCTTGGTAGTTACTGATCGTGTAAATGGCACGTAACTTTCAAATTCAAAATTGTTTCTTGGACTATGTTTAATAAATGTCGTAAATGAAATAGAAATACAGGAGGTAATGTATTTTTATTTCATTCACGTCAATAATTATCATAATTATGGTCCAAAAATGAAAGACTGCGTTCTTAGCAATTTTATGTTTAAACATTATAGTTACGAAACTGAAAACATTTCCGACCACTGCCAGTATATGTTATTTTGTGTAGTTTATATTGTATAATCTAGTTTTTCGTTCTAAATGATAATTTAACATTAGTTTCCTTTGCAGATGACGAATTCCTGAATGAATATTTTCAGATGTCACTTCAGATTTCCCAGCGAAATACATAAACAGACGTTTTAACTTAAGTCTTTCACGGACAATGATTTTTTCCAATAAATGTTTTTAAAATTAAACTGCTGTCTCATTAATATACATAGTTTCCACTTAGTAAAACTGCCACTAACCTAATCTAAACCTAATTCAATTTAGCTACAAATGGTATCCACACTGCGTATGAAAAGTATTCATATTATTTCTGTAGTTCAAAATTGTTAAAGCAGTAAATTTACTTCTAGAAGCTTATGATATAAGTTTATTTTTAGTTTTCTGTCCACTTTAAAAATATAAGTACTAAAATAATTTAACACGAGGTGGTGATTCCCATCAAATAGCGATAATGTTGAAGATTCGAACACTCATGAAAAAGAAGAAATCACGTCATTCCAATTTCAAATGTATTTTACCTATGCGCGGATTCAGTTGTCAATTATTATTGTAAAAAAGATGGCGTTCATTAATAAAACTAAATAATTTTCGTCGAACTCATAATTTCATTTTAAGTATTATACCTGCTCCCGTACATGGTCCTGGATCGACGCCGGATGGAAATACCAGCGCAAATATTAATTATGAAGAGTTATCGTCATGTTGAAGCCGTGAACCGCAAATTATATAACATCGGGATTGCGAGTCGCCGGAATGGTCGAGAGTGTAACGGTTTAATTGTGAAAATGTGTGATTATTATTATAACCCAACACTCTAAATCAGGTATAATTACTTATAATTCGACGTAAATAGGGCAATAACATCATAAGGTATTTTTAGGGAAAAAGTATCAGATAACTTCGGGTTAGTTAGTTAAATTACTTATATTTTTCCAGTTCAATTTGCGACTGTATAATTTAACTAACATCATTTTCAGGCCTAGTTATCATTAATGTTTTGATTTTTTCCTTAAAATTTGTTATAAAATATACCTATTTTCAAAACTATTTGGTTAAAACACTCTATTAATTTGTTATTGTTCGCCTTAATAAAATTGTAATTTGTCAGGCCTAGGATTGTTAAGTGTATTTTTGAGTATAAGTTTAAACAAATTGTATGTTCCTTATATATCATTGTAAAGACGGGCTGTCTTGTTGTATCACTGTTTATTAGGTGTTTCTAATAGTTTTAGTACCTAAGTAAACGTGTATTACTTGTATCAATTCTAGATTGATCGTGCCTAGCTCCCAGAATGACTACCGAAAAGGAATTAGTTAAAAAACGTGGCAGCATCAAGGGTCGTCTAACTGCTTTTGGGACATATCTGCTGACTTTAGATGTATCTACAATGAATTCCTCTGAGGCCAGGGAGTTACAATTGCGTATCGGTAAGATCGAATCTTTATATGACCAATACGACGAGGTACAATTAAAGTTAGAATGTCACTCTGAAAACATTGATTTACAAATTAATGAAAGAAATGATTTTGAGGAAAAATATTACAAATTACTCTCTAATGCACAAGAAATTTTAGAAACGTATAGAAAGGGTCAAGAGGAGGAAAACGTATCTATTACTACTTATCGTAATGCTCGAACTAATAGGAAGTTAGTTAAGTTGCCCACCATTCAATTACCAAAATTTGGAGGTTCATATGAAGGTTGGTTAGAATTTAGGGATACATTCTCAAGTTTAATTCACAATAATGATGATATTGATGAAATTAATAAGTTTCACTACTTGAGAGCATCTCTGACGGGTTCTGCTGCCGTGGTAATACAATCATTTGATTTCTCTGCGAAAAACTATTCTATAGCTTGGAATCTCTTATGTGAGCGGTATGACAACAAACGTCTTTTGATACAAAATCATGTCTCATCTTTATTTAACATCGAACCGATCACAAAAGAATCCTCATTAAATTTAAAACGCATAACTGATACCTTAAATAAAAATTTACGAGCTTTAGAGTCATTAGGAGAACCGGTAAAACACTGGGACACTCTTCTGATTTATATTGTTATGCACAAGTTAGACGTAAAAACCTACCGTGAGTGGGAACAACTTAAAAGTAATTTACCAAAGGATAAACCAATTAACCTTGATTGCTTCCTCGAATTCATGCGTAATCGGGCAGATTTTATTGAGACAATAGAATTGTCACATAATAATGCGAGTAGTAAAAATGTAAGTAAAATTAAAACAATGATGTCTGTACAGAGCGATAGGGATACTAATAAAAATATTTTTTCTGCAACTGTAATAAAACCATGTCCCTACTGTAATGATGAACATTTTTTAAACAATTGTCCTAAGTTTATAGCATTGAGTAATGAAGACCGCTACAAATTAATGCCTAATTTTAAAATATGCTTTAACTGCTTCCGAAGTGGTCATTATACTAATAGTTGCAGAAAACCAGGCTGTAAAGTCTGCAAGCGCAAACATCACACGTTGCTACACGCAAATGAGTTTAGTGTAAAGAAGGGTGCTTACAAAACATCCATGACCAAAGAAATTAGCGCTACTAAAGATCAAGCACTCCAAACGGTTTCGAATTTTGCACAGACCAGTATCGCGTTGACAGGAAGTATCACTACTGCTTGTGAGAAGTCAGGACAGTGTGACGTCCTATTATCCACTGCGTTAGTGAAACTATATGATAAGGATAATCGCGAAGTCATTGCCCGTGCGATATTAGACAGTGGTAGCACTTCATGTCTCATGACGGAAAGCTTATATAAAAAATTAAATCTTCCAGCTGATTGTACGGATAGGTCGGTGATAGGTATAAATAATATAACTTCACACATAAGTCAGACGTGTCGTTTGCCAGTCACTTCGTTAAACGAAAGTTTTTCTACATGTTTAAATTGTTTCATCATTCCATCGATTAGTAATAATGTGCCAGAGTTTCAAATGGATATTACTAGTTTACAGATACCATGCGATTTTTGTTTAGCAGACCCTTATTTTTATTCGCCCGACGCCGTTGATTTAATCATCGGCGCTGATATTTTTTGGGGCATTTTAGGTTTGCAAAGTATAAAGTTGGGAAAAGGAAAACCAATACTTTATGAAACTAGACTTGGTTGGATAGTTTCCGGCCCAGTAAGTGGTGACGATAGTTAAATGTGGTAATGTTAAAGTACGTATAGTTTTGTGTGAGTCATGTAAGCTTTTTAAGGTTTCTTCACACTGCTCTAATGATGACATTCGAAACCAATTAATGCGTTTTTGGCAGCTTCAAGAAGTGAGCCTTCAGTCATCTTAGTTCATTCCATTAAGGAAATTATGTGAAGAGCATTTTATAACTCGCCTCGCAAACGAATGTTTTGCGTTAGAATCCCATTAAAACAAACACATGACGTGTTAGGTGATTCTTATTAGCGAGCTTAGCATTATTTTATATCATGTACTTATTACTACTTTTAACTAATTATTGTAGGCTTCTTAAGATGTATTCACACTGCTCTAATGATGATATTCGAAACCAATTAATGCGTTTTTGGCAGCTTGAAGAAGTGAGCCTTCAGTCATCTTAGTTCATTCCGTTAAGGAAATTATGTGAAGAGCATTTTATAACTCGCCTCGTAAACTAATGTTTTGCGTTAGAATCCCATTAAACACATGACGTGTTAGGAGATTCTTATCAGCGAGCTTAGCATTATTTTAAATAATTTAAAAATAGACTTAAAAGGAGACGGTGTAAGAAAGGTAAAGATATAACCTCTCATAATTTTTAGGTTTTAAGTACCGAGGAAATTAAATAAATGTTTAAAATTAATAGGTATAAAAATTGACAAAAATTCTGTCGTTTTTTGATATGACTTATTGATTTAACGTCAAGTAAAGTAAAGTAAAGTAAAGTTTAACGTATTCTTAGATGACAACTATTTAATTCGTGTCGGAGGAAGTTAAATAATTGTAATTTTGCGTTTAAGCATCCTATTTTTACAGTCCACATATCATATTATAAAGTTATTATTTGAATATAAGCATAATGAATTAATTCATGCCGGTCTTCAAATGTTGTTAGCTACTATCAAAGTTAGTTAGCTATAATCAAGGGAAAGGTGATTGCTTCAGTGATGGGGGAATTTGCCACGGCAACGGCATATATCAGGATACCCATTTGATAAAGTAGGTGATAATTGCACAGGAACTGTATCATATGCTAGTCGTACTGTGTGAGGTTGTAGAATTATTAAATCATATATTGCAATTTTTGTGTGATTCTCAACCATAGCAGTGCATTTAGAACTGGTGAGTGACTTAACTAGCAATAATTATCTGTTAGCATTACACCGATTTATATCTCGTAGGGGAACACCCTCTCATCTTTTCAGAATGGTACCTCGTTCGTTGGTGCGTATAATGATTTATCTAAGTTTTTAAAGACTAATTGTGACTCTCTAGCTGAGAATTTTGCTACAGATAATGTAGATTTTCATTTCATATCCGCGTATAGTACTCGTTTTGGTGGTCTCTAGGAGGCAGGTGTCTAGTCGATCAAATATCATTTAAATAGAGTGCTGGGAAATTGTAATTTAATATTTAAGAAGTTCACAACAACATTACAAAGCTAAATTAAATTGTCGACCATTCGCTCCGCTATCGTCAGACCCAGAAGATTTGACGTTTTTGGTCATTTGATTTACTCCTGATCACTTTCTCATCGGCCGGCTACTCTCTGCTCTTCCCCAGAAAATTTTCCAACGTATGGAATAAATGCCTACGTCAAGAGTTTGGACGCGATGGAATAAATAATATATTACAGAACTTCAGCAGATAGTTATATGGAGATCATGCAAGTACTCTTTTATACCAAATACTTTGGTCCTATTGAAAGAAGATCATACTCAACCCATGAAATGGAAACTTGGCCGTATAGTTACTGTATACTCCAGTTCTTCTGATGGGATTTGTTATGAGGCTCATATTAAAACAAATAATGCCCATGTGAGACGGTCACTTAGCAATTGTCCCTCTATTTATGCAAGATTCAGAAAATGAGAAATCCTATTGAAAGCAAGGCTTTCAACGCGGGGGAGTATGTTGAAGATTCGAACACTCATGAAAAAGAAGAAATCACGTCATTCCAATTTCAAATGTATTTTACCTATGCGCGGATTCAGTTGTCAATTATTATTGTAAAAAAGATGGCGTTCATTAATAAAACTAAATAATTTTCGTCGAACTCATAATTTCATTTTAAGTATTATACCTGCTCCCGTACAGATAATGTTAATTTAAAATCAGCATACAATGAATTATTTCCACAGATAAATGGACGCAAGTGAATTGAGGGCGGCCATTAATCATACGCTGGTACTGTGTCATGCTTACATTTTTATTCTGCGCCAGAAGCTTAGCGTCCCACTGTTTTACGAGTGTGTAGCAACCTGCTATATCATGCCTTGTTCAGCTAGATATCCTGGTTTTGCTAGCTTAGCGGTATACAAAGTCACCTAGATTTTTTTCATTACTGCCGTTCCTATTTGTCGAAACTGGGTTAGATTAATTTCTGGCACAAGAAGATTGTTCGAGTAATGATTATATACGGAATTAATTAAAATAATATTTGCAGGAAATTAATTATATTCAGTTAAATTTTAACAGGAATTGTCGAGTTAAAGTACAGAAATAGCCTTTCTGTATTAGTGTTAAAAATATAATTGTAATTTTACGTCTTGGTATGATCACAACGATGATGTAGTTGTAAACGTCTTAATAGTTTTTTACTATCACGGTTTTGGCTAAAGTTGCAGTAACGTTATATTTATTAGTTTGCAAGAGATTCGCTACTACATGTTTTTGCATACTATCTTGTTTTAAGAAGTACACATATATAACACATACAAACGCTTGAAAAACATTACCACCTGGTGCAGTCAGGTACAATTTCAAATTAAAAACGCGCTACGACAGAGTCGCTGCTACGAGGCGTGCGCCACGCGGCGTAGCATACTGTCCGCTCGAGTCAATATAGCCGCATGAGACTGCACGCTCCCCGCTGTGCATTTCTATTTACTTTACGCCTTTTAACATGTTTTTAAACTTAAAGACATTTGGAGGAATTCTAGCGTATATTTTGCTGTAAATGTAAAGTTTTATTTTCTTTTTGTTCATCGTCGTTAGCTTACTAAGGTAGGCACATTATATTGAAGTATTTTGAAGAGGAAACTTTTTAGATTTTCGGTAGATGGTAAAGTCGTGGATTCGCGATATTCCCGTCTTCAACGTGATAATATTTACCTACTATATTCATAGTTGTAGATATACCTTATGCATATTTTGCTAATATTATGAAAAGGAAAATGTTTGTCGGCTGTCGGATGGATGTTTGTCGCTTAATCACACGAGATCGGTGGTGGAGGTGGTGGTATTGCTATTAGCAGTGAAATAATAATGGCTGATAGCCCATCATTGTCCCACTACTGGGCTCGGATCTTCTCTCAAAATGAGAAAGTTACAATGTCATGTGTTCACTGCGCTGGCAAAGTGCGAAAAATGATAGATTTTCTAGTAGTTTTCCATTACCGTAAAACCGTGATTTATTTCTAATGTGAACGTCATTTTCGAAAACCCAGTATCGTGATCGTGAGCCTTGAATTGGAACTTCTGCCCTCGATAGTCGAATTTCAATGATTAGGCGATCACAAGTACAAAAAATGTCCCTTTAAACGGCAACTATGGAGGTTGATTATCGGTTTATCTATCAATAGATCTCCGTGTGAGTAAAATTGAGACGTGTTAAAACATCACCGATTTCTTAACAACAATGGCAGAAACAGTTAATTTGACAGAAGACCGACTTATAACCATTTACATTAGCGGCACAAAATTATAGCCCCGACTAACAAAACTATACGTGATCGTAAGGGACGAGACGTCGGATTTCGTGAGAATATGAGACTAGATTTTAAGCAGTGAATTACGAAATCCCTCATGAGTTGCCTAAGGCATCCTAGATACGAGAGTTGGATCGGTAGGTGGATAGCTAATAATGGGTGTAGGTGTATGATATGTAGGAAAATATATTAATTTAAAATTTTTTTGGTTATGTTCATAACAATTAAAATAAAACACGTAATTTTGATCAAATATTTATATGTTCCACGATTTTATCCATAAACCTATGTAAAATTACTAAATAACGCAGTAAAAAATGTTTATGAGAGTAAGATAATAAGATTTTTATACGCGTAGGTGTAAAGAGGGGGAGGAAGCTTATAAAATATTTCGTAAGTGCAAGGACTCAATTCAATTCAATTCAATTCATCTTTATTTGCAAAATAAGGTACAAATGGTGTTGAAATCTACATTACCTCTTATTTTTACCTATAAGGCATGCAATTTACAATTTATATATATTATTCTAAAAGTCAATTAATTTAAATACATATTAAGTCCATTACAATTGTGAATTTTCGTCATAATAAAATAAATGTCTAGATAATATAATTAATAAGAGAATGTCTAAAATTAAAATATGAACATTAACATGCATCAATAATCGAATTAATTTAACATTTTAGTAAGTGTCAGCCCGTGTCACGCAGATATTCTTCAATGTTATAGTAGCATTTGTTAACTAGATATGTTTTAAATTCTTTAAAGAACATTCCACTTTCGTTTAAATTCCTTATGTCAAGCGGCACCTTGTTATAAATCTTAATTGACATGCCAAATATATTATTTTTAAATAGCGCAGTTTTAGATTTTTGTGTGCATAGTACATGTTTATGTCTTTCACTTTTTATGTAGTTTTTAAAAATTGAAGAATTATATTTTACAAATTTTACTACTTCAAATATATATAAGGCTGGAAAAGTAAGTAAATTAAATCGTTTAAAGTACGGTTTACATGATTCACGACTATGAATTTTACTAATCGCACGTAAACATTTTTTTTGGGCTTTGAAAATATCCTCTCGCATTGGCGAGTTTCCCCAAAAGATAATGCCGTAACGTATTGTGGAAGACACAAAACCGTGATATGCTGTAAGTAAAACTCTTTCGTTTACCTTTTTGGACAAGACATATAAAGCATATGAAAACTGATTAAGCTTTTTGCAAATATACTCTGAATGTGACTTCCATTTCAAATCACTATCAATATATATCCCAAGGAACTTAGTGACCTTAGCTTCTTCAATATTTTCGCCATCAAATTTAATATTAAGTGGATTTATAGAGCATTTACGCTGACTGAAGTTCATAAACTTTGTCTTTTTTAGATTAATTAATTAATAAATTATTAGATTTTAGCCAATTAATAATAATATTTAGATTTTTATTTATTTCGTGTTCATAGTTATTTATGTCATTCTTATCTTTACAATTGAATATAACTGAACTATCATCTGCAAACAACGTCATAGGGTAATTAATGCTATTGGGTAAGTCATTTATGTAAATCAAAAAGAGGAGCGGACCTAGTACACTCCCTTGCGGTACGCCGTAGTGTGTACGACGAGGTGAAGATGAGAAAACACGCTCACTCTTAGTCATTGTACATATGTTCGACATTTGGGTGATCTGGATTCTGTTCGATAGAAAGGATTTAATTAATTCTAATACATTACCTCTTATACCATACATACATAATTTATTCAAAAGTATGTCATGTCTGACAAAATCAAAAGCACTGGAAATATCCATATAAAGAGCTGTTACCGGTATGTTTTCGTCGACATTTATCATAATTTTATGTAAAAATTCATAAATTGCCACATTTGTGGATGTATTTTTTCGGAAACCTTTCTGTTCCTTGGCAAAAACATTGAATTTTTCAAAATAATTGTACAAAGTGTTATATATGACTTTTTCAATAATTTTAGAAAAGATCGAGCATAATGCAATCGGACGATAACACTTTATGTCTTGGCGATCACCTTTTTTAAATAACGGCGTAATTACAGATGTTTTTAATATACTAGGAAATGTCCCATCTTTAACGCATAAATTTATGATATAACTTAATATTGGAGCTATTATTTCAGCTACATACTTTATTACACTTGTTGTTACGTCATCAAATCCAACACTTTTTGTGTTTTTTAACAACTTTATTATCAGTATAATGTCACACGGCGAAACAAAGTTAAAAAATAATGAATTATATTTATTATGTATTACTGTATTTGAATATGTCATATTTTTGTGTTATTTACATTATAGATCTTGTCAGTAAAATAATTATTAAAAGCATTTACAATATCTAGCGGTTTAGTCAATAATTGGCCATCATTATTTCTCACTTGATTAATATAGTCTTTTGGCTGATTACTTTTGTATCTATTAATTATTGTCCACGTTGCTTTAGATTTATTATTTGATAAGTTAATTAAGTGGTCATTTTGTACTTTTTGTGTCAATTTAATAATCTTTTTAAGCCTCTGTGAGTATGTTTTGAAAGCATTTTTGTTGTAATTATTGGGAGATTTTCGGTATGTCCACAAAAGTTTTCGTCTGCGCTTGCAGCAGAGCTTGATACCATTAGAAATCCATTTTTGTTTTTTATAAGCCGGAATTTTTATTAAAATATATGGAAAGCATAAGGCATAAAATAATTTAAACTCTGTATAAAAGGTTTCATAAGCTTCATTCGCTATAGAGCTGGAGTAAGTTTCATGAAATTTAAGTTTACTTAAGTAATATTTAAATTTTTCCAAATTTTCTTTACAGTAATCACGTTTTTTTATGAACCAGTACTTTAATTTGTATGTAGTTTTTACAGGAAATGTAAATAGCTGAGCTGTGTGATCTGAGAGACCAAGATCTAAGATTTCACTTTTTCTTTTTTTGAGATTGTGTATTACATTGTCGATACAGGTTGCGCTGCATAATCTTGTTGGTTTTTGTATTTCTATTTTTAGATTAAAGCTATGCATCAATTGTACAAACCGCTTAGAATTCGTATTGCTTTTCTTAATATCGATATTAAAGTCACCACACATCACAACATTACTTTTTGTTTTGTAACATATTTGTCTTAAGATTTTCTCCAAATTATTAAAGAATAATTCGTATGAGTTAGAGTCATTTTTCGGACTTCTGTAAATACAAATAATTATAGTTTTATGATCAATAAGTTCAATAGCGCAGCATTCAAGTATATTGATTATTGCATAATTATTTATTTTATTCAATATTTTATAGGAGAGATGGTTTTTTATTAAAATACAACTACCTCCACTTCGACTATTTCTTACGTGACACGCAGCTAACTTGAAAGAAGGAAAATTAAGCAAGTCTGTATCTGTACTTATCAAGTTATGCTCTGTAATACATAGGACATCTATAGCAATATTGTCACTTAATAGGTTATTTAGGTGCACACTTAATAGGTCGACTTTACTCAAGAGCCCATTTATGTTTTGGTGAAGTAGGTTAATATTATTATACACGAAAAAAATCGTTAGGAGTATTGTTTAGGTTATTTTCTGGAGAGAAAGTATTTCCTTGAGTATGAAAATTATCAATAACATTTTCTACTGTTTGTGTAAATTTATCTACTGTATTAGAAGGTTTAGAACACGAAACTCTATATTTGTTTAAGCATAATTTAGTATTGTAAGCATTAATTTTGCGTTGGTATTCGATGCGTAATATTTCCTTAAGTAAAGAGCGGCTGGTGAAGGTTGGAAAGTGTGATTTATGCGGTAGAAACCGGTCAAAGCCCATATCAACAAATACAGAATTTCTATGTCGATTACATATATATCGTAAATCATAATTTAGTTTTTTTTCATTTAGCCATGGATTAAATGGTATTTCACATATGAATACATTTGTATTTTCCAATGATTGGACCCATGTTTCTATAGAGCACTTAAATTCAAAAGGATTTTTTTCATTGACTCCCCCCATTAATATGACATAGTCTTCCTTAGTTAACAGTTGAAGTTCTTGTTTACATGATGAGAATATATCCAACAATCTTGCGCCCGGTTTCCGCATGGCAGTAACGAGAAATTCGTCTCCTACTAAATGCTGAAGGTATTGGTATTGGTATTGGTACTCGTTTCTTTATTTCGTCATTTCCTAGTAAATGTTTATAGAACTATTATAGTAGACGTTTTGTAAATTTTAACAAAAATTTTCAAAATTGGAAATAAAAAAATGTTATAATTGCGTTTTAGTGTTTTGAGTACTTTTATTTTAAATGTAATCAAAACTCTATTAACATAAAAGTGGTTAATAACTAATGCATTGCTTTTTTACATCATTTATTTTATGTTTTCAATGACACGTTAAAAGTCTATCCTAGAAATTCGACATGCGTTATTTTTATAATGCATGAATTGTTCAAAGTAATTTATTCGAGAAAGTCGCGAATTACCCTCGTCAACCCATTATTGTCCCACAGCTGGGCATACGTTTTCTCTCAGAATGAGAGAGTTTTAGGCCATGGTCCACCGCGCTGGCTACGTGCGAATTGGTGGACTTCACTCACCTCCGAAACCTCTTTTTAAAATAATTCTCGGGTGCGTAAGTTTTATTAGGCTATCACTGCTCTACTACATGGGTACCCGAACTACTACATGGATCAAAGTTTTCTTTATATGTCAATAAATGAAGACTGTTTTCCATCAAATTACCAGTGAGCCTTATCGCTAGATTTAGGTACAGAAAGATTTCATCAATAAAAAGCGTACACATAATGCCAATCCTAAGTAACGTCCATGTTTTGCGACTGGTTTTACGACCACATATCAAAGTCTGAATCCGCTAATTTTACAACTAAAACTTTCACGCAACGTCCCACAAAATTTGTCGATATATTTTGATTCATAGGATATTCAACAAATATGTACTTAACCAGAAATAAAAAAAACGTTTTATTCTTTTGTGGCGGCTTCGAAAACTTCCAAGTTTCCAACACTGATCTAATTTCCGAGATTTTGTCCTCAGCGGCCCTAACTTGTAATGGATATTTCTGCGAAGTTTTGTTAAAAATAAATGTAATTTTGTTTATTATATATTAGGCACAGGGACATCTGATACCAGACAATATAATTATGCCTAAGATTTGTTGTTGCTAGATTTTTAGACTACTATCATTTGAATTCGTTTAAAGGTCCTTTCGTAGTTATTCTCCGGCGGCTTCACCACTACATCGATTTCTGCTGGCAACTACACTACTTCACATAAAGGATGGTAGGGAGATATACTTATTCCAGGTATTCGATCTAGGTCCTCAAGCAATGCGCCTGTAGCCAAGCTCAGGTACTGATCCTGTGTGGGGTTGATCATAGATGTCCATGGGCGACAGTAGCCACTTACCATCATGTGGACTGTATGTTTCTTTTCTACTTCTAGATTATAAAAAAACCTCATAAAGAATCATAAAATGCTACGACTATCCTGTAGCCGTTAGTCGTCATCTTAGAGTAAAAAAAATATAAGTATTTTTTTATCTGATTAGAGTAGCAAACGAGCATGCCGTCCACCTGATAGTAAGTGGTCATTGCCGCCCATGGACATCTGTAACCAACTTCATATCGAACAAGAAGGTGGTTAGAGAAGTACATGTCCAACTCATTCGTTCTGAAGTCAATTACATATGCGTTGCTACTCTCGAGGACTAGGATGGTCGCCCCATATAAAAAGTGTGCCGACAACCACTAAATGTTAAATGGAAACGCAAGAAATGTTTCATGCTAGAAATAGGTATGGCGGTGGTACCTCCCCGGGAAAACTACACCGGTTCTACCACCTGGTTAATATATATACTACCTAGGCATAAGTAGCTGGTTGATATGATTCGTGGACACATATGCATAGATCGCAAACATGGCTACTTATTAGAAAGCTATGATATACATACATATTATTGCCTATAGATACTTTTCTTACGACGATAAATATGTTTATCAAATTGACAAGTACTTAATATAACAATGAATAAGTTAAGTCAAATTTGCTTTAAACATATATAGGTATTTACAAGAATCTTATTTAGTTGTTCCATGTAAAATTCGAAACACTTACAAAATTAAGACAAGCAATAGAAAATTAATCGCGCCTAATAATTCATACTTTTATTTATCTTTCTAAATAGTACCTTGTTTTACTTTATTTCTGTTTAATATTCGTTTTTGTTAGTGTCTGGTTGGGACCGAGGCCGGCTCTCGGGAAAAAAAGTGCTATATATCAAATATTCGCAATTCGCCAGATGATTTATTCGCGTTTACTGAAAGCAAATCAATTTTCTATCGTTCCTCGGACTGCTGTTACCATACAACAATATGGTTTGAGGACGTCTCCATTGGTTTTAACATTCTAAATAGTTAAGCAATATTTAACTCATTTCTTGTATGTACAATGTCACTTCATATTTTATTTCCAATTATAATAATTGACTGAATAATAATAAATATTTTACTAATATTAATGTGGTGCGTATAGCCACCCTATATAATCTGGAATTGCTAGATATTTTTGCGATTTTCTCGTACTAAGCAGGCTTTTCTCAGATTGTGGTTTCCACACAATCAGAGGATAATGGATTTACGTTTTCACTAATCATCGGTACTTTACTACCAAGTGATCGTCTCGGCCCTTTCATCGGCTTAATTCCCAACTCAGCTGGATTACGTGATTGTGCCGAAGTAATTTCTCCAATTTTATTTCTAAAGAAATATGCCATTTGTGATAAGTGAGGGAATGGAGCTCCTGAAATGATCAACTTCAATCAAAAAGACGGTTTTATATTTCTCTTGGACATCAATAACATTGTAATTTTTTGTGCGGGTTTTGGTTTCTTAATATTTTACAGAATAATAATGAAATTAAATGTTATTATTTTGCCTACCTGTAAATTGTCAGTTACATACCTATATTTTTTTATAGTACTACCGTTAACAAAATATAATAAAATTTGTTCACCCATAATTCCACCAGTTTTTTTCCTTTGAGTGGATGTCAAATATACCTGAAGAAGAATAAATAAATACCCAGATATGCAACAAAATATAAATTTATCATGTACATATGCCTGCTTGGTTATTAACGGCTTCAGACGGGTATGGTGACATTGGTAACGCAAAGGAATCGTTGTTACAAACATTTACAGCGTTGTTGTATTTAGGAAGTTGTAATGGAATTCTGTATTATCTGCTTTCCAAAAATGGCATCTGAACGTCAATTGATAAATGATACATAATACTTTAATTTAATTTACAAAAGAAATATTGAAAGTGAATAGAAAATGTAATTTATACTTTCGTCTGTTCCACAGCGGATGAAATATTACATTTCATCTGATTATCAAATATTTCGTTCAAAATGTAAGACAATATCAAGGTGAGAGCCCGATTTCAAATTCGATAATAGCGTTATGGTAGTGAAAAGAAAATGGGGAAAAATATTCCTTTAGGAGGCACCGGGGAGCTGTCGGAGGGTTTGATGTTGATCGGAAGCGGCCGCTGGTAACACGATCTGAGATAAATTACGTAGCAACACCCTAATTTAACATTAGTATTGTCTGACTGTATTTGAAAACGAAGTGTTATATGTGTAGAGGTAACTTGATCGTGAATTATTTTGTATTTTTGTTCTTCGGGACTTTAAGCTAAAGCAGTGTTTAAGTATTGCTTGTTTACAGGGAACCTAATTATCAGATATAGCTCTCTCGGCGCAACAAAGTCACAAATAAGCAAAATTCCGAAAATTGTATTTATTTATCTTTTACGAAAACAAGTTTTCCGTTTAAAACCGCAGCTAAAAGAACAAGTAATGTTGTTAATATTATTAAGACATCCAGCTATTTCTGTAAAATTACTTCAATCAGATAAAAAGGACTATTTGTAAATAGTCTTTTTATTTGATTGAAGGAGCAAACGAGCATGCAGTCCACCTGATGGTAAGTAATCACTGCCGCCCATCATCATGACATCTGTAAGCAGTTTCATATAGAACATACATAGGTGCTATCTGATGTTGATTACAAACGTGTTGCTACTAACGAGGGCTATGATAACGCAAAAAATTCTTCACTCTCGAAATAGGTGTGGTGGTACCTGCTCGTTCAAACTACACTGGTTCTACCACCTGGCAAATCCTTGTCCAGCTACGATTTTGTTGAACCAAGGGTGCAAAATATTTGTTTGAATGTTTAATCAATTTGTTGTAGATTGAAGTTGTTACCTAAAAATCATTAATTTAAATACGTGTAAAATGCAAGTAATATTATTGGATCTTTTCACGACCAAGAATAAGGATTTGCTAATCTATACAACACGGCATAATTATTAAAATTATTAAATAGAAATTATTATAATTTACAATAACCTTTTTTATCAAATACCATGACCCTGTTTATGTTAATATTATTATTCTAAATATAAAGGTAATTGGAGTAGCTAATTAGGACTCCCAATTCACCATCCAAGACATTCAAGTATAGTATTAAGTAAGTAGGTAATTAATAAATCGTTATTTATTTGGGGTTCTAGCATATAACCTGCCGTGAACATCTTTTTGGAATATAGGATGAAATGTTATGCTAAGTCTGGCCATACTGTCGCAATTGAAAATAAACAAAATATTTTTAAATTTGGAATCTGTCATTTCGATAAGGTTGTTCATTGTGTTTTCTTCTTTTCGCGTCAATATAGGTACTGTAAAATATTTTGTGATATTAAGATTGAGCGGGCGCTAAAGATAACCGAATCGCTGTGATTGCATTACATTTTTTTTTTTTTTTTTATGTTACATATAAAGTACCGACTGAATAATAGGGTACTCCATATCAATTACAATCTAGCCTTATATAAGGCTAATGAGTAATTCTAATCTAACTTAAACTGCAAAATAATTGTGTATTGAAGGAGGCGTCCACTGACACTGCACTTCTTTGTTCTAACATAAAGGGGTAGACACATTGTTCTTGTGTTCTATAATTTAAAATAAGTCACTATTTCACTAACACTACACTATGTTATATCACTAGCTCAAAGGGCTTAGTCCGTTTGAGTCTTCTCACTAGGTCCGTCGTATCGAGGAGCTGGATGGCCTCGATATTAACATGATGATGAAGTCTTTTTTGATGACATTCGGCATATTTATAAATTACTTTTTTGACAAGGTCTACTTGAAGGTCCCGATGTAGATCTTCGTTTCTTACATACCAAGGTGCATTAGCAATACCCCTCAATACTTTGTTCTGAAATCTTTGAATGATTTCTACATTACTTTTTTTGGTACAACCCCAGAGTTGAATACCATATGTCCATACTGGCATTAGGACTTGTTTATATAATAATATTTTATTATATGTAGACAGAGAGGAATGATTCCCCAGCAGCCAATGCATAGCTCTGTATTTGAGCTCTAACTCGTCCCGTTTTTTTTTGACGTGAGCTCTCCAGCGCAGCTTCGCGTCAAGAGTCATGCCAAGATATTTGGCTGTATTTGCGTATGGTATAGGTGTATTATTTATGTATATGGGTTGGTAATTATGACGCCTATTTGTAAAATCAATATGTACCGATTTGTTTTCATTGAGCTTCACTCGCCACTTCCTTGTCCAATTTATTACTTTGTTGATAGCCATTTGACATTTCTGCGCTGCTTCAGCGTGATCATCCCCCACAGCTATGATAGCAGTATCATCAGCAAAAGTTGCAAAGATGTTATTTTCAGTTTCTGGGATATCACAGGTGTATAAAAGGTACAGGACCGGCCCCAATACACTACCTTGTGGCACTCCAGCTTTTATTTCCTTGAGATCAGAGTATGCTTCTCCTTGTCTCACTCGGAAAGCTCTGTTTGAAATATAAGATATTAATATTTCTGAGAATTGCTTCGGTAATAATGCTCTTAGCTTTAATATCAAGCCTTCATGCCAGACTTTATCAAAAGCTTGTGCTACATCTAAAAACACTGCAGAGCAGACTTTCTTCTCTTCTAGGGATTTCTCTATGGTATTGGTAATCCTATGAATTTGATCTATTGTGGAGTGTTTTTCTCTGAACCCAAATTGGTGATCAGGTATTATTTTTTTGTGTTCTAATATGGGTTTGAGTCGCTTTAACAAGAGCTTCTCAAAGACCTTAGACATTATAGGTAACAAGGAGATAGGCCGGTATGATGCAGCTTCATGTGGCGGTTTCCCCGGTTTAGGAATCATGATTACTTCTGCAATTTTCCATAAGTCTGGTACATATTGGATTCTAAGAGAAGCATTAATTAAAGTAGTTAATTTAACTATCGCTTTTTTAGGGAGATTTTTCATAATTTCACCTGTGATTAGGTCAAATCCAGGAGCTTTTTTGGGGTTGATGTTGAGTTGTATTTCTGTATATACTTCTTTCGGTGTCACAAGTTTAATTTTTAGCTCTATTTGTTCTATATGGTTAGTATTTTGATGGATACATTCTCCTTCATTTGGCTGAAAGATTTTTTCTAGGTGAACGGCAAATTCTGAAGCTTTTTGCGCATCATTTATAACCCATTTACCATCGTTATCCTTAATTGGGTAAATTTGCTTGGTTGGGCGTTTTAATCCTTTGGTTGCTTTCCAAAGTGAGTATTCTGTGCTGCGATCATTTGTTAAGCCTGATAAATAGCTTTTCAGGGTATCGTTGTTGTATTGTGTGATTTTTCTCCTCAGAGTTTTTGTGAGGTTATTCAGATGTTTCTTATCTTCAGGTGACCTAGTTTGGTGCCACTTTTTTCTTTGTCTCCGTTTTTCCCCTATAAGGATGAGTATTTCCCTTGGATAGGTCGGACGTGTGACTCGCTTTCTAACTTGCGGGGTATTTTTCCAGGCTGAGCGTTGGATACTTTTAACGAATTCATCTACTTCTTTGTCTATATGTTCTGGCGTTTTAAGTGGAACATTCAAATTTAAATCACATGTGAGATCCATTTTAAAACTTTCCCAATCGGTGCGCTTATTTACAAGACTTGTCTGGCTATTTTTGTGTATAAAGCTTTGATTTAGAGTCAGTATGATTGGTGAATGGTCCGAGTTCATATCGTATGAACCCTCAATGCTCATATAACTTCTTGATATTTTTTTATATATAAAAAAATCTATCAAGTCAGGAATTTTGTTAGGATCAGTGGGCCAATATGTGGGTTGTCCTGTTGATATAACTTCACATTGTATGTCTTTCAAGGCATTGAATAATTCTTTGCCTTTGGGATTTGTTAACCTCGAACCCCAGTAAGTATTCTTGGCGTTAAAATCACCACCTAGGATAAATCTGTCATTAAATTTGTTTAAAAATCGTACATACTGTTCTTTTTTTAGGGAGTATCTGGGTGGGCAATAGATTGCTGCAAAAGTCATATGATAGTCTTTAGTTTCAATACAAATTGCCACTGATTGTATATCTGGTTCTTGATGTTTAAATTGCTCATAGTGATAGAGATTTTCTTTAACAATTACAGCACTTCCCCCTCTAGCACAATTATCTGGATGGATTGCGTGATATACCGCATATCCTTTAAATTTTATGTGTGTCTGAAGGGTAAAGTGTGTTTCCGAAATTAAGCAGATATCTATATCTTTTGTGTCTAGGACTACTTGAAGTTCGCGCTGATGTTTCTGTAGCCCGTTTGAGTTCCATGCCATTATCTTTAGTGTGCGATACATTATTGCTTATTAGTTTGTGTAATTATATTTTTTTCGAGTTTATTGAGCCGTTTATTGAACGTTGCCATGAACTTAAGAATTTGGTTTAACTTGTTATCAGTTTCTTTATTGTTTGTGTTTGGGTTGGGTTGTTGTTGTTGTACCTTTTTGTTAGCTGCTGCTGCTTGAGCGTAAGATTTGTTTAAGACTCTTTGATTAACTTCCTGGTTGTTAATACAACTACTTTTTTTGTCAATAGTTTTTGAAATTTCTTGTACCGATATCGGTTGACGATTATCTGGTTTTCTTGTTTTACTTTGGTTTTTTGCTTTCATTTTTTGCATCTCTTTCGCTACAATACATCCTCTATAGTTCGCAGGATGTGATTCACCACAGTGGATGCATTTAGCTTTTACATCTGACGGTTTCTGACAGTCTGTAGTAAGATGTTTGCCAGTGCATTTGACGCATCTTGGTTCTCTTGCGCAATATTTCTGAGTATGACCATAGTTTTGGCATCTCTTACACTGAGGAATTAATTTAGAGGTTTTCAATGGATGAATTTCTACCTTACACCCTAGAATTGATTTTATATTATAGACCTTATTTATGTCTTCTTCGTTATTAAAAGTAAGCATAAACATGTTAAGTGGCTCTTTGTTCTTCCACCTTAACTTGTTTGTAGCCTCTATGATCTTATAACCTTTATCTACTAGGTCTTCCACGATTCTTTTGGGTTCACACGTATGGTGCAATTTTTTCGCAACAACTCGTATTGGCCTCTCACGTTTGTTTTCGTACGAGTGCCACAATAACTTTTTATCTGACAGGCTTTTACTAAGAATCCTATAGCTGTCTTCATTTATAGTATTAATTTTAACGGTTTCTTTACTCACCATTTTAACGTTGAAGGTGTCACCAACCACATGTTGAGTCAAAAAATCATAAAAATTCTGATAGTTTTTTATACCATCTACTATTATGGGGGGAGGCTGAGGTACCTTTTTAGGTTTTGTCTTCTCAGATACCTTTTGAGGACAGGCATCTTGTTCAACTGAAGTGGGCGATGTAGCTAATTTCCTTTTCTTCCTACTTTTCTGTCTAATCCATTCAGTCTCTTTAGCTAGTTCTTCCTCGTCGGTAGTGTATGTTACCGAGTGAGTAGGCTGCTCATTGGGGTCATTCCTCTCGGTGTTTTTCTGGGCTTTAAGTTCTGATAATTCTTGCTGCAATTTAGCTATTTCACTCTTGAAGTTATTTATTATGCTTTCAAGATTTTCTCTCTCAGCTTTTTCCTTTCTGTATGCTTCATAAAGCATATGTTCCGTCTCTGTTTTTAGTTTTAAGGGGGATTGCTTAGCCATACTTACGGTAAGTGTAGCTGCACCTTAATATTATAAATTAATTGGTTATAAGACCTTGCACTTTATTTGGGTCATCGCAACAAGCACGGCGCGGCCGGCAGCGCGGCGACAATGTTTTGCTTCGTATGCACTTTCTGCTCTAACTAGAGCACGCGCGCGACACGACTGATTTTAGCGGAAATCAGGCAATGACTGAAAATCAGGCAATGACATAAATTACATAAAGTTGATAAAAATACCTCCTCCATAATCTTGTTATTAATCAAATGTAACTCTTTCAAAGCGTGTACGCTTATACACACTCATTTACAGATGCCAAAACATAAAGCATTGATACGCCGTGAAGGTATGTCCGGGACTATAGCAATATCTTTTCACGAATGAAGCTTTTTATGAATCCCGGGAGAAAGTTAAAATTCTGAATAGTTTTAGATTGGAATATGTTTGTAATGTGTCATTTTGTATAACGTATTATTGTGATCGTAACAAGGTCACGTCTGACAGACCATTTACATGTCAAGTGGGATTTGTCACAACATTTGTAGTGTATAGTGTTAAAGGATTATTGCTGCCAATCTTGCGACGTATTATAGTAGAGGTCACAGTTAAATGAAAAGTGTATTATATTATGCAGCGATATTTTTCAAACTGCTGAAATTACCGAGTGAAACCAATTTATATAAGTACAAGTTATTGTGAACATTTCTATTCACAAGAGAACCTGTTGATCGGTAAAATCAAGACCGTAATATGTAAGCACGTATCTACTGATAATATTTTTGATGAATGAATGAATCTTTCATTAAAAGAATATGTTTAATTTTTTTAACTAACAAAGGCTGCTAAAGTATCATTACAGCTAGTTTCGGTATTATTAACTTAATTAAAAAATCGGTCTAGATTGTAATTTACGATCAATAGAAACAACGACGTAGAATTAATTCACAATAAATTGACCGGCGCGCGCTGAGATATATCAAAACTTGGTAGATTTATGCGTTACTAATAAGTTTTCTGCCAAATTTTTGCGCAGCTTTCTCTCTAGTAGGAAACTTGGGGGTCGACGATATGACAGAAATACCTACTTGTATTACGTAAAAAAAATTTCATACTATCTATGCTAATGTTATGAGGGACGCAGACTGTGAAACTGTACTGTATGCTGTAGATTTAATAATATTTGTAGCTGCTTTTTAAACCTTGATGCTGTTTAGTGGCCGTTCGCAAGTATTTTTTTAATAAAATTAAATTCATTGTAACTAGTATTTACATTTTGATATTTAAATATAATGTGTATTTTATATTTAAATATAAATATTGACCATTATTTCATTTTATGTTGTATTATTTCATTGCTACGTAACGTTAAATTAAGATAATGTACTAATAGCGATACATAATGATAATACCAACTGTTCAATTTTATTGTATTGTTAATGTATTTGGATTACTTTTAATATTTATTGTTTCCTCTAGCTTTGCGACGCCTACCAGGGCATCACATATTTCTTGTAAAAATATGTGTGTATTATGCAATAAATAAATAAAAATATATAAAGAAATATATCAAATGATACATATATAAAAATATGTATTTTATAGAATTAAAATTGAGTTCGCACTTTGAGGAGCTCCCTCAAAGCGTTTATTAAAGGTAAGCAACATTTTTGCCTAAGTCCGGTTTAGACCTTCCTTTCTCGTTATGTGATGTAAAGTTGTTTAAGCAACCCTGAAGGCGACGACGACGACGCGCCGGATTAACATCATGACTAGAACTACTAGTTTTAAAAAGTACGTATCTAATAACGTAAAAATTATAGAATTCTTCATGGTTTAACAATGGCGAAACCAGGAATAGATAATCCTGATATACAAACATGAAGGGTATTATTTATTTAAATGAAAATTACCTGATGTACCTGCGTAATATGTTATGATGATGTTATTACCTCTACGTATGTAGTTCACTATGTTATGCCATTATTATATAAAACAAACATCGGCTCAGTTAACAAAGTCCCAATGAAACAGATAATCTGATACGACAAGTAATCATAGCTGTCGCGAGTCGGACCGCGTTTGTCGACCGCTAAACATTATATCGACGATTTCCCGGGGTCAACGACCTCGCGTCACGAGCCTTGTCATATCATTTTCCTGACGATGGGTCTAAATTATGCGCCCAATTGAGGGTACAATATTAACATACAATACACTGTTAAAACATGTGAATGTAAGCGTGTTAGTAAATAATAATCGTAATGAAGTTTTCTATTTATATATATGTAGCAGTAGAATTTCCTATGAATCAGGAAAGTTTTCTTTTAAAACAATAATTTTACATGTAACGATGCTGATTGCCGTATTTCATGTGCAGTATATACCATACTGCATCGTAAGATGTAATACGGCAGATTTTTCGTACCTCTTGTGGGTTCGTTTGTTCCTTCTAAAATATAAGCAACGACACGTACAGCATTATTTATTTATCATTGGTAACTATTCAATGAGACCATTGCCTACCTCAGTTTCTGCTAGTAAATTTGAGTTCGAGGAAGACACAGAAATGTATTTCTACGCCCCTTTTTATTTTCTTTTAAACACACTTTGTTAAACTTAATCGTTTTCTTTTATGAAAACGAAAAAACAAGAGTGTATTTATTTAGGAGTAAATTTATGGTATTGGATATTCAGAACTGTGAAAATTTATTTTTCAATCTTGAAGCTAAGCAAAGTGCAGCAGACCGTGAACCATAAAACAGAACGTCTCCTATTTTCATCGAAATCCACTGATCCTGCCTAAATCCTGTTATTTTCACAGCAATGCTCATAGTTTTAAGAACTGGTACCTACATATATATATCTAGTGTTGGTACAGGTGCGAAAATAACTCATGTGAGAAATTGAGTACGTACTGAGCTGTCTAACTAATTCCATGAAAATGATCTAACTATTAAATGTGCATTCAGTCTATCGGATGTTTTTTTTTATACAATCGAAGTAGCAAACGAGCGTACAATCCACATACACCGGTGAGCATCTTCGTATAGGACAGGGGTTTTATAAGAAGCAAATGACTGTTACTACTCCGAAGGTATAGAACAGTCGTCTTAAGTGAAGTTAAGCCTACAACTACACTTTTCCATCGAATCTTCTTCAAGGTGGTAGAACCAGTGTAGTTCGACCGGGGAGGTACCACCGCCACACCTATTTCTAGCGTGAAGCATTTCTTGTTTCGATGGGGGTGTGGTTGCCGGCACACTTTCACATGAGTCCTTTCATCATAGTCCTCGGGAGGAGCATCGCATCTATGATTGAATTAAGATGGAGCCCATGTTCTGTATGAAGTTGCTTACAGATGTCCATGGGCGGAAGTGACCACTTACCATCAGGTGGAAAGTTCAGGTGGTATGCTCGTTTGCTACTTCAGTGAAATAAAAACACAATTAATGCTCCACGGTAGAGACAGGTGTGGTGGTTGTACGTTCCCGGGGAAACCTTACTCGTTCTACCACCTTCGCGGTAATGGTTATAGGGGTTATTAGTCACTGACTTCCGTGGTTATTTATAAACTCTAGGCTGGATTTCAATCTTACTTATGGTCAAAGTCTTTATGCCGTTGCTATTATTGAGGATTAAGTAAGAACGCTTCGCGTCTCCTAGTTACACACCCTTTATTAGTAAGAGCATTGCAGATATAAGATGTAAATAATTTAAGAATTTCTTAATAGCTGAAATACGTACTAAGAGTTCTGTTAGTATTTCAAACCTTTTAAATGATAACTAATTACGAAGTAAATTATAAAAGAAAATTAAAAGCAAAATAGAGCAGTGATAGCCTAATGGTTGAAACTTGCCCTCTCGATCGGGAGGTCCGAGGTTCAAACCCAGGCACGCACCAATGATTTATGTGCGTATTAGAAATTAATTATCACTGCTTTTCGGTGAAGGAAAACATCGTGAGGAAACCTACACACCCGAGAGTTCTTAAAAAAAAAAAAGTTCTCGGAGGTGTGTGAAGTCCACCAATTCGCACTTGGCCAGCGCGGTGGACTATGGCCTAAACTCTCTCATTCTGGGAGAAGACCCGTGCCCAGCAGTGGGCCAATAATGGGTTGATGCAAAAAGCAAAATATATACATAATATCTACGGCCTAAAACAAGGTGTTTTAAATATACTTTGTGAATACTACCACAAAATACACACATACGGTGGTCTACAAACTGTTAATAAACTGCGATAACCTCTCCGACAAAGGGTGCCTTGTTAAAAGTGGTCGGAGATTGCTTCAATCTATTTTACAGGAGATTACATGCCTCATGCCTTGTGTCTGCACTTTGATGTGTTTAGCTTACGGCACAGAATTTACGAAGAGATTACTTCAAAGATAAAAACAGTATTATCTGAACAGCTTTTGGTTCATTATCTCCATTAGCATATATTGTAAATAATATTTTTCTTCAACTAATAAAGTGAAATTTTTGTCATGTCTTTGGGTCTTTTTCACGGTTATTATTGCGAAAAACCCTAAAATAGAAATATTTTCCTCAGTGACTTTAAATAAATTTATCATTTATATTGAAACAACCAAAAAAGTCTTTATGAATAGTTCTTAATTATCGTGAACTACTTTTTCTTTGCTATTTGGAAAATAAATGATCTCAAAGCTGTGTTTACAACAAAATGTTTTTTTCCAAATCTGACGTTAACAGGACGAGAAGTTCAAAAATAAAGAAATGAGTTATTTTTAGGACGTGAGCTTTGCAAATATACAAATAAGCAAGCAATAAACAAATACAGTTAATTAGAAATTTCGTAGTTGGCTATTCACAGTTACAACGAATCGTCGTCAACTCATTATTGTCCCACTGCTGGGCACGGGTCTTCTCTCGGAATGATAGAGTTATAGGCCATAGTCCACCGCGCTGGCGAAGTGCGAATTGGTGGACTTCACACAACTCCGAGAACTTTTTTTAACGATCTTTCGGGTGTGTAGGTTTCCTCACAATGTTTTCCTTCACCAAAAGCCAGTGTTAATTAATTTCTAATACGCACATAAATCAGTGGTGCGTGCCTGGATTTGACCCTCGGACTTCCCGATCGAGAGAGCAAGTTTCAACCATTAGGCAACATCACTGGTCGTTACATCTTTCATATATTTTCTGGTATTGAATTTTATGTTGCGTAAGTTTGACAACAAAATATGTATGTGTGGTGGTGTGTGGTCACTTCCTCATTTGGACATCAGGGATGAATCCCATAGATAGGAATGCTGCTTGAGGCCGGACACAAACGCTCCCTGAGTATTAAATTAGATCGGCATAAACACCTTACAACAGCTATTATATAACAGCACATAGTATTGTTAGGTAAACACTTTGTCCTTGTTAAATTAATTCGATGAATAATTCTCAAAGGGCTAATACAGGATATTTCATAAAAGTTAGGTATTTTCTTCCTCACATATTTACGACCTTCTTGTTATTCAAGTCTTGAAAGACTTCAACCCAAAATCAGCCTATTTTTATAATGAAATTATATATTATTTATCATCGCCTACGAGCACCGACCACGTGTAGACTACCACGTGACGGGTTTGTCATTTACGATACCGTAAATAGAGTTATTTCCTACTAAGTTTCTTGAAAGTTCCGTGCAAATCGGATTAGATGTGACCTATACGTTCAATACAGATACCGTAATATAGATAAGGTAGGTATCTGTATATAGGAAACTCATATAATCAATGATGGAATAAAAAAGTTATTTCATATTAAGTATTTATACACGCACGCTTTCTACACTCATAGCCCAACAGTAGGATTTTCTCCTGTCTCGTGGGTACCATGGACACATACTAGACGAATACACAAACACCCAGACCCAGAACATTAATCTAAACTCATCATTCAGATACCTGTCTGGCCGGGAATCGAACCCGGAATCTCATTCTGACTTAAGTTATGACTTATTTTTGATCAACAAGTTCTGCCTATTTATACCGTAGAACAACATGCAAGTTTGTGAAAAGGGACATTCACACGATAAGTTGCCTCTAACAATCACGATAGCGCGGCGTGGCTCAATCGTTTTCGATTTACACTCGCTGCTAAGTTATGAGTGCTACCTACATTTAAAAATAGAAAAAGCCGGCCAAGTGCGAGTCGGTCTCACACCCGAAGGGCTTAGTATCTATTAAAAAAGGCAAAAATCATATTTGGTGTATTAGAGCCCCAGTAAAATATTTATTTATTCTCTTTACAGTATTTGTTCGTATAGCGGAAACAGAAATACATCATATTATGTGAAAAGTTCAATTGTCTAACACTGTTCTTGACATAAAGTTTGCGAATAGACAGACGCACAGGCAATTTCAAGTAAGTCTCGTTTTCACCCTTTGGTTAAGGAACCCTAAAAACACCGTCTCAAGGAAAGCAAAGAAGCTCATAAAACTTGGGCGTGTCGCTGTTGACTTGGTATTCCCGACGAGCCGACTGACATACTTTCCTCTTTATGTAGTTATTTCCATACCCACTTTATTGATGGGGTTCGCTCTATATACGACATACAGCATGATGTGAAATGAATACACTCGGAATATAGAGGAGAATTACGTTTAAGTCTCAATTCTTTGTTTTCGTGCATGATTGTAAGATTCTACGTAAACTTGATTAAAGATAATATAAAAGCATGGATATGATAATATATATTCGGACAATTGATTCTTGGTAGTCACTGATCGTGTAAATGGCACGTAACTTTCAAATTCAAAATTGTTTCTTGGACTATGTTTAATAAATGTCGTAAATGAAATAGAAATACAGGAGGTAATGTATTTTTATTTCATTCACGTCAATATTTATCATAAGGCCCAAAAATGAAAGACTGCGTTCTCAGCAATTTTATGTTTGAACATTATTGTTTCGAAACTGAAAACATTTCCGACCACTGCCAGTATATGTTATTTTGTCTAGTTTATATTGTATAATCTAGTTTTTCGTTCTAAATGATAATTTAACATTAGTTTCCTTTGCAGAAGCCGAGTTAATGATTGAATGTTTCAGATGTCCCTTCAGATTTCCCCAGTGAAATACAAAAACAGGCGTTTTAACTTAAGTCTTTCAAGGTCAATGTTTTTTTTCAATAAGACTTTTTAAAGTAAAACGGCTGTCTTATTTATACACATATGTAGTGCTACTGTATAAAACTGCCACTAACCTAATCTAAACCTTATTTTATTTAGCTACAAATGGCATCCACGATGCGTATGAAAAGTATTCATATTATTCCCGTAGTTCAAAATTGTTAAAGCAGTAATTTTACTTGTAGAAGCTTATGATATAAGTTTATTTTTACTTTTCTGTCCACTTCCGCTTCAGTTTATTTTTAAAAATATAAGTAAATAATTTAACATGAGGTGGTGATTCCCATCAAATAGCGATAATGTTAATTTAAAATCAGCATAAAATGAATTATTTTCACAGATAAATGGACGCAAGTGAATCGAGGGCGGCCATTAATCATACGCCGGTACTGTATCATGCTTACATTTTTATTCTGCGCCAGAAGCTTAGCGTCCCACTGTTTTACGAGTGTGTAGCAACTTGCTATATCATGCCTTGTTCAGCTAGATATCCTGGTTTTGCTAGCTTAGCGGTATACAAAGTCACCTAGATTTTTTTCATTACTGCCGTTCCTGTTTGTCGAAACTGGGTTAGATTAATTTCTGGCACAAGAAGATTGTTCGAGTTATGATTATATACGGAATTAATTAAAATAATATTTGCAGGAAATTAATTATATTCAGTTAAATTTTTGACAGGAATTGTCGAATTAAAGTACAGAAATAGCCTTTCTGTATTAGTGTTAAAAATATAATTGTGATTTTACGTCTTGGTATGATCACAACGATGATGTAGTTGTAAACGTCTTAATAGTTTTTTACTATCACAGCTTGGCTAAAGTTGTAGTAACGTTATATTTATTAGTTTGCAAGAGATTCGCTACTACATGTTTTTGCATACAAACGCTTGAAAAACATTACCACCTGGTGCAGTCAGGTACCATTTCTAATTAAAAACGCGCTACGACATAGTCGCTGCTACGAGGCGTGCGCCGCGCGGCGTAGCATACTGTCCGCTCGAGTCAATATAGCCGCATGAGACTGCACGCTCCCCGCTGTGCATTTCTATTTACTTCACGCCTTTTAACATGCTTTTAAACTAAAAGACATTTGGAGGAATTCTAGCGTATATTTTGCTGTAAATGTGAAGTTTTATTTTCTTTTTGTTCATCGTCGTTAGCTTACTAAGGTAGGCACATTCTATTGAAGTATTTTGAAGAGGAAACTTTTTAGATTATCGGTAGATGGTAAAGTCGTGGATTCGCGATATTCCCGTCTTCAACGTGATAATATTTACCTACTATATTCATAGTTGTAGATATACCTTATGCATATTTTGCTAATATTATGAAAAGGAAAATGTTTGTCGGCTGTCGGATGGATGTTTGTCGCTTAATCACGCGAGATCGGTGGTGGAGGTGGTGGTATTGCTATTAGCAGTGAAATAATAATGGCTGATAGCCCATCATTGTCCCACTACTGGGCTCGGATCTTCTCTCAAAATGAGAAAGTTACAATGTCATAGTTCACTGCGCTGGCCAAGTGCGAAAAATGATAGATTTTCTAGTAGTTTTCCATTACCGTAAAACCGTGATTAATTTCTAATGTGAACGTCATTTTCGAAAACCCAGTATCGTGATCGTGAGCCTTGAATTGGAACTTTTGCCCTCGATAGTCGAATTTCAATGATTAGGCGATCACTAGTACAAAAAATGTTCCTTTAAACGGCAACTATGGAGGTTGATTATCGGTTTATCTATCAATAGATCTCCGTGTGAGTAAAATTGAGACGTGTTAAAACATCACCGATTTCTTAACAACAATGCCAGAAACAGGTAATTTGACAGAAGACCAACTTATACCCGTTTCCATTAGCGGCACAGAATTATAGCCCCGACTAACAAAAGTAAACGTGATTATATGTGACGAGACGTCGGATTTCGTCAGAATATGAGACTAGATTTTAAGCAGTGAATTACGAAATCCCTTATGAGTTGCCTAAGGCATCCTAGATACGAGAGTTGGATCGGTAGGTGGATAGCTAAGTATGGGTGTAGGTGTATGATATGTAGGAAAATATATTAATTTAAGATTTTTTCGGGTTATGTTCATAACAATTAAAATAAAACACGTAATTTTGATCAAATATTTATGTGTTCCACGATTTTATCCATAAACTTATGTAAAATTACTAAATAACGCAGTAAAAATGTTTATGAGAGTAAGTTAATAAGATTTTTATACGCGTAGGTGTAAAGAGGGGGAGGAGGCTTATAAAATATTTCGTAAGTGCAAAGACTCGTTTTTTTATTTCGTCATTTCCTAGTGAATGTTAATAGAACTATTATAGTAGACGTTTTGTAAATTTTAACAAAAAATTTCAAAATTGGAAATAATGAAATGTTTTAATTGCGTTTTAGTGTTTTAAGCACTTTTATTTTAAATGTAATCAAAACTCTAATGTTTACATAAAAGTGGTATTAATAACTAATGCGTTGCTTTTTTACATCATTTAGTTTATGTTTTCATTGACTCGTCTATCCTAGAAATTCGACATGCGTTATTTTTATAATGCATGAATTGTTCAAAGTTATTTATTCGAGGAAGTCGCGAACTGCCCTCGTCAACCCATTATTGTCCCACAGCTGGGTAAACGTTTTCTCTCAGAATGAGAGAGTTTTAGGCCATAGTCCACCGCGCTGGCTACGTGCGAATTGGTGGACTTAACTCAACTCTAAAACCTTTTTTTTTTTAAATAATTTTCGGGTGCGTAGGTTTTATTAGGCTATCACTGCTCTACTACATGGGTACCCAAATTACTACATGGATCAAAGTTTTCTTTATATGTCAATAAATGAAGACTGTTTTCCATCAAATGACCAGTGAGCCTTATCGTAGGATTTTAGGTACAGAAAGATTTCATCAATAAAAAGCGTACACATAATGCCAATCCTAAGTAACGTCCATGTTTTGCGACTGGTTTTACGACCACATATCAAAGTCTGAATCCGCTAATTTTACAACTAAAATTTTCACGGAACGTCCCACAAAATTTGTCGATATATTTTGATTCATAGAATATTCAACAAATATGTACTTAACTAGAAATAAAAAAGATTTATTCTTTTGTGGCGGCTTCGTAAACTTCCAAGTTTCCAACACTGATCTAATTTCCGAGATTTTGTCCTCAGCGGCCCTAACTTGTAATGGATATTTCTGCGAAGTTTTGTTAAAAAATAAATGTAATTTTGTTTATTATATATTAGGCACAGGGACATCTGATACCAGACAATATAATTATGCCTAAGATTTATTGTTGCTAGATTTTTAGACTACTATCATTTGAATTTGTTTAAAGGTCCTTTCGTAGTTCTTCTCCGGCGGCTTCACCACTACATCGATTTCTGCTGGCAACTACACTATTTCACATAAAGGATGGTAGGGAGATATACTTATTCCAGGTATTCGATCTTGGTCCTCAAGCAATGCGCCTGTAGCCAAGCTCAGGTACTGATCCTGTCTGTGGTTGATCACAGATGTCCATGGGCGACAGTAGCCACTTACCATCAGGTAGACTGTATGTTTGTTTTCTACTTCTAGATTATAAAAAAAAAACTCATAAAAATCATAAAATGCTACGACTGTCCTGTAGCCGTTAGTCGCCATCTTAGAGTAAAAATATACATATTTTTTTTACCTCATTGGAGTAGCAAACGATCATGCTGTCCACGTGATGGTAAGTGGTCACTGCTGCCCATGGACATCTATAACAAACTTCATATCGAACATTGATTCGACCTGAAGTCAATCACAGATGTGTTGCTACTCCTGAGGACTAGGATGGTCGCCTCGTATAAAAAGTATGCCGGCAACCACTCTGTTCAATCGAGACGCAAGAAATGTTTTACGCTAGAAATAGGTATTGCGGTGGTACCCCCGGCCGAACTACACTGGTTTTACCACTTGGTTAATATAATTATATACTACCTGGCCATAAGTAGCTGGTTGGTATGAATCGTCAATGCATATGCATAGATAGCAAACATGGCTACTTATTAGAAAGCTATGATATACATACATATTATTGCCTATAGATACTTTTCTTACGACGATAAATATGTTTATCAAATTGACAAGTACTTAATATAACAATGAATAAGTAAAGTCTAATTTGCTTTAAATATATATGGGTATATACAAGAATATTATTTAATTGTTGTTAGTATTATTATTTAGATGTAAAATTCGAAACACATACAAAATTAAGACAAGCAATAGAAAATTAATCGCGCCTAATAACTCATACTTTTATTTATCTTTCTAAATAGTACCTTGTTTTACTTTATTTCTGTTTAATATTCGTTATTGTTAGTGTCTGGTTGGGACCGAGGCCGGCTCTCGGGAAAAAAGTGCTATATATCAAATATTCGCAATTCGCAAGATGATTTATTCGCGTTTACTGAAAGCAAATCAATTTTCTATCGCTCCCCGGACTGCTATTGCCACACAATAATATAGTCTAAGAACGTCTCCATTCTATTTTAACATTAGAAATAACTAAACAATGTTTTAAATCATTTTTTATATCTATAATGATGCTCCATATTTGTTTCTTATTATAACAAATGATGAAGGAATAATAAACTACTACACTAATAATAATATGGTGCGTATGGTCACCCTGAATAATCTGGAATTGTTAGATATTTTTGCAATTTTCTCGTACTAAGCAGGCTTTTCTCAGATTGGGGTTTCCACACAATCAGAGGATAATGGATTTACGTTTTCACTAATCATCGGTACTTTACTACCAAGTGATCGTCTCGGCCCTTTCATCGGCTTAATTCCCAACTCAGCTGGATTACGTGATTGTGCCAAAGTAATTTCTCCAATTTTATTTCTAAAGAAATATGCCATTTGTGATAAGTGAGGGGATGGAGCTCCTGAAATGATTTTCAATATAAAATGGTGTTTTTTTTTCACTTGGAAATTCATAACAGTGTAAATTTGTAGCGAAAGTTTGCTTATTAAATCATCTAACCTGGTTTGACACTACGCTCCGGCCATTTCTACTACGGCCGGCCAAAAAGAAAGAAAGTTGGTGTATTTTAAGTTGCACAAAATTCTCTATTATCTGATTTCCAAAAATAATATCAAACCATCAGCTGATAAATTGATACATAATACTGCACATTACAAAAAGAAATATTGAAAGTGAATTGAAAATGTAATTTATGTTTTCATCTGTACCACAGCGGATGAAATATTACACTTCATCTGATTATCAAATATTTCGTTCAAAATGTAAGACAATATCAAGGTGAGAGCTCGATTTCAAATTCGATAATAGCGTTATGGTAGTGAAAAGAAAATGGGGCAAGAAATATTCCTTCAGCCGGCACAGGGGATCTGTCGCTGGGTTTGATGTTGATCGGCAGCGGCCGCTGGTAACACGACCTGAGATAAATTATCTAGAAACACCCAAATTTTATTGCCTTAAACCTGCTCGATAAGCCTATTAGCGGTATATACCTTTTAAAAGACTGAAGTAACAATTAAACATGCAGTCTACGTGATGATAAGTAGTCACTGCTGTGGATTTTTATTACTGGCTGTGCTCTGATCCATACCTCTCAACCACTTAATTTAATTCAAAAGCTGTTCCGTGATAGGAAGCACAAAATTAAAAACGACATATTTTCTGTAGATGAACAACAATCTATCAAAATCATAACAGATTTATTTATGAACTTCATTCAACTGTTTTAGTACAGTCGCGCGGCATGCTCCAGCGATGTTGATTGATGGCGAGCACTTGTGCACGACTGTACCCCACTGCGCTTACGTACTGTTTGTGTCGTGATAGAAATAAACAAATAAGTCGCTCGTGTGGCAATGAAAAATGGAAGGACAGTTTCGATCAGAAAGACAGTTTTTCACAATAACTTTGATTTGTGTGTTGTATCGAATGTAGGTATATATGTCACAATATCAGTAGCAAATCAACATGTACTTAAGAAGATGGTGGATTACTGTGGCACAACACAATATACATATGGTTAATGGTTAAAAAAGGATCTTTACTTGAGGTTGTCCTATGTATTTCTGCCTCTTAGAACTAAGGAAGATCAAAAGTACGTATTACTTCAGAATCATACTATTTAAACCATAAAACTATAGCGCTTCATTACTGTTTTCAAAAGATGATACAAATAAGTGTTGAAAACAGTAGTCCTCCCACCGTAGTTAAACCATAGAGTAATGAAAAGTAGCAGAGGAACAGACGCTTCTTTCCAAGCGTGTATGATTATGCACACTCATTTCAAGATGCCAAAACATAAACACGATTTCTACCCTGTGTGTGTGTAAAGTGTCCGGGACGAAAGCAACAATTTATTCAGGAGCTTTTCATGAATGACAAAGTTAATATTTGCGCATTGGGATACTGGGAAAAGGTTAAAATTTGCGCATTGAGATATTCTTGCATCGTGTTTGAATAGTTTTAGATTGTTATATGTTTGTAATGTATTAGTTAGACGGGTTGTAAGAAGGGCGCTTCTGACGGACCCTTTACATGTCAAATGGGATTAGTCACAACCTTTTTTAGTATTAATAGATTATTGCTGTCAATCTAGCGACGTAGTATAGTAGAGGTCATAATGAAATTAAAAATATAATTTATTATGCAATCAAATTAATAATTGAAGGGTTTCAGCTATCTTAAACAAAGTATGATAATGGCTTTACTTATCCTTTCACATTACTGAAATGACAAAGTGAAAACAATTTATATAGAAATAAAAGTAAAAATAATTGTAATTTTAAGATTTTCCGTAACAAAAAGCATCTAAGAGCGGCAAAATCAAGACCATATTGTTTAGGTAGCTACTGACCCCAAATATTTTCTATATAACACTATGTTTAAAAAGTGAATTATTTTATAAGTTTTTCAATGAACAAATGTACCTACTCTTAAATTCTTTCACCAACAATAAGATGCCAATTTCTCGTAACACTCAGTTTAAGGGAACTATTGGTAATATTGTGAACTAATTGAGATACGGTCTAGATAGTAATTTACGATCAACAGAAACAACGACGTAGAATTAATTCACAATTAATTGACCGGCGCGGGCTGAGATATATCAAAACTTGCTAGATTTATGCGTTACTAATAAGTTTCCTGACAAGTTCTTGTACAGCTTTTTCTCCACAAGGAAACTAGGGGACGGCGATATGACAGAAATACCTACTTGTGATAAGTGAACATTTTTCGTACTATCTGTGCTAATGTTATGAGAGACGCAGACGCAGACTGTGAAACTGTACTGAATGCTCTAGAGATTTATTAATACGTATATGCAAATGTTTTTTTCATTATTACGAGTTAAAAGTTTTAAAAGTTTAAATCTTTATGAGTGGTGTTTACATTTTGGTATGTAAATATGTTGGGCAATGTGCGTGAAGGCGACCAAACGACAACCTGCGTGGCGGACCGGTTACCACACCGGTCAGACGCGCAATGGGTCCCGGGTTCGATTTCCGGCCAGACAGATATACGTATTTATCAAATAACATAAGAGTGATAGAATTCTTTATGGTTTTATAGTGTCGAATTGATAGATGTTCCTGATACACAAACGTAATGGAAAGTCAAAGGTACACAAGGTAGTGGTAAACATTTAATCATTTAACTAATGAGTATGTACCTATGTCATCTCAGGTATGGCTCCGATCCTATGTATTTAGGGAGTGTTAACATTTTTCTTCTTCAAGTAAAGTTTCTCAATTACTAGTTCAATATGAAATATCATTATTACATATCACAAACATCGGCTCAGTTAACAAAGTCCCAATCAAACAGATAATCTGATACGACAAGTAATCATAGCTGTCGCGAGTCCGACCGCGTTTGTCGACCGGTTAAACATTATATCGACGATTTCCCGGGGTCAACAACCTCGCATCACGAGCCTTGTCATGTAATTTTCCTGGCAACAGGTTTAAATTATACTATCAAGACATCAAATTGAGACTACTATATTAATTATACAACTACAACGTTATGACATGTGCGATATAGGCATGTCGGTTTTTAGTAATACCTAACTTCTAATAAAGTTTTCTACTAGAATTATTCTCTATGTCCACAGGTATTATGGTCGCACACAGAAACAATAATATCACCCAAATATATAAAATAAATTTAAATGTAATTGTATTTCTCGTACTCGGGTTCAACCCATTATTGTCCCACTGCTGGGGACGGGTCTTCTCTCAGAATGAGAGAGTTTTAGACCATAGTCACCCGCGCTGGCTAAGTGCGAATTGATGGTATTTCTCGTACTACAAGAATGAAAATAGCTGTAAACGAATAAAATAAGAGTATTTCACGTATTTATTTAGCAGTAAATTTATGGTATTGGATATTCAGAACTGGAAACAATATTTTTCAACCTGGAAGTTAAGCAAATTGCAACAGACTGAACCAATAAACAGAACGTCTCCTATTTTCATCGGAATCCAGTGATGCTGCCTAAATCCCGTTATTTCTACAGCAATGCCCATAGTTTAGAGAGCTAGTGTTGATATAGGTGCGAAATGTGGTGGACTATGTCCTAAAACTCTCTCATTCTGAGAGAAGACCCGTGCCCAGCATTGGGACAATAATGGGTTGACACCAAATAGCAACTAAGCTAGCAATTCCTTTGATCCATAGGTAGACACTTGTAAGCAACGTCGTATTATCTTCGTAGTCAAAGTTTAAAAAGTTCTACATCTATTTAAACCTATAAAATGCACAGTTTTTCTGAGGTAAATTATAAAACAGAATTAACAGCGAGTTGTTATCTTAAAATATAGAACTTAAAACCACATGTCTTGAAATGTACTTTGTAAATGTAACCTTCAAATACCCACATGGGTGGTCTACAAACTGTTAATAAACTGCGATAACCTCTCCGACAAAGGGTGCCTGTGTTAAAAGTGGTCGGAGATTGCTTCAATCTATTTTACAGGAGATTACATGCCTCATGCCTTGTGTCTGCACTTTGATGTGTTTAGCTTGCGGCACAGAATTTACGTAGAGATTACTTCAAAGATAAAAAAGTGTGGTCTGAACTGATTTAAGTTCATAATCTCCATTTTATTTTATTTTTGGTTCATTTTTTCCTCGACTAATATGAATTAACTGATTGTATTATGATTTCGGGTCGTTTTACTTAAACTTTAATTTTGACCTCAAAGTCGTGTTTACAAAATGTTTCATTCCAAATCCGACATTAACAAGACTAGATGTTCAAAAACAAAAAATAGGGAGTGTTATTTTTTAAAACAGCTTTGAATATATCGTAAAAATAAGCATAGAATATATAAAAACAGTTAATTAGAAATTTCGCAGTTTGCAATTCACAGTTACAGCGAATATGTTTTATATATTTCCAAAAAAACAATAAGTTTCTCGTCCTGTTTTGCGAGGCTTAAAATTAAATGAACTGGTTCTATTGTGCGCTGAATGCCAGGCTTTCATGGAAATTGGAGCGTAATATTCAGTTAGCATTTAGCAAGTGACCGCTGCGGACCTACTTGTTCGACATTCATGCAAATCGAACGTTGGAATGGAAACTACTTTTCTCTGCAAGGCGTATCTTATCGAAACTAAGGGTAATTAAAGCGTTTGTGTCGTGAACCCTTTTACAGTCCCATTAATAACAATAATGTGGCGAGTCTTCTCTCGTAGTTTAGAGGGTTTAGGTCTACCACGCTGACCGCGACCGAGGATTAGAGGTCTTATTGTTACAATGTATTGCTATATATCATAATAATTGCTGACACGCACGTTATTTTGAAAACTCCAAGATCTATCTATTATATACAAGTCCTTTGATAAAAGTAATATTTGATGTTTATATAAACTTTCAGTATTTTTACATGTCATTATTTTGAGCTCTACAATATTAAATTTTCCGTTTAAAAGTGATATATCTCTTCATCTATACATATATTTATTCATTTAGTTCAATATTATATAAATTAAAATTTTGAGATAAGGTTTTCTTACTCGTATCTTTCAAATACCGAATATACTTTGCGTAGAAATCAAAGATTCAGTCTTGTTTAATTATACCTATACTTTTATTAAGAAGTGGTGTGTGGTGTTTATAATTTCACAGAAGAAATACAATTTTTTTTAGCTACAAACGTTATATCTATTTCTAAAATGAATCCCTTTTTAGCAATTTCTACGCACAGAGTAGTGCGACATTTGCCATAATCAAAGTTCATATAGAGAAGAAACGCTGAACAGTAGAATGTTTTAAATGTGTTAAAAATACATTATATTTCACAAAATAAAACATTCATTGTTTTCAATTACCTTGACGATAAGAACAGCACACATATGTCCCATGTAAACACAATAATCCAATGTCAACAATGTCTGATATCTCCGTCAAAAAACGAGTTTTTGCTTAGTCAAATTAATGTTTCTTAAAGGAGGGTTTAAAACGTTTTGCAGTGATTGAATATACATTTTTAATTGTGTAGGTTTTCAAAAACAAAATGTATTTTAAGTCAATAAATTTTTTGATAGTTTAAATCGACATCGTTTTTTTTTATTTTTATTTAATTTACTATTGCAATCTATATAAGAGACATTCAGCAATATTTAAGTTATATTGAAATAGAGGCGTGCGAGATATATGTCCGTTGATATATTCTTTTAATTCAAGTGTCTGAGGAGATCATGAGGTACTCTTATGTCCAGTCTGCGCACACCCGGAAATATGTCATCCATGAGGTGGTGTGCGAGTGCATTTGGATGTTGTTGCAATCTGTATTTATAGGATTTGACTTTGTCTCTTATTACCTCTATCACAATTTTGATATCAAGTTCTCTGTATAGTCTCTCGTCGGTAACATACCACGGTGCACCTACTAGCATTCGTAGAATTTTTGACTGTTACCTTTGCATAATATCAAGGTTTGAGTTGGCAGCTGAACCCTACACATGCTGTATATTGAAATTAATAAACACGGACGGACGGACAGCGCAAGCTCTGTAATAGCACCCACTTTTATCCTATGGATACGAAACTCTAGAATCAGGTCCAGAAATAATATAGGTACCTATAGTGTACTGACCTGCGAAATAAATGACAACAATGTTTTTGTTACCTGGTTGTATTAAAATTAATTTAGCAGCGAAATGGCCTCGTGAAAAAGTTATTAGCTGGAAATGAATGCCATTATAATATGTTTGCATTAGAATATATTTTATGGCTTTTAATGTCCGTTATTGCTTGTTTTGTGTGACATGCTAATTTTAAATGATTGTAGTTAATGTCACAGAAGTTTTTAATTTTAAATATTGTCGTTATTAAATTGTAACTCAATGGCTAGACGCTAATGTGTTTCTGAATAATTTGGCTTAAAGTTATAAATTTATGAACAGTAAAAGTTTATCGAAAAATTGTATTTAGTGAAAATTTATTGGCGGTACCACATTATTGTGATATCGTGAAGTATTTGTCCTTACATTAAATGTAGTTGCTTCCCTATACAACTATTTTTTGTGTAGTTTATCAGGTGGTAGAAATATTTCTTGCGTAAAGCAACCCTAGCGTTTCGGTGCAAGGGAATGGCTGCCCACCAGCGTTGTCAGACGTTCTGATTTTGGCAGGTCGTCTCGATTCTTTGATCAAACTAATTTTTTGCAAAAGAATACAAAAAATATGTAAGTCGATGGTACCTTCCCGATTGAACTGCGCTAGTTCTACCACATACCCTAAATTGAATGAATGAATGAATTGACTTAATTTCTATGAAAGTTCCGTCTAAATCGGATTAGGGGTGACCTATAAGTTCAATATACTAATATCGAAACATAGAAAAAAGCAATAAACAAGTTATTTAAGTAATAAAGCCGTTTACAAACGTGAAATAAATTGAAATCAAACTTAGGAAAAGTTATTGTTAGAATGTTTTATTTCTTTTTATTACTCTTTTTATACTTTATCCTACTTATTTCACTCCAAGTATTAAATAATTTAGACCAACAAAGTCTGTCCTCTTGTAACTACATGCCGGCTTGTAAAAGGAAGCGCATGGAAATTCACACGATAAGTTGCTTCTAACAATCACGATAGCGCGGCGTGGCTCAATCGTTTTCGATTTACACTTGCTGCTAAGTTATGAGCGCTACATACCTTTAAAAATAGAAAAACCGGCCAAGTACGAGTGGCACTGGCACACGAAGGATTCCGTAACATTAACCACAAAAAAGCTCATAAAACTTGGGCGTGTCGCTGTTGACTTGGTATTCCCGACGAGCCGACTGGCATACTTTCCTCTTTATGTATTTATTTCCATACCCACTGTATTGATGAGGTTCGCTCTATATATGACGTAAAGCATGATGCGAAACGAATATACTTACTAGGAATATACAGGAAAATTACGGTTAAGTCTCAATTCTTTGTTGTCGTGCATGGTTGAAAGATTCTACGAAAACTTGATCAAGTATAACTATAATCTAAAAACATTGAATTATTCGGACAATATGATTCTTGGTAGTTGCTGTTCGTGAAAATGGCACATAATTTTCACATTCTAAATTGTTTCTTGGATCAAGTTTAATAACTGACATGTAAGAAATAAAAATACAGTATATAGGGCACAAAAATAAAAGATTTTATGTTCACATTTTAAACGTTATTTTTACGAAACTGAAGGCATTTCCTACTACTAACAGGAAATCTTATTTTGCGTCGTTTGTCTTGTTTAATCTTATCTTTTTTTAAATGATGATTTTACTTTAATTCAAATTCAAAATTCAAATTATTTATTGCAAGAACATAGTATTTTATAAGGATCTTAACATAATTGTGAGTGCATTATGTTCTACCACACTAGGTGTGCAAAATTTATATCACAATAGGTACTTATTACATGATATTACATTACAATCAAAATATAACAAATGGTCCATCTAAGTATTCAAGTCTTTTTAGGACATATATATTATTTATTTTATACAAATCATCGGTTATTGTTAAAGTCACATATAATTAAATGTCAAATCAAATAAAGTCATTCTAAAATTGTCAAAATACATTATTTAAAAAAATAGCAAATAAATTAGTAATGTCCAGTTTGAATTAATTGTGAATAACGATACATTTTTAAATTACATTTGTTACTCTGTTTTAGTATCAAAGTATTCGTTAAGGCTATAAAAGTTTTTTTCAAGAAGCCACTCTTTTAGCTTCCTCCTAAATGTAAGTATTGGTAATTCTTTTAGGAAGCTTGGTAAATGATTATATACTTTAATAACATTTATATGAGCATTTCTTCTTAACTTTTTTAGCCGGCAGATTGGTACAAATAAATTATGGTCATTTACTTTACGTCTTAAACGTTGTGGTAATACATCAACGTTAGTTTTAAAATAATATTTATGCTCTTTTACAAAAACTCCTGCCGTTCTGATGTACATAGAAGCTAAAGTTAAAATTTTAAGTTGCTTAAATAATGGCCTACAGCTAATTGACGGTCCTACGCCACATAGTGCTCTTATAGCTTTTTTTTGGATTCTAAAGGCTTTAATGACCTCCACTGAATTTCCCCACAAGAGAAGACCGTATGATAATGTTGAAGCTACATATCCGTGGTACGCACTGAGCGCTGCTTCATCCGATATTGTTAATTTCAAGCGACTTATGGCATACACAAAACTCGCTAATTTATTACAAACTGTCTGGATGTGATCTTTCCAATCCAGATGGTTGTCCAAGACAATACCTAGGTATTTAGTAGTAGCACTTAAATCTATATTTTGCTGTCCCAATGTAATATTTAAAGTCTGTTTTGGTATGTTTGTTGTAGTAAAATGAATAATCTTCGTTTTATTAACATTAATTTGTAAATTATTTTCGTTCATCCAATTAATAACCTCCTCTAAAGTTTTATGAATTTCTGTTTTGAGCGATTCTAATGTTTCAGATTTAATAATTACAGTAGTGTCATCAGCAAAGAGTATTGTTTTATGTCTCGTTATGTTTGGTAAATCATTTATATATAGAAGAAATAAGAAAGGCCCTAGGATACTCCCTTGCGGCACTCCGTATTTATTATACTTTTGTGTTGATCTGTACTTGATTTTATGGCTGTTATTTATCTTATATATTTCAGTACATTGTTTCCTATTACTTAGATAATTTTTGATCCAATGGAGGGCTTTTCCACGTATTCCATACTTATCAAGCTTGTTAATTAGTATATCATGATGAACAAAGTCAAAATCCTTCGTCATATCAAGAAATATTGCTGCGACGTATGATTTGTTGTTCAAGGCATGCGAAACCTCACGTACTAAATTATAGCATGCAAGGGTAGTTGACTTATTTTTGAGAAAGCCGAATTGTTCATTTTTTAATATATTATGTTTAGCTGTATAACTGAGCAGTCGTTTCAGCATTGCTTTTTCAAAAATTTTGGATAACACCGGTATTAAAGCAACCGGTCTGTAGTTGGACATATCTTTTGGGTCACTTTTCTTATATAAAGGTTTAATAACCGATAGTTTTAGTATATCCGGATAGTTACCTTGCTCAAATGATGAGTTAATCATATGACATTTAGTTTCTTTTTCAGTAGACGTATGAATCCTGAATGAATGTTTTTAGATGTCACTTCAGATTTCTCCAGCGAAATACATAAACAGGCGTTTGGGTTAAGTCTTTCAAGGACTATGCTTTTTTCACAATACGCCATTTTGAAATGAAACTGTGTTTGATGCTGCTTATTATGAGACATAGTTACCACTTTTTATGACAAAACATTTTATTTAAATATAATATAACCTATATATATCTAAAACTAATACATATAACCTATACATATAATTATAATAACTAACAATTATTCTAAAAAAAAGAACATTAAATATAAAAAACTTCATCAAAATTGTTGCCTTTGGGAAGCGTGTCCAAAACGCTACCAAGTTACTGCTTAATATAACTTCTACTAACCTAACGTACATAACTCCATTTAGCGAAGCAATTGGTATCTATGATACATATGAAATTTATTCACATTATTTATATAGTTCAAAGTGGTTGAAGCGGTAAGATTCCTCTAGAACTCACTCACTTCCGCTTCAGTTTATTTTTACAAATATAATTTAAAACTAGTTGGTTAGTCCCTTCAACTAGCGGTTATGTTAATTTAAAACCAGCATAAAATGAATCATTTCCACAGATAAATAGACGCAAGTGAATCGAGGGCGGCCATTAATCATACGCCGGTACTGTGTCATGCTTACATCTTTATTCTGCGCCAGAAGCTTAGCGTCCCACTGTTTTACGAGTGTGTAGCAACTTGCTATATCATGCCTTGTTCAGCTAGATATCTTGGTTTTGCTGACTTAGCGGTATACAAAGTTACCTAGATTTTTTTCATTACTGGCGTTCCTGTTTATCGAAAGTAGGTTGGATTTATTTTTGGCACGTGAGGATTGTTAGAGCTATGACAGGAAATTAATTATATTTAATTAAAATTTTGACAGGAATTATCCAATTGAAATACGGAAATAGCCTTTCTGTATGAGTTGTAAAAATATGATTGTGATTTTACGTCTTGGTATGATCACAACGATGACGTAGTAGTAAACGTTTTAATAGTTTTTATTATCACTCTTTTAACTAAAATTGTAGTAACGGTATATCTATTAGTTCAAAAGAGATTCGCTACTACATTTTACGACGAGCCGCGTGGCGGAGCGGTAATCATACCGGTCGGGCGCGCAATGGGTCCTGGGTTCGATTCCCTTCCAGACAGGTATCTGAATGATGAGTTTAGATTCATGTTCTGGGTCTGGGTTTTTGTGTATTCGTTTTGTGTGTGTCCATGGTACCCACGACACGGAAGAAAATCCTAGGGTGGGGCTATGGGTGTAGATAGCGTGTTTTTTAAAATAAAAATAAAATATATATAATATATATATATTATTTATTACATCAGACCGAAAGACAACCACAGCTGTGCATCGACCTCTTGTATACTACCTTATTTAAGGCAAGATACAAAAAGACATACAAACGCTTGAAAAACATTACCACCTGGTGCAGGCAGGTACAACTGTGAAATTAAAAACGCGCTACGATATAGTCGCTGCTACGAGGCGTGCGCCGCGCGGCGTAGCATACTGTCCGCTCGAGTCAATATAGCCGCATGAGACTGCGCGCTCTCCGCTGTGCATTTCTATTTGCTTCACGCCTTTTAACATACTTTTGAAGCGAAACATTTGAAGAAACTCTAGCGTATATTTTGCTACAAATGTAATTTTTTTTTCATCGTTGTTAGCTAAACTAAGCACAAATTACTTGTTTTTTGAAGTAATGTTTATTGTTAGTTGTTTTCGTATTTCGTATTTTGTAAGTGCCAAAGTTATTAGATTGCGACGTTTACGTCTTAAACATGATATAGTTTATTAACTATAACCATTGTTATAGATATACGTTTTCCATATTTTACTTCACTACATAGTATAAAACAAAGTATACCCGTGTTAATTAACGGCACAGAATTATAGCCCCGACTACCAAAAGTCTTCATAAGTGGTAAGGTCACTTGTCGTGATATGTGGAGGAATTACGAAATCCCTCATTAGTTGCCTAAGGATAAACACGAAGGTTTGATCGGTAGGTGGATAGGAAGGTTTTGCGGATGAGTGCGGAAGCGTGCCCGCCGTGTTCCCGCCGTACGGTGCGAGGTAAAAACGCAGTGGGGGTTTAACCGGTAAGGGTCCGGCATAACCCAGCTACTTGGGAAGCATGAATCCATGAGGATTACCCACAATAAAAAAGAAGGTACCTATCGAAGGTAGGTGTGGATGTAGGTGTATGACATGAAGGAAAATATATTTTATTAAGATTTTTTCAGGTTATCTTCATAACAATTAAAATAAAACACGTAACTTTATGTGTACCATGATTTTACCCATAAACCTATGTGAAATTACTAAATAACGCAGTAAAACATGTTTATGACGGTAGGATAATAAGATTTTTTTATGCATAGGTGTAAAGAGTAGTAGAGAGCTTATAAAATATTTCATTACTGCAAAGACTCGTTTCTTTATTTCGTCAGTTCCTAGTGCATGTTTCGTTTTTAGAATAATATGATAATATTTACAATAGTAGTAGACATTTTGTAATTTTTGACAATTGTTTTCAAAATTGGGAAAAAGGATGCCTAAACTGTGTTTTAGTGCTTTAAGTACGTTTATCTTAAATGTAATCAAAACTTTAATATGAACATAAAAGCAGTCTCGTCAACCCATTATTGTCCCACTGCTGGGCCCGGGCCTCTCTCAGAATGAGAGAGTTTTAGGCCATAGACCACCGCGCTGGCCAAGTGCAAATTGGTGGACAGCAAATTGGTGGAAAAGCAGTATTAATAACGAATTTTTTTATACTTCATTTTGTTTTATGTTTCCATTGACACGTTTATCCTAGTAATTTATTCAAAAAATTATATTTTCCATAAAATGATCCGGCAGCCTTATCGCTAGATTTAGATATAGAAAGATTTCATCAATAAAAAGCGTATACGCTTAATAATGCCAATCCTAAGTTACATCCAAGTTTTACGACCGGTTTTACGACCACATATCAAAGTCTGAATCCGCTAATTTTACAACTAAAATTTTTACGCAACGTCCCACGAAACTTATCGATATACATATGTATATTTTTATTCATGTGATATTAAATAAATATAGTAGTAGAAATAAAATAGATTTATTCTTTCTTGGCGGCTTCGAAAACTTCCAAGTTTCCAACACTGATCTAATTTCCGAGATTTTGTCCTCAGCGGTCCTAACTTGTAATGGATATTTCTGCGAAGTTTTGTTAAAAATAAATGTAATTTTGTTTATTATATATTAGGCACAGGGACATCTGATACCAGACAATATAGTCGTACCTAAGATTTATTATTGCTAGATGTTTAGACTACTATCATTTGAATTTGTTTAAAAGATGTACCTTTCATAGTTATACTCTGAAGGCACCATCACTACATCTATTTTTTCATCTGATTGAAGTAACAAATGAGCATCCAGTCCACCTAGTGGTAAGTGGTCACAGCAGCTCATAGACATTTGTAAGCAAATTTAAATAGAACATGGGTTCTATCTGAAGTCTGAAAATGCGTTTCTACTGTCGAGGACTACGATGGTCGCCTCATATTAAAGTACGCTCGCAACGAAACCCTTCCATCGAAACGCAAGAAATGCTTCACGCCAGAAATGTTTCTGTTTATAACAGCACTTACGGTTCGGCACGGCACGGTAGCCACTTACAATCAGGTAGACTGTATGGCTTTTCTTCTTCACTATATAGTATACCACCACGAACGAATTGGTCCACCAATTCGCACTTGGCCAGCGCGGTGGACTATAGCCTAAACTCTCTCATTCTGAGAGAAGACCCGTGCCCAGCTGTGGGACAATAATGGGTTGACGTGAGATATAGTATACAACAAAGTCGCTTCTCGCTGTCTGTCCTTAGATCTCTTCTTAGAGATTCTTCAATTTTTCAATAGATACAGTGATTCAAAAGGAAGGTTTTTATGTATAATACATGTATACAATAGTAGAGAAACACTGATAATTTTAGATTTTTGTACTATTAGGTGAAAGAAGGTCGCCGGATCAACTAGTCTATATTATAAAATAGTATTATGCAAGATCATAAAATACTACGATTGCCTTGTATCAGTTAGTCGCCATCTTAAAGTATGAATAGAATTAAGTTTCTAGTTGGTACGAATTGTCGATACATATGCATAGATACCTTCAGCAACATAAGCAACATGGCTAGTCATATAGAAAGCTGTGGGATATATACATACATATTTATACGACGACAAATATATTTATCAAATTGACAAGCAATGAAACAATTAATTAATTAAATCGCGCCATATTCAAGTCTACTTCGAAGATAAATGGGCATTTAAAAGAATAATATTCAGTTGTTGAATGTAAAATTCGAAACACTTACAAAATTAAGACAAGCAATAGAAAATTAATCGCGCCTTCTCATAACTCATACTTTTATTTATCTTTCTAAATAATACCTTATTTTACTTTATTTCTGTTTAATATTCGTTATTGTTAGTGTCTGGTTGGGACCGAGGCCGGCTCTCGGGAAAAAAGTGCTATATATCAAATATTCGCAATTCGCCAGATGATTTATTCGCCTTTACTGAAAGCAAATCAATTTTCTATCGCTCCTCAGACTGCTATTGCCACACAGCAATATAGTTTGAGGACGTCTCCATTCTATTTTAACATTCTAAATAAGTAAACAATGTTTTAAATCATTTTTTGTGTTTCTATAATGTCGCTTCATATTTGTTTTCTTATTATAACAAATGATGAAGAAATGATAAACTACTACACTAATAATAATATGGTGCGTATGGTCACCCTGAATAATCTGGAATTGCTAGGTATTTTTGCGATTTTCTCATATTAAGCAGGCTTTTCTCAGATTGGGGTTTCCACACAATCAGTGGATAATTATTAGTGTTCGTCTTTGTGTGTGTCCATGGTACCCACGACACAGGAGAAAATCCTAGTGTGGGGCTATGAGTGTAAACGGTGTATTTTTAATGTAATATACGTTTTCACTAATGATCGGTACTTTACTACTAAGTGATCGTCTCGGCCCTTTCATCTCCTTAATTCCAGACTCAGCTGGATTACGTGATTGTGCCAAAGTAATTTCTCCAATTTTATTTCTAAAGAATTATGCCATTTGTGATAAGTGAACGAATGGGGCTTCTGAAATGATCAATATCAAATAAAAAGACGGTTTCATTTGGGCATTGAATCCAATGTAAATTTTAGTGAGAGTTAATTTTATTAAATCATTTTTAAAATTTTACAGAAAAATATAAACTTTCTTAACTGATAATCCTACCAGGATTTTTCCCTTGTCTGAATGTTATGAATACGTGCGAAAAAGAATACACAAATACCCAAAAATAAAACAGAAATTTAAACTCATTATTTACATATGTCTGGTCGAAATTCGAACTCCGAACTTATTGAGTTTCAGAGGGATATCGTAACGGGAAGTGGGCCGCTGTTGAAAACACACACACACTCACACGCTTTCTACACTCATAGCCCTACACTAGGATTTTCTCCTGAGTTGTGGGTACCATGAACACATACAAGACGAATACACAAACACCCAGACCCAGAACATGAATCTAAACTCATCATTCAGATACCTGTCTGGCCGGAAATCGAACCCGGGACCCATTGCGCTCTCCACGCGGGTCGTCATTAAAACATTTTCATCGTTGTTGTATGTAGCAAGTTGCAAAAAGAAAGAAAGTTGGTGTATTTGGCAAGTTGTAAAAAGAAAATTCTTTATTAACTGCTTTCCAAAAATGGCATCATACTGTCAGCTTGTAAAATGATACATAATACTTTACTAAAAGAAATACTGAAAGTGAATTGATGTAATTTATACTTTCGCCTGTTCCATAGAGGATGAAATATTACATTTCATCTGATTATCAAATATTTCGTTCAAAATGTAAGACAATATTAAGGTGAGAGCTCGATTTCAAATTCGATAATAGCGTTATGGTAGTGAAAAGAAAATGTAGAAAGAAATATTTCTTCAGGGCGCACCGGGGAGCTGTCGGTGGGTTTGATGTTGATCGGAATCGGCCGCTGGTAACACGATCTAAGATAAATTACGTAGCAACACAATGAGGTAACTTTATCATGATTCGCTTGATTATTATTTTGTTTATTTTTTTTCTTTGAGCTTTTAAGCTGTTACAACAGTCTCTATATATTGCTCGTCTACAGGGAACCTAATTATCAGATATCGCTCTCTTGGACGCATGGGTAAGTCCAACTTCGAGAGGGAGGTCACTCAAAGAATCCATCTCGGCTGGGCTGCGTTCGGGAAATTACGAAATTATTCGAGCAATGTGTATTGCCAGTGATGACCTATGGCGCCGTAACGTGGTCTTTCACTGTAGGCCTCATTCGAAGGCACAGGGTTGCTCAGCGTGATATGGTGAGGGTTATGCTCGGAATTTAGCTATGAAACATGATTCGCAACGAAGAAATCCGTAGACGAACGAAGCTTACCGAAATAGCTCTCAAAATTAGCAGGTTGAAGTGGCAATGGGCCGGCCACATCGCTCGTAGGACCGATAACCGATGGGGAAGAAAAGTCCTCGAGTGACAAACCACGTTTAGGCAAAAGGAGTACAGGTCACCCCCCCCCCCCCCTACCAGGTGGACCGATGACCTGAAGAAGACAGCGGGAAACCATTGGATTCAGAGGGCACAGGACCGGTTGGAGTAGTGCCATTTAGGGGAGGCCTATCTTCAGCAGTGGACATCAAAGGTGGATGGATGGATGGCTCTCTTGGCGCAACAAGTCACAAATAAGCAAAAATGTAAAAATGTAGCTTTTCTTTTTTACCAGAATAAGCTTTTTAAATGAAACCGCAGCTATAATAACAAATAACAATAAGGTAAATATTCAGTCTATTTCTGTTAAATTACAAATTGTAGCACTGTGATTTTATTGCATTGAGAGTGTAAAATATTTATATTAAAGTTTAATCCATTTGTCGAAGTTGATGCTCAAAACTAATGTATTTTAAAAACGTCGAATATGTAAGAGATACTTTTTGTCGTTTTTTACTACTGCGAATTGAGACTTGCTAATATATATTATACATAACATAGATATTATTTTATATAGAGTAAAATAGAAATTATTTTAACTAACAACAACCTTTCGGATCAAATACATGACTCTATTTATGTTCATATTATTATGCATAATAGACAGGTAATTGGAGTAGCTAATTATAAATCCCTATTCATCATGTAAGAGATTCAAGTACGGTATTAAGTAATTAATAAAACGTTAATTATTTAGTATTTTAGCATGAAGGTATTACTTGCCTTGTACATCGTCTGTTACAATATAGAACACAATTTTATATAATATGTAATTTTTGTAACATTTTGTGATTTTGACGCATTTTAATACTGGACCAAAATTGAGTGACAGGTTATAATTTGAAATATTATTGCTAAAAATCATTTTCCTAAAATTTTCGCCATCGGCGTTCAATTTGTACAACGTTGCACCAATTTATATTTTAATTGACAAATACAATAACCCAATATCGAAAAAATATTTATTTCAAACAAACTAAATGAATGGAATTGAGTTAGAATTCCAATTTACAAAAAATGAAAAAACTTTGAAAGCGTTACGTTTATCCAATTTATTTTTTACGGTTCAATAGTTTTGCTTTTCGTCATACTACCTATCCCCGCTAACATTTAAATTTATTTAAAACTAGCAGAATCCACGCGACTTCGTTCGCACAGACTATCATAGCCTATGCTACTCAGGGATAATGTAGCATTCTAATGGTGGAAGAATTTAAAAAATCGGTTCAGTAGTTTCTAAGTTAATTCATAACAAACATATAAAAATATAAAGTTTTTCTCTTTATAATATTAGTGTGTTTTTCCTATGAAAAATACGTCTTGAAAACAGCATCCGAAGAAGTGTTGAATATACAGCAAATAACATGATTTAATTATGACATTGATTTTAAAATTCAATTGACTTCCGAAATACTAAACGCGACAACAAAAAAATACTTTGAATTTACTTTACAGCTAACAGGGAAATTCCGAAGTTCAGTAAATAATAGCTTAGTAGCGACTATAGGTCTAAGTATTCAGATACCGAACTACCTCCGAAGTCTAGAACGCAATCCAAAGTTTCCCGCAAGACAGTTATTAGTTTCTGTCTTTGTGTAATTTACCCGCTTCAAGCAGACCTGTGTTTGGCAGTTTGATCCCTCGGGATCCGGTACTGGTGTAGCTATACAGGTATATGAGTACATTAACATAAGGTTACTTTACCTTATGTTGAACTAGTTGAATCCCGCAGCTTCGCCCGCGTTAACAAAAATCGATTGTCCGTGGGAGTAAGATATTTTCCCAAAGTAAAAAGTAGCCTATATATAGGCCCCTCCGGTCACTCCAGTCCCTCCATTCACTCTAGTCCCTCCGATCCCTCCGGCCACTTCGGTCACGCCAGTCCCTCCGGTCCTTCCGGCCACTGCGGTCACTCCGATCCCTCCGTTCACTCCGGTCACTCCGGTCCCTCCGGTCACTCCAGTCCCACCGGTCCCTCCGGCCACTCCGGCCACTCCGGTCACTCCGATCCCTCCGTTCACTCCGGTCCCTCCGGTCACTCCGGTCCCTCCGATCCCTTCGGTCCCTCCAGCCCCTCCGGTCACTCAGGTTCTTTCGGTCACTCCAGTCCCTCCGGTCCCTCCGGTCACTACGGTCCCTCCGGCCACTCCAGTCTCTCCGGTCCCTCCGATCACTCCAGTCCCTCCGGCCCTCCGGTCCCTGCGGCCCCTCCGGTCCCTCCGGCCCCTCCGGTCCATCCGTCCACTCCAGCCCCTCCGGCCCCTTCAGTCACTCCGATCCCTCCGTTCACTCCAGTCCCTCCGGTCACTCCGGTCCCTCCGATCCCTCCGGTCCCTCCAGCCCCTCCGGTTACTTCGGTCCTTTCGGTCACTCCAGTCCCTCCGGTCCCTCCGGTCAGTCCGGTCCCTCCGGTCCCTCCGGTCACTCCGGTCCCTCCGGTCACTCCAGTCCCTCCGGTCCCTCCGATCACTCCAGTCCCTCCGGCCCCTCCGGTCCATCCGTCTACTCCAGTCCCTCCGACCCCTTCAGTCACTCCGATCCCTCCGTTCACTCCGGTCCCCCCGTTACTCCAGTCCCTCGGGTCCCTCCAGCCATTCCAACCACTCCGGTCACTCCGATCCCTCCGTTCACTCCGATCTTTCTAATCCGAATATTAGTACCTTCAATTTCAGTTATATTTTAGGGAAAAGTTTGAAGTTATACTTCTTTTGGCGCGTTAGGGCAAAATGTTGAGAGTAAATTTTTAAGTCTCGCGCGCACACTATCACGAAAAACCGACACCCTGAAGTTAGCTATAGTCATCATTTTAGTTTTTTCTATTGATATGGTCGTTTTTTCCACAAACGTAGAATAACGTGATGGCCAAAATTTTTAAAAAGGGTTTTGTTCTTGTACAAACGTGTGAGCAAAGAAGTGTACACTTCTGTGAGGACATGTCTGGCGCCGGCATAAGGAGAACGCCGATATATACTTTCAACCTAATTTAGCATCACAGCCAATAGATGGCATTTGCATACATAATAATTATGTAACTCATCGGGAATTCTTCGTAATTGTATCTTTCGTATTAAAAATACATTTTCGTTTTATAAATTCATAAACTATGGGTAAAGTAAAATCAATTAAAATCACATCTATTTGTATGATAATTGATAGTTACAAATTTATAGTAAGGTATTATTTTTGAACGATTTCAATTGAATTTGAAAGAATTTATATTTTCGATAAAAAGCAGCCCATGCCCTTTCTCGAGGTCAACACTATCTGTGTGCCCAATTTCATAAAGATCGGTTCAGTTGTTTAGGCGTGAATAAGTAACAGACAGACAGACAGATAGACAGACAGATAGACAGACAAAGTTACTTTCACATTTATAATATTAGTAGGGAAGTAGGGATTATTTTTAAATTATATCTGCATTGGGAAGCGTTAATTTGTAAAATTAATAACCAATACTAACTTATGTTTGTAGACTGTCAACAGCCCATTATTTTCCCATTGCTGGGCACAGGTCTCCTCTAGGAATGAGAGAATATTTAGGCCATATTCTACCGCGCTGGACAGACAAGTGCGTATTGGTAGCGACTCATCTTTACGAACTTTTTTTAAAGAACTCTGAGGTGGATAGGTTTCCGCACCTTGTTTTTTCGCAGAAGCAGAGATAATTAATTTCTAACACGCACATAATTTTAGAAAAAACATTGATGCAATGTGATTTGAACATCGGACCTCCCGATCGAGAAGGCAAGTTTCAACTAATAAGCTACCATTGTTCACCTTACGTAAAGAATAACAATCTCTTCAGACATAAAACAAATTTTAAACAAACACCTTCTGAGTAACATAGGTGGTTTGCTAGAAGAGATGGAGTGGTGTTATTTAATATTAGTACAACAGAGCACAATAACAAAAACTTAATAACTCTGACAGTATATATCATTCCATATAGTCATGATTTTGCACGCTCGTTTGTTAGTTCATCATAATAAAAACTATTTCAACGATCAGTGCTTTTGCTGTGAAACTTTTTTCGACTACATCAATTCCAGTTTATCGGTGTACTTTATTCGAATGGAATGTAGCAAAAAACTCGTTGATTTGTGGCTGTATCATCCCAGAGCCGGAATGTTGGCATCACGCCACACGCTTCAAGCGACGTGGTGATACTACGTTAGGCTGTCTGAGTAGAAAAATGGACTTTTCAGGATATAAAGTGTTGGGTGTTTTCGAAACTTACATGGCTTTCCAATTTGGTTCGTATTGAACGCGCGTGACAGTAAAGTCATTATCAATACCGTTATTAATGTTTTGCTGAAATCTGTATTCTGTACGCAATCAGTTGATGTCTAGATGATAAAATACGTATTGGTAGACTTTGTAGGATGTCCACTATATTAGAAAAATATACAAGATTGACGTTTTGATATAAAATTAATATTCAACGTGATATTGATATATTTTTTTAATCGGTTGAAGCAGCAAATGGGCATGCAGTCCGCCTGATGGTATGTCTTCACTGCCACCCATGGTCATCGGTGAGCAACTTTATATAGAACAATGAGTCACAGATGCGTTGCTACTCCCGAGGACTGAGATGGTAGCCTCATATAAAAGTGAGTCGGCAATACGCTAGAAATATGTAGGTATGTAATTATGATTATTTAATTGTTGCTTTGCCACTCCAGAGGACTAAGATGGTCCAATGTATCTTTAATATTATTCTTCGACGTGGGAGTGAAGTTAGCTCATATGGCATACTACTGCAGTAAAAACAACCTTGGAGCTAGAAAGAGGACCGAAATGTAGATGTAGAGATGAACGTAATCGGAGTCGTCTGAGCGAGTTGCCTCATCAGGCTCCACCCAGGTGGGCGGGTGGGCCCATCGTGCCGGCTGGGCTTGGTGCACGGTATGTGTCATCCATGCTTCAGAAAATTGATTTTTATAACCATAAAAAATAGTATTCATCTCACAAGAATTGATCAACTTCATCTTATAAATACTTTTATTATTAGTGAGTTTATCCAAGGTTGAAAAGAGATTTCTAAACTCCTATATGGTGTAAATTAATTTTCATTTGATCGGGCTAATCTGTTGATTCCGTTCAGATATTTTAGCGAAATAGTTATATATATTGTTAAATTCAAATCAGTTCAGGATTTAAGCAAAATAGGATAAAGAACACAAAAATAACATCAAATGAATTATTCGTGATCCTAGCTTATTGTTTCAGAATCATAGTGCGCTTAAAGGCTCACGCATATCTTATTAAACGGCAAATAATACAGAGTCCAAGTATAAAAGAAAATTCCAGAGAACGTCTGAACGAACTAATTTTAATAAATATTAATATCAATTATTATTAAATATGTACCCTACTAAAAAGTTTAAACATAGAAAAGAAACTTCTAATATGTAAAATATGGGCTGCTCGTTCATTTGCTATTATACGACTTAAAAATATCGTTTATGTTTAAGGGAACGAATTAGAGGTCTGCAAGTATTTGTATGTCTATGTTCTAAAGCCTGGGTTTTCGGATCGTAGTCGCTATTGAGCGCTATTTGAGAGTTTGTTCAATGTTGTCTATGCGTTCTGTCTACATTAAATTTATATCATCAGAATAAATATGTTAATACATTCAAAAAAAAGTTTTACAACCCACTCATTATAATATATGATTGATTAATAAAATTATCATTTATTTATTTCTTATCGGAACCTACATCAAATGGAATTTTCTTTTGAAACACGTTATATAAACACTATAGGTATATTAAATAAGTAAATTCTTTTATTTGGTATATCAAAGAGTTCCAAAGATAACATTTTTAATACTTCATTTTTGACGTATTTTCCGTTTGATGTCCTAAAAAAGCGGATCGAGTTATTAATAAAATTATATTTTTCTAGGAAAAGAGTATCGATCTTGTAATGAAAGAAAAAATGTTGTAGGCGTAACAAAAAATATTTTTTTACTTTTGCCATTTCGCTCCGCGTGTAGGCGTAACCAAAAATCGCCCACGGCATCAGAAACTGTAGCAAATTTGACTTTTAAGAGAACCCGTGAAACAATTCTAATGCGTAGGAAAATCATAACATCGTAAGACAACGTATTAAATGTCGAACGGCATCGTTATAGTCGGCTAACGGCGTGGGTGTTACAAGGCTCCAGTATAAACCTCTCCCTATCGTAAGGGCTCTGACGTACAAATTCGTTACAGGAATCTGCCCACGTGACACGACGGTGGAGTCGTGGCATTTCGGCAAATCGTAGTACGCTGAGAAGGTTAATAGACCCGTAAAGGGTACGATTGAACAAAGAAAGTCGGATTCCACTCGGAAGCGATAAACTGGGTTTAATTGTTGATCCACAGTTTGTCAACCTTCGTTTGTAAATGTTAAGACAATGCACCTTAATTTTATTGTTTATTTACAAGATCCCGGCTTTTCGTTACGTCGTTCTTATTATTATGTCAGTAAAATCAGACAGGTTACCTATTATCTATTGGATTTTCTCTGTAGACAGAATGTTGGTAGTAACATTCTTTTTATACCGCACGTTCTAATTAAAAAATCTCTTTCATGTGATACCCATACCAAGGGTACCGTACCCTTACCGTACCTTACCATACCGGTATGACTCGCAATGGGTCCCGGGTTCGATTCCCGGCAAGACAGGTATCAGAATGATGAGTTTAGATTCATGTTCTGGGTCTGGGTGTTTGTGTATTCGTCTAGTGTGTGTCCATGGTACCCACATCATAGGAGAAAATCCTAATGTGGGTATGAGTGTAGAAAGCGTGTTTTTAAATATTTTTTTGCCATCTTTAAGAATCCGCTATATCGGATTTGATGTTAGTATGTAAAGTTTCACCTCAATTGGTTGAGGTTAAATGGGGAAAATATTTAATTGCAAGGACCCTTGTAATAATTACGACAATGTAGGTATAATATGTCGCGTCTGTTCGTCAGATGTCGCTCATCGGAGCTAGTAACCCCGAGTGACGGCCGTAAACAAGGTGATAATACCATTAACTACGTTAGTACTGCCGGACACCGCTTTATATTCACACTTTACGATAATATGTATTGTGTAACGGACATCATTTTCATAGCATCGTTATCGAGCATTTATATTCGCAAATTCCGTACCAAACATTGCAAGAATTTATACAAAGCGAATTGTCCACCAATTCGTCTCATTCTGAGAGAAGACTCGTGCCCAACAGTGGGACAGTAATGGGTTGACGTCCTTACAAAGCGAGGTAAGTATTAAAATACTTCCACAGTAACAAACATTTTCTTGTATTATATTTTACTAGCTGACCCAGCGAAAGTCTCCGCGTAAAAGTAAAAATCTAAAATTACCAGTGTTCCTCCACTATATTATATATGTATTATACATAAAAACCTTCCTCTTTAATCAGTCTATCTATTAAAATTTTGCATTAAAATCTGTAGCGTAGTTTTAAAGATCTAAGCATACGTAGGGACAGACCGGGCGAAGCGACGTTGTGTTATACTATGTAGTCATTATTGTTGTGTGCCATTTAAACAACAATACAATTGACAAACATATAGTTGTCCCGAAAAGTTGAAGATCCAACTCCGGTAAACGTTTCTTGATACCGGATACGCCGCCAGCGAATAAGATTAGATTGGAAGGTAGTGAAATGTGATCCATAACCGTGTAGCTATTTGTGAGAGCTCGAATATATCGCTCTTATTACACCATTTAAACTAAAACACCAGTGTAATACAGGTGGAATAAAGCAAAACCATAAAGCAATAAGAGTAAAACCATTCTACTTTCCAGAAATCCTCCAATCTTTTACGAAAATCTATCTCCAAAGGAGTTAAATCGGAATTGAAAGCTTACAATTACGATTGGCAGTTCTAAGTTTATGTAGATTTTACGACAGACCTTGGTGCCAAACAATAATTAATCTTCCCTCATAATACTGCGGATACGGGCTGGTAATCCAGACCCAGCGATAAATCGATAAGCCGCTCGTAATTTCATCTACATATCTGGGTTATTCATTGACAGACGAATAAAGGGTTATAAACAATGCTCTTCATTATTTCGTCTGGAAGTTACGGAGTGAATAGAACGTGTATTCTCTCCACATATTAAGGTTAAGCAGAATGTTTTAGTAATTTCGTTCCTTTTTATGCTTGACTAATCCCTTCTACTTTGAGGAAAAAATGACTATGAAATTTTAACATAATTATTCTGCTACTTTCTGTGTTATATTAAAAGAAGAGAGCTTTCAACCGAGTTCATTATAAATTATAAGTGTTTGTTGTAGATGACTTCTATCCTTATATTCGTTAATTATCAAATTGCACAATCATTTTTAAGTATGCTATGTATTGGTACAAATTGATTCGTGGCAAGCTTAAGAGCAGTGATAGCTTATTGGTTGCAACTTGCCCTCTCAATCGGGAGGTCCGAGGTTCAAACCCAGGCACGCATCACTGATTTATGTGCGTATTAGAAATTAATGATCACCGCTTTCAGGCGAATGAAAACATCGTGAGGAAACCTACACACCTGAGAGGCCTTAAAAAAAGTTCTCGGAGGTGTATGAAGTCCACCAATTCACACTTGGCCAGCGCGGAGAACTATGGCCTATAACTCTCTCATTCTGAGAGAAGACCCGTGCCCAGCAGTGGGACAATATTGGGTTGACGACGATTCGTGGCATACTTGGTGCGATGATCACCGGTCTCCCGTCACATCAAAATAAGAGTGTTTAGGTCATAGCCTTACCGCGCTACGAATTAGTAGATTTCATAGACTTTTAAGGTCTTTTTTGAGAACTCCCGGGTGTGTTTTTTCATGATATTTTCCTTCAATTAATCCCTAACTTCATCTTATGGTTATTTTTAAATTATTAATGACAAAGTAGATTATTATAAATAATAAATTACAATTTCGGTATCATCAAGTGCTGGGTCTATTAGTACATATTATCACGGCGGAGTAGGGATTAACGTGTAAGGGCGCGATAACGCACACGTCAGCGAGGCTTAACTTTGAGTAACGACGTTAAATCTACTGTAAATAGATGGACGGACTGCTTTGTAGTTAGAGTGATGGATTACCAAAAAATACGAATATTAACTTTAGTAAGAAAAAAAAGTAAATATTAAGTGTATAATATAAGCAGTATTAACAAACCAGGGTTAAATTAATATTACAATTAATTATAATATTTCGATAGGTACGAATATAAGGTAATTCATATCATGGTAAGTGGTTACTGCCACCCATAAACATCTGAAAGGAATTTTATCAAGGTGGTAGAACCAGTGTGGTTCGACCGGGGAAGTACCACGCCTATTTCTAGCGTGAAGCATTTCTTGCGTTTTGATAGAAAGGCGCGGTTGCCGGCACACTTTCACATGAGGCGATCATCATAGTCCTCGGGAGTAGCAACACATCTGTGATTGATTTCAAATGGAACGCATGTCCTGTATGAAGTTCATTACAGATATTCATGGGCGGCAGTGACCACTTACCATTAGGTGGACTGCATGCTCGTTTGCTTTGCGTTTGCGTTTGCATGTTTGTTAAATTTGCTACTTCAGTCAGATAAAAAAAAATACAGAACAAGGGTTTCATATAAAGTCAGTTTCAGATTCGTTGTTCGTTTCAAGGACTATAATGGAATATTACGAAGTTCTTTAATTGTAACGACAATCTCCAATAAAAATCCACCAAAACTCGTTACCGTATCCGATAAAAAGTTTAAAATAATTTCGAATAGAGGTAAAGTTTAAATGGTATATGTTACGGAAGGTTTTTATCCGGATATGGTTTTGATTAAAAGTAGTAGGTACCTTTTTTTTTTGTTGTCGAGGGGGAAACTTTCAAAAAGTACCCGACGTCGTGGGAGCGACGCGGGTTATGTGGGATTCTTACCGCACTAAAACCCCCCCCGGTGGCCGACCTCGCCGCTGCGAAGAGGACTCCGGGAACTCCGATTGACCGCCGCCGGTGTCCTCAGCGTGTGCCCCATCGGGCTCTTCCCTGGTGGGCGTGAACTGCTCACCGCACCTACTGGTTTTTACGGCAGCATACAACCACACATGCCACCGTCCTTCCCGGGGTCGCTTGGCCGGACGGTTCGAGCTCCCACTCTTCCCGCCCGCAACCCTCTTTTAGTCGCCTCTTACGACAGGCAGAGGGTACCGTAGTCGTATTCTGGTCCCGGAACTACGGAGACAAAGTAGTAGGTACCTACCATATGGTTTTGTATCTATATATTAATACGTCTATACATTAATACGTGAATCAAAAACTTGTGAAGCATTTTTAAGTAATATGCCGCGAACGGATTAGTCTGAAACTTTGCACGGTTATAGTGGAAATAGAAAAGGAGTTCAGAATGTTAATATTTATTTCAAATAATGCTTAAAACATACATAAAATCAACTAAAAACACATTACACACACTTCCTTGCATTTGTCACAAACACATAAATAATAAACGAAATAGAACAATCAATGTCTTACTATGAAAACACATAACGTCAGAAATGTCAGTGCCTTTGTCAAAATACCCGGTATTGCTTTTAAATTTGGTTTAGCTTTTATATTACTGCATTTTATTTGAATTTGATAAATATTCGTACTACTTTGGACAATATGAAGTTTAGTTTTTTTAATTTAACTGGTGACTAGTTTTTAATTTTACAGTTAAAAATTACAATATTACAGTTAAAAAATACAATATCCATAACTAAAATTATCCGAAACTTTATTATCCGATGATAGTTAAAAATAATTCCATTCCATTCCATCAACTGTATCTGCAACGATACATTATTTTTTTATACATCATATATGTCGGCGCGACACCGCGTATTTATGAAAAACACGTAGCCGATAATAATTATTTTAGTTAGACTAAAGATCGAAAATTGTTTGTTTATTGAATTAGCAACATTTAATGATTTTTAGAATTGTAATTTAGTTTACCCTCCATAAATTTGTTATTGTCACACCACCAAACATTGTTATAAAAAGGCGACCGAACGCCGGTAGAAAAAGGATTTCTTGTTTAACCGTCGAAGCGATCGGACCTCGTCAATTGTGAATAAATCGAAGAAGTTTACTGCTGTGTTTTACTTGAAATCTTCAAGAATGAATAATAATGCAGACCCTCGAGCCTACCTGACTTCACGCCTCACGCTACCACTTCGTTATATATGTCCCTATTATGGTCTAAAATTTTATATCCGCAACATTCATAGTATTGCAACATATTCTCTTGCGTAGGTATTTCATGCAAAGGTCATTATACTCATACTTCTCAGTCAAAGGCTTATATAAATTGGAACTACTACGACATAAAATACCCTAGATAACAAACATAACACTTGTTGATAGATCCTAGCTATTCCTTTGAACAATGGTTCGCAGGCAAGTATTCGGGAAAACTGAGCCTTAACAATATACATGATTTACAAACCCAACTACAACGAACATTGTATCTACATATATACAAATATGATCGATGGTCCGCTTATAGTTTTCTCGGTATACGTCTTTTAAGCCGTATATGATTGTTTTTGTTGAAGCAGGAATAGGTTGTTTGCTGATCATAGATAAATGACGATCACGTCTGGGCAAAAGGAGGTTAGAGGAGGATTTGGAAAAACGTGATTTGTCAAAGCCTAAAGGATGCATGTAGTGATCTACAAAGTTAAGTAACTTCGTCCTTCGGACACTTTAGGTCTTGTGGTTATATATTATCGTTCGATAATAACAGTATGTTTTTCAGGATTTTTTTTCCCTAAATAGTAAAGCGCGTTGGAGTACGCTCAAATGTTTGTAGAGATCCATTTCTAGTGGTTAGATAGACGGACATTTTCAGGAAATAAATCAAATAATAATTAATACTCTTCTTTCATTTTGGTCCAATGAACTGTTTGTCATTTTACGTACGGCTACCTTAAGTCCCCAAAAAATATATAGAATATTTAAGGACAAATAAAAAGAAACTTTTCACGTTGGTGCACACGAGCAAAGGCCTGTAGGGGCCCTAGTGTTCAATATATCATGTGCTCGAATTAGCTTGTTATTGTGATGTAGAACAATGGGCTGCCGGCGAACGGTCCGCCCCAACCCTTCCTAAGGTCAAATACCTATGCGTCTTTTGTTCTTAATGTCTTCGAGTGTTATGATTTTCTTTAACAACTAGTTTTTACCTATGGCTTCATTTGCATAGACTGATTTAGTGAAGCATATTTAAAATCAAAAGTATATTATTTATTTTAAGGAGTATAAATTGTTACAAAGAAATAGAGTGCTAGTGAGGCGAATGGATTTAAATGTCAAAAAACTTTTAAAATAGATATATTCTGTGTCATTGTGAATAACAGGGTTGAATTTTTAGCAAAGCAAATTTAATATTTTAGATATGCATTTATTTTTATAATGTTGAAGTAGAAAACGCAACGCATATCACCTGACGGTAAAAATCAAGGGTAAAGTCGATCACGGATGCTGATTAAAGATAGCTGGCAACCGCACCCTTCCACCTAACGCAGAAAAAGGTGTGGCGGTGGTACCTTTCCTGTCGAACGTTATACGTACTATAGTTGAGATAACAATTTTATCGCTCCAAATACCTCAAACTGAAGCAACAAAAATATCTCGCAAGGCCTGACAAATATCCCTGCATTAAGGCTGCTGGATAGCCAATAAATATCTGTGTGCAGGTATAAATATTGCAGTTAACTGAGCGTGCTACTAAAACGAATGGAATTCAACTGACAATGTCTTAAATTTAGATACGAATACGAGTAGATAGTTGATATCTGTCTACGAATACCAATTCGTTCGCAGTTGCGTCCGCGAATTCTAGAAATTTAATACTTTAGATATTTTCTTCACTGCATAACGTTAATCAACTTACAAGTATTATTATGTATAGGTATGTATCCATGAGTTGTTGGTGTCTCATTGTCAGTATTATTTCCAAATTATTATCTATATTAGGTTTGTCTCCATGAACCACACGCTATATTTCCACCAAATATCATAAAAAAGTTTATTAAAAACTTAAAAAGAATGTATATCTAAAACCACTTTCACATTTGTGAGTCTAGTGGAAGAAGGAACTATTCATATAAAATATATACTGTTAACTGCTACGTTAGCAGTTAGTAACTAATGTAACAACAATATAGATGTAAGTTCGACTTACTGCAAATACCACTAACATTTATTGAAATAGATTCGTTAAAAACTCAAGAAATGTTGAACAAAATAATGTAGCCGTCCTCTACAATCTCCGGATATTTTCTCTTTATAGCGGATAAATCTGCACTTAACCGGTTCAAACCAGTATAATCCAGCCAGTACAGAGTACTCAGTGAATCGATAGCTCTTATGTGCTAACGTCCTCGCTCCGGCAGATGTTCTGCTGAACTCCGTTATGGAGGCAACTTTGGAGCGATTCAATTTTATTCTGCTTTGCTGAGAAAAGTTAGTAGTGTCGTGAAAAAGTGAAGTTTGTCATGTGCTGCTTATTACGTTACAGCGAGCTTTTGAAGTGCTTTTATCTTAACATGGTATAACGTTACTCAATAGTAGCATCACTGATATTTTCTCAACGTATTTAAAATGTCTTGCAGTGTATATTGTTAACTCACTGCTACTCCACCTTAAAGTTGATTACAGATGTGTCGGTGTTCCTGAGGACTATATGGAATTTTTTCCTTTGAATTATTCTGTCTTACCACTACCTTTCAATCAGTACAAAGTAGTTCAAAAGTTCAAAACTACAATTATTTAGTCAACAATTCTTTCCCTACTGAAAACAGATGTAAGTCTGATTTTTGTCAAATTAAAGAAGATCTATCAGTAAATTTCGTATCAATAAAAGATTTATAAAAACACAGATTTTCCGGTAGATGTCTCGATAGATCTGCATTTTTTTAACAATTAACAAAACAAAAAAACTATTTTCTGTTAATCAGACTTAAACTCACTTTCACTAGAGGCTCAGAAATATATAGTTCGATGGTATATAGTAGTAAGTGCACACGAAGTTCTATCACCTATTTACCCACTTAACTTTTATTTGCTGACTGTATGAAGAAAACTTTAGAGAAATTCAATTTAATTTTATTCTGCATTGAGAAAAGTTTCAAGAGTAGTGTTGAAGTAATAAAGTCTGCATTGCATTGCGTTGCGTTTACATAAGTTTTGTAAACAAAACTTATGTAAACGCTAGGCAGTTAATTTTCTTAAGAAACTTCCTTACAGTACACTTATAAGTATGCTTTGAGTAAGTTTCATAGGGAAATTAAATTATTAACTTCTGTGAAACGTTTATGTGAAAAAAATGTCAAAAAGAGCCGCGAATATTAATAAGTTTTCTGAAAGCTATAAAAAGCGTATAAATTAATTTTGAAGGGTAATATTGATCCATCCACCAATTTGCACTTGGCCAGCGCGGTGGACTATGGCCTAAAACTCTCTCATTCCAAGAAAAGACCCGAGGCCAGCAGTGGGACGATAATGGGTGGACGATTTAATATTCGTCGATGGTTTAAGTTAGAACTTTTCTTCTACTTTAGGTTGGTTTCGAACGATGTCACGGCTTTACTAGTTGCTGCCATGTAATAGCAGTTTTAGGGCTGATGTGATCTTATTGTGGTAAGGGATACATACTTTTTTTGGTTATGGTGGGGGAAACCTTCAAAAGTTAAGATGTATATAAAAAAAATCTTTTATAAGATTGTAATAGCAAACAAGCATGCATTGCACTGTAAGTGGTAACTGCCCATGAACGAAGGCCAAGATGGTCGGCTCAAATGGATGTGTGCCGGCAACCACACCCTTCCACAAAAACGCAAAACTGCTTCACGCTAGAAATAGGTGATGTTCTACCACCTTGTTTATTCTGTAGAGCTCCATAAAATATATATGTAGTAGTTATTTTAAGTGTTTGCTTGTTAGACCATTTCTGGATTCAATGGTTGTCAAACATAACTTTTCGCAGGGTACGAATGGGTACGTGATCAAGTAGATATCGGTCAAATGGGTACTCTATTTATATCGCTCATTTGTTACGCGTACTTTTGACATATCTACTCTCTACTTACTTTCTATGTAGGTATCAATACAAATAGTACTTAGAAAGTATCAAGAGAGTATCTCTAATGCTTGTATTTTATTTTATCTGACTGAAGTAGCAAACAAGCATGCAGTCCACCTGATGGTAAGTGGTCACTGCTGCCCATGGACATCTGTAATTATCTTCATACAGAACATGGGTTCCATGTGAAGTCAATCACAGATGCGTTGCTACTTCCTAGGATTATGATGGTCGCCTTATGTGAAAGTGTGCCGGCAACCTCACCCTTCCATCGAATCGCAAGAAATGCTTCATGCTAGAAATAGGCTTGGCGGTGGTACTTCCTCGGTCGAACTACACTGGTTCTACCATCTTTAACCAGCCACTAAATATTTATAGATATGGGACGTAAGAATATTTGTATACTTATGTATAGTAGAAGCCTGCGATGGAAGTTTAGAGCGATGTCATTTATTTTTTTTATCAACGGAAAGTTATAATTGAATTGGAAGCCGCTAAACTTTATCAACGACTCAGAACAGATCTGTTGCGTAGGGCCTTTTATAGACTTGGAGATTAAAATATCCCTAATACACCGTAAACGAAATATGTCTCAGATATCTGCAAAGTTTTCTCAAGTAAAAGGTATGAATTTGTTGCCAAAGATATTTTTGGATCAACGCCGTAACCTAATGACACAAGTCACTCAAATTACATTTAATTCACGTTGAGCTAGTAATGACTTCAACTAAGATCGATCCAATTTTATCTTGTTTCAAAGGAAAGTTCCACGGATGAGTTGGGCGTCTACGTAACTTCAGACGGAGGATTAGAATGGAACTGTTTGACAACTTCGTGCCTTGTAGTTAAACATAATTATTTGGTTTGTCATTTTACCTATGAGAACGTTTCTAGAATATTTAGAAAGCAAAATGCATTAATAATGTTAAAAGTTTATGAATATAATATACGCTCGTGTGACTTCATGTGTTCAACTGAAGCGAAATTGGGTAGATCGATTTTGAAATATGAGGTTCTATTAGCAGATTGTGTAAGTCCTACTAGATCTTTGAATGTTAGGTTATATTTGTAGGTTTATTACTAGACTTTTCGATGTGACACATAACGATTAAACTTATTTACATGTAAAATCATTATGTAAAAATTGAGCGTGCAGTCCAGTAACCACTGCTGCCTATGAACAACAAATCCTAAGTAAGATGAAAGTCTTACTCAAGGTTGGCCATATTAGCGTAATTGATTTAAGCCGAATCCTTAGCGCTCTTACGCACTAGTGATTGGCCTTCTAGGCGGTTCGTTTGCGCGGTCCACGTAACGCGATTTCGTCGCGGTTTCTTCGTGATTGGCCGCCATAGCGATCAGCCGTAGCTCTTCTGTCAATCGCCGCGGTTGAAATTTTGTGGCGGTTAAGTGCGTTTAATCACAAGCGGTTGCATATTAAACTGGAAAAGCGGCTAGCCGCGCGGTTTGCCGCACCTGCGGTTAACCGCTTGTGCGTAAGAGGGGTTATTTGAGTCCGCTAACCCGGTTTAACAAGAAGCGGACAGCCAGGACTCTGCCGACAGCTGGGTCCCGGGTAACCGCTTATGTCTCCCTTCAGTGAACACGGAAAGTATACGTTAACCGAGCATGGTTGACAAAATCATTCTTCATATAACGCTATGAGCGTTCTTTGTCCGGCTGAGGACTCGCTACCAATAGCCAGTGAAGCTGTAAAAGCCAATAGGGCTAACAATAACTACACATTTCAAAAAAAAGTTCGGTCACAGATTCGTTACTACCCTTTAGAACTAAGTTAAAATGCCTCGGTCAAATACTTTCGTCTCCTAAGTTGGAAATAGTAGCAGTGATCCCTCACACTTGAACAAAAATGTTCTATCATTTTAAGTCTTTTATATATTTATTTGCATGAATATTTTCAAAATAAGGATTTAATTATTTATTACGGACTACCCACGCAATAAATTTTAGAGAAAGTGCTCGAGACAAAACGGATATAAAGAACGAATTGATGTTTCTTGAAACTATGTCATTATATCGAGTGGAATCTATTTTAAACTCTGGAAAAGGTTATGTCGCTTACGGTTACGTTGAACACTATATGTGGTCTTGTGGGTTAAGTTAAAGTTATAACTTTAATATCAGAATTGATATTACAGTTCTAAATATTACGATAGTTGAAGGTTTAACTGTTATCCGTTAATAACAACGTACATCTATAAACTTAAGGTATTTATGGTCGCTAAACATGGACTTCGGGACAAGGACATTTTTTCCTTAGCGGTCACCCATCCAATCTTTAACTTCTCTCGGTTTAACTTAACGCAAATCGCGAAAATATACGAATAGATGATGTTATCATATTAAGCCTTTAAACTCTTTAACTACGTTATCTGGTACCACACAGGTTACCAATTACAAAAATTGTTAGACAGTTATTACTCTCATATAAAAATATGTCCACCAATTCGCACTTGGCTAGCGCGGTAGTCATAGTCCTATGACCTTAACTATCTCATTCTAAAAGAAGACCCGTGCCTAGCAGTCGGACAATAATGGGTTGACGAGATATAAAACTATCCCATACTAAAGTTCAAAAATAGCTTACAATACTACTGCAATATTGTCTCACGCGTTACATAACAACATTATCAGTATTGCAATTTCAATAATCGTATTCCAACATATCGGTTTACATGACGCAAGCCCAATATCCTAACAGGGCAATTGTATTAGTGGTCGGAAATAAAATGGTGAATCTTTCCATGTGTTGGGCCATCCGTCAGCGTGATGGATGCGCGGCGCCCCGCGAGTGGACGTTCGCACTGAGTTGGGTGTTTTTGTCCCAAACACATTTTCTTAGGCTTATTTATAACGGAGATGGACTGATAGATCCAGCTTTACCAAGCATTTGTATACATTTCGGATCGAATGCTGGAATAGGCGCGATATGTCACACGTGACGGACATAAAATATGTATACTTTAAGCGTAAGGCTTGACGCATATTGTTATATCGATGGAGTTTACTCAAGTTGTGTGCTCGCATGAGACGACTAAACAGTTTAGTCGATGCCGACGTTCATGCGCATACACCTCGTAATCTAGCCGCTATGGATTTATGTTCTCGTTATTTACTTTTGCATATTGAGCGATCGTCTGTAAATAGTCACGGATCGATTGTTTAGTCTGGGCAATAGGAATTAAACTGTCGATCAATATTCGACAAACTGCTACTGTCCCACTACAGAGCACGGGAAGGTATTCTATAAAAAAACTAATATTAGGCTATAGTATAACGCACTTGCTATGTGCGAGTTGGTAGACTTTACACATCTTTGAGAACTTTTTTTTAAACTCTCAGGTGTGTAAGTTTTAATCATATTATTATTGTAGTTGATCACTGTAAAGCAGTTGTGGCGACTTCACGCTACTCATCAAGAGATGGCGCTACTAGTATTTTGAAACACGCTATCGAAGCATTTTCAATACCCCGCATATATACAAGTTCCGAACATCAACTGTTGGAGCACGGCCGCTCCCCAGGCATGATCACCTAGCCTGGCGGGAGATCTCCCTTTGCCAAAGTGGTGACCCCAGACAAGGACACGTCCCTTCACGATGGTGGCGACGTCACACCCTGGATGGACCGCAGCATCTCAACATCAGATTAGCAGCTCATCAGGTGCATCGCAGCACATTCGGAAACGCTTCCTGTGCCTGGTCCAGCTGCTCTCCGCGACATCACGGACGGCTTGAGCAGACATTGCTTGCCTCCACACTTCGCTCCACCTTCACATCCCGACTCACCGAGGATAGAGGGCTTCCCAAGACCTGACTTCGCCCTCCCATCTCGACTCACCGCAGATAGAGGGCGATCCAACGGTACTTGCAGCGAAGACTCGCGGACCTATCGACCTCCGGTCTGAGCAGGGGGTGATGTGGCGACTTCACGCTACTCATCAAGAGATGGCGCTACTAGTATTCTGAAACACGCTATCGAAGCATTTTCAATACCCCGCATATATACAAGTTCCGAACAACGAGTGTCGGAGCACGGCCGCTCCCCAGGCATGATCACCTAGCCTGGCGGGAGATCTCCCTTTGCCAAACAGTGAATATAATTTCTAATACGCATATTATTCTAGAAAACTCTGTCGTGCGTACCTGGAAATTTATAACTGTCTATAATTATTCACCTATTTATCAAAACGCCATGTTGATAGATCTTGTTTTTTTTATTTTGTAACTAAGAAATTGCTTTATAATATTTATTAACCTACAAGACTTTAGACTAAAACTAAATATTGATTATATCAAAATTGATATATGCGCCTCGCCTTATACACACTATCTTACCGTGCTGGGGCCCAACACATTTCAAAAGTATCACGCCCAAGCGCGGCGCGAGACTAAATTGGATTATGAAAAAATGCCTTACATTTCATAGAAACCTGAAATTCACTTATATCTGACTAATAATCCAACGAAACTTGGACGGTATTAACATAAATAAATTTACCCTCGATAATAGCTAACCTTATAGGTAACTTTACTATTGACGACTACGACTCCGACAACATTGTGACACTAAAGTCAGATAGAAGTATGCTTTATTTTAAAAATAAGCACCTATTATTAAAATAAAGCAGATTTCAGCCATGATATGACCACACATGTCTGACACGCAGATAGTTTCAGTTTTGTTGCCATGCTAGGCAAAAAATACTAGTAAACAATGAATTAAATGTATGAGTAATCTTAGTAATTATGGGCCTTGTACTTCTTCATAGCATCGACGATATAGAGAGAATTCTTAGTCGGAGTTTATAAATGATAAATTAATCCTTCAAACAAATCCCTAATCGATTTCTTATTCCAGACTTGTTTGCTTGAATCGGTTTTTTATTTCCTATGAAGAGGATATTAATTTGAAGTTAAACGCAAATTTAAATTCAATGCCTCTTGTTAACAAAGTACTTACTTTATACAAAAAAAAAAAAAACTTTTGATAACTTTTAGATTTGGTTTTAGCGATAAAGTAATAAAGTTACAAAATAATAAATAATGTGTAATTAAGGCAATAAAAGAGTACCCATAATTTAAAACAAAAGCTTTATATTATTCGAGACTGATTCCACACAAGAGATATTTTCGTAGTTAAGGTAGTAGAACCAGTGTAGTTCGACCAGGGAAGTACTACCGCCAGACCTATTTCTAGCGTGAAGTATTTCTTGCGTTTTGATGGAAGGGTGTGGTTGCTGGCACACTTTATATGGCGACCATCATAGTCTTCGGAGGTAGCAACGCATCTGTGATTGACTTCAGATGGAACCCATGTCCTGTATGAAGTTGATTACAGATGTCCATGAGCGGCACTGACCACTTATCATCAGGTGGACTGCATGCTCGTTTGCTACTTCAGTCAGATAAAAAAAAGTTAATAAACATGTGCGTGCCTATGTCAATTACTCCAAATTACTTAGGTAATATCTCCAAAGGAATTAAAGAATAAATATTCCCTATTCTGATACGTGTTTGCCGTTAAGAGAACGTTGATGTTCATAGGTATATCTCATCAATAGCTATCGAGCCTCGCCGGCCGCGCTAACTTTATTCTCAAATAATTCACATCTGAAAATGAAATTCGAAAACTTGGTGACGCATCAATTTTCATCTTATTAACTTCGACCTTGCTCGCGATATCGGATAAATTAGATTTTGTTTCGTAAAGGAATCGCGCCTCTGTTTAATATATTTTTGGGCTCAGGATTTTCTGTAAATTGTAGTAGCTGAGGCTAAATGAGATGAAAATGATATTCTTTTATTTTAAAACTAAAGTATAATGGATACTGAATTAGGGAAATAAAAAAATATAACGCAAACTCATATTTAAATTAAAATGAGGGAAGATTTTATTGTGTCCGCGCCAGACATTAAAGTTATTATTACGTCTAAGAAGACCGTAAAGATCAAGGCATCGTAAAAGATACAGAATTAAATGTATACTATTAATATTTTGTAAATTTGCCCTATAAAAGCAGTGTAAAATATTTCGCAATGAAAACTCATAACCTCGTCTTAACATGCAATGCCATAAGCGTTAGTTTTATTGACAAACTTCTTATATACGAGTACTCATATCAACGCAGGAAAACGAACTTTTCGCGTCCCAAATAATATAAAATAAAATCAATTACACTCCCAATATATGGCTTATATTTTATAGCTTAAATAGGTATTGTTTAGTATTTCTGCTTCAAAAATTCAAAAATTTATGTATTGACACTTTACACTTCACACATATATTTTCCCATATATTTAACTTATAATTGTTAGTAGCGGAATCCGTTTTTGGCCATATTGTATGCAAAACATTGTATCCTATTCTTCTTATCATTAAGTGTAACGCTGTTGGATTGCCAGGAAAATGAATAAATAAATGAATAAATAAATAGGTAGGTACAGTCAATATATAATACGTCATCCGTAAATATTATTAGTATAATTTTAATAGTAAGATTTATTATCTGCCTGCAGTGGTCACGAGACTTGATAGATCTCGTGACCACCTTTAATGAAGTGTTAAGTGATTTGAGCGTAACCGGAAGTATTTACATGCATATAACAAATAAAAAATATCACAAGTACGCAAGGATTTAAATTGTTACTTTAATTTAAACCAGCGACATAAAAACATACAGATATACTAGTTATTAGTTTTAAAATTAAATAAAAATAAATAAGTCTATAAGACAATCGTAAGTAAAAGTTATAATAAAAAAATAAAATAAAATAAAAAATAAAAATACTTTATTCAAAACATTTTTTTTCCGTTACAGCACATAGACAGGGCCCCTGCACTGGGCAATCCCGTATTACTGGGTGCCCCGCTCTAAACCTCCTAGTAGGTACAGTTATGGATTGAAATATATATTTAGGTTACAATAATTTTTCTTAAGTTTTTTGTCTCTTATGTAAAGATGTATCTTTCGACATATATTTTTTATACAAGATTATTTCGTAAGAGGCGATTAAGAAATTACACGTAAAGCCAGTAGCTAAATTTTAAGAACAAAGTTCATACAGGTGCTGTAATGATAACACACCATTGATGGAATTCTCTGCATCGTTAAACTGACTATCGCTGATAAATAAACCAATATCGTATGATATTCACAAGTGAAGTGTTAACAACATTAACGTTGAGAAGCTAGTTAAAGTTTATTACCCACAGGGGAACAATAAATGCGGCATCGATGTATCATTACTTTTGTTAGTATACAAGAAATATGATAGTGCCAAAGACATCAGTTAGACCGATGATAAAGGTGAAAATTATCTTTTCAATATGCAAGAGATCAATGGCTTTTAGTTTAAATAGGAAGTGTGCGAAGTACAAAGAATATATTTCGACCGTAAAGGTCCCTAAGTCACATTTATTTCTAGCGTGAAGCAGTTTCTGGAGTAGCTACGCATCTGTGATTTCAGATAGAACCTTTGTTCTATAAAATGTTGCTTACAGATGTCCAGAGGCGATCGTGACCTCGCGCCACCAGGCAGACTGCATGCTTCATAGCTACTTCAAACTACTACTTCAAGAAACAAAAATATTGGAAATAAATTAAACCGAAAAAAAAACTATTAATACCTAATATCGTATTATATCATTAAAATACCAACTAATACTTAAAGTAACAGCAACTGTAAACTAAACAATGAAATTAATACATATATTTCAAAATAAAACAGAAATGTGTATCTGAAGAAATAATGGGTTGTACCCCAACTTGGATTGGATCTTGACGACTTTCGCCGAATATCTCCTTACGTCTAAATCCTATACCACAATTTTCATAGTAACATTGCAGTGTTACGTTGCAGTTTCGTTGCATCTGATGGTAAGTGGTCACTGGCACTCATGGACATCTGTAATCAACTTCATACAGAACACGGGTTCCATCTGAAGTCAATCACAGAACCGTTGCTACTCCCGAGGACCATGATGGGCGCCTCATATAAAAGTGTACCCGCAACCACACGCTTCCATCGAAACGCAAGAAATGTATCTATCTAGAAATAGGTCTGGCGGTAGTACTTCCCCGGTCGAACCACAGTACCAAAATTCTACTACCTTGAAAAAGATGCGGTTGCGGTTACAGTTGCAGGAATGAGTTAAGCAAAAACTTCTACCTTCTGTCACTTTTTTTACAAATATATTATTATTTTATCTTTTATTACATTCTATTCTTTATTATTGTCAATGTGATGATAAATGTAAATTTAAAGTCTAATATAGCCGATGATAGAATTTTTCAAGATTTTTTTAATTAAAAATCGTCCATTTATTCGTCGTTAAACGTTTAAAAAAATATCTTTTAAGAAAAGAACAGAGTAGTATCAAAATATTCTGGCCCGATTGTATTTTAAAAGTAAATTTTCTTTGATGTTACGACTGTTGCTTGCTCGTGATTTAGTTTCGCTTCATAATAAAAGGATTTTATTTCAAGAGCATTATCTGGTTTCATTTTATTACATGCCAGTCACGACACTTGTATACTTTAGGCCAAAATCTGGCAACAAACATAGTTTAGTATTGTCACGTTTAGGCTGCGTTCTGACTGATAGTTTTCTACGGTTTAACTAATATTAAGCAGTAAAATCAGCCTCTGTATTGTGGGTCTCAGGTTCATCTCAACTAGCATTGTTTTTAATGATGCACTAACTGAACTACATTAATTAATTAATTTCTTATACGCTAAGAGACTAATTAATTTAGTTTTTCTAAAATTGTCATAATTCGGTAAATATACTATTCTTAAATTAAGAGTTTGTTTAAGGTAGTTGACGACTTGCGTATAAGTTGGAATAACCTCAATAAACTACTATTAAATTATAACGCATTGGATGGATTAACTTTGTATTTAGTTTTCTTTTACCTATGAACATAATTATTCACTAATATCATTAAGGTTTAGCTAAGACTTCGGTTAATGTTACGACTGAAAATTTCGAAGACGAAATTCGAAGGTGAAAATATGAACTATTGCAGCTCGTGCCGCCCAGTTCGTTCGCAGCCTAATTATCCTCAGGACGATATTTGCAAAGGACGTCTAAGAACCTAATAAGGGCCGCACCTGCCTCAAACCGTGACGAAGGTATTCCATTGTGTGCCCTAAATATTAGCCCACAGTACGCTTCAGCCTTCTGTCCACGTAAATGCTTTGTTGAAAGAATATTTACGTGCCTACAAGTAATTAATGCGTTGAATGGCGAGCGCTTGATTTCGCTAAAATTACACTTTTGTTTCAGTAATTAGGAGCTTTTCGTCTGAACGTGCCCTTTGTTTAAGTAACGATACCAACATTGTATCGCGAGTGTCGAAGCTTTGATACAATTCGTTGTCCTTTCGTCGTGTTTTTGATATTATTATAATAATATTTCATTTTATAAAAGATCTTGAGGCAAAAACCGTTCGTTTGAAGTATATCTATTTATGATAAATACCTATTGTTTTGAAGATAACAGTATTCTCAGAACCACTGTTATGATTTTCTTAGAATAGGTACAATATAGAGTAGTTACATATGAGCCGTGTAAAGTTACGCATCATAAAATTAGTGCGATCTCAGATCAATATCTTAACCTTAATGACTTAGAAATGATATCTAAGATATTGATGTCGGCAGCTCAAATTCGATGATCTGTAGCTGAAACTTTTTTGCGGCAGTGGGACACACAATAAATATAAGAAACCTTTGTTACATTTGCTGTATCTGAGATGTTAACAGCGCTAATAATCATGTAACTCAAAACCTAACGAAAGAGCCTTGTTTACCAAAAGGGCTGCCTTAACGGATTCAATATAAATAAAGCTAACTTACCTTTTTGCACCGCTATCCACTGCGAGCTCGGTAATGGTGTGTGACGTTGCCCTGTCCACCCCTCGTTCCTCGCATCGCCGCCGACTCACGGCAGCATTCATCAGCGTGTCAACAAGGCTCCGCTCTAGTCACTCACCATGGTAACGTAAACTATCCGACTAATCACACACTTAGAATACAAGGTTTTTTTACGTTTCATATCAAAAGTGAAAAATTTTCTGCGCTTTCAAAATAAAGCCTATCTTCATTACGATTTGTTCTTTAAAACACATAATAACTTTTTCACACGTTTTGCTTCGTATATAGCTCAATAATGACTGACGGCTTTCTCCATTTGAACGGCAAAAGAAATAAAAATAATATGTGGGTAGGTACTCAAGTGACTAATATTTAGCAGCCTTATTTAAGTCAATGTTAATGTAGGTACTTACTAAAAATTAAATTAAATAATAGAAATACAAGATAATATTCTAAAAATGTGTATAGTAAAAATCAACAAATTCAATATTAGCGTATTTCATTATTATCATTTAATTTTAAGCAAAGTTCCGCTTTAGCCGAGGTGTGTGTGGTACTTTATTTAATTTTTAGTAAATATATCACAGCAATGTGAAGTATTTATATCCCCGTTACAAAAAGTTTTCCTTAATGTTGTGAAAATACAATACAACAAAGTATTAAAGCTTTGTCTCCTGGAACACAACACATACGTGAAGCACACGCTACAGTATTATAACTTTTGCTAAGAAATCTCTTGAACTAAGAACTTCTCATTGTGCATAGTTCATTGATACTTAGGAGTTTTCCCGCTATTGTATTTCCTTAAAGAAGTTTGTTCGAAGTTCAAAGTTGTATTTCAGTTATTTCATGAACTGTTTTGAAGAACCCCATATGTCAAATATACCGGTTACAGAAAAATTTATCGCAAATAAGATTAGAGTATTACAAATCTAAAGCAGCAGTTTGAAGATAGTTCGCCCGGGGAAGTCTCACCGTCACACTTATTTCTAGCGCGAAGCATTTCTTGCGTTTCGTTGTAATAACAATAATAAATGATTTGCCTGTGCTGTACTGTTAGATAGGTTGCAATAACTCAATGAAACTCATTTTATAACTTTTAGTCTTTTAGTAATCCTCTTTTTCCGTTTCCCGCCAAAAATTACAATACTGTCAAACCAATGTTTTTCTCTTTCTGACAGCTGTCAGCTTTTTAAAACATACATATTCCCTGCATTCATATTATAATGCCATTATAAGTTGCATTTTAATACCTTATTATATACTTTATTTATAATTTGTATCAATTTAACCAAAAAATATTATAAAGTTAACAGTCGGCCATTCTGAAACTGTGTCTGACCCAGACACAAAACACTGATAGTTATGAAGTGTTACAAGAATGAGATTTTTTATCACTTTATCGTAATATATTATAAATACAAACTATAATTGAAATTAGGATAATTACAATTGAAGTAAATTTGCCCAGAATAACACAAAATATTATCACTTATATTTAATTAGAAAAAAAAACATAACCAAAAAGTAAGGATTGAAACCTACTTCGGCCATCCTAACAATATAAGAATGTCCTCATTCTTCATCATCAACATAACTTCAATTATATTGTTTATAGAAGCTTTAGAACTTAACATTTTGTAACTTTAGCGGTCAAAATCCTCTTAAATGCACATTATGTATGTACCTAACCTTAGAATAAAAATAATACATAGAAGAAGAGAAAAAGTAGAAATCAAGCACTCTATAGCTTCCTCTTTTATGTCAATTAGAGTTTCTCAAAGTGTGAGTGAAACTAAATATGTCTGTCTGTTTTTATTAAACAAACGTGTCACTTTGGATCACTCAGTTTGGATACATTTTGTCCTCATTAATGCTAACAAATTCAAAAATCCATTCAAACCGCAAAATTCTTTATATCGGATGGCAACTTAATTTTGTTATTTTACGTTATGTTGATACGTTACTAGTGATGTAAAAGTGGTGATCTATAGTGTTGTCGATAGCAGGCTAATGCGTCGCGGTTGCGAGCGAAATCGAGACGCATATCTAGGCGACTGTTTTGATTATGGTAACATACAATCAAATCTCATATTATATTTACATTCGTAACTTATGTTTCAATGTACTACTGAACTACGCTTCGCCTCATTCGAAGTGGGACATTATAATGGCTCATTACAAAAGGTAGTAACCCTCTTACAAATTCCTTTTAAGTCATGTCCTGCGCAATACTAGTGGTCGAATAATAATTTTACAATTAGTCTGGATTTCCCAATAATGAGCAAATTAAAGTCAAATGGATTCGGTACATTAATAGATCGAACTGGACTCCAAAGTAGAATAGAATCGTCTGCAAATAATATCATTTTGTCGCCCGAACTACGAGTACATGGAAAGTCATTAATATATATATCGGACCGTGAATGCCAGACGCCGGTCAAGCTGAGTTTCTTCATCGTTAGACATTTTGTTTTGGCGAAATGCAGGCGAATATAAATCTCCCGAAAGATTTAGTATCAATTAGGTACTTTTAACACTAGGCACTTAAATACAAATATAGTAACGAGACGTAGACAATACCAAAAGATGCCACAGAGAAGTCACCGCCGCCAGCTCGGACAATAACATCTTGACTCCGTCAAAGCGTTAACATTCCCCGATAACGCTTGCTGCTCGTTGATGTTTTTTTAATTTATTTATTAAGGCATACCAACTAATTACATAAAATGATCTTACATTAGTAGTACACGAGTAAATTTTTTGCATCTATGTGCTTAAATTATAGGCTTGCACAAGACTTTCATTACTATTGACCTTACCGAAATATATAATAAATGGCAATTGTCCTAAAACTCTGCCATATGGATTTCCATATTCTAAAATACGTAATATTGATTTTGAATTTTTTCTAATTTTGTTATATCTACCTATCGACATAATTTATTTCTGTATATTGTCGATAGCCTGCAAAATAACATTCCATTAAATTACACGTTAAGTCGGCTCAAAAGTACATTACCAATTCGATGGACCACAAAACTCCACTGCGCATGATTTTAAATTATATTAACTTTCTATGTAGTGGGACGATTTTAATATAGGTATCGGTATCTCGACAAAAACACCGACACCTCTGAGCCCGTGCGCCTTCATAGCAAGACATCGAATACTCTACCCCGCTCAGCTATTATTTATGTGTTTGTGACAAATACACATGCACAAATGCACAAATGCACAGTGTGTGCAATGTGCTCTCAGTTGATTCTATGCTGCTTCAAGCATTATTTGAAAAAAGGAAAAAAACACCAACACTCCGCATTTCCTCTCCACATCCACCACAACCGTGCAAAGTTCCACACCAATCCGTCCCCCGTATATTACTTAAAAATGCTTCACAAGCCCCTGCTTCTCGTATTAATATATAGATACTACGACATATACGACTAATAAAACTAAATACATGTTTAATATCGACGCGAAAATGTCGATGATGTGACATCACTGTCAAAATTACCTTGTATTTGTCTCATATCATGCGAAATCGTCAATTTTGCTCTATCAAAACAGTTTTAATGCGCATTGTGTTTTCACGCACAAGTAGCTTCGACCTTTAACTTCATCCAAGTCAATCGATGTGGTTGCCGTTTGCCCGCACAAGGAGCTACGGCCTTCATCTAACTCATGCGATGTGGTTGCCGCTTGCCCGCACAAGGAGCTACGGCCTTCATCTAACTCATGCGTTGTGGTTACCGCTTGCCCGCACAAGGAGCTACGGCCTCCACCCAAATCATGTGTGGTTACCGCTTGCCCGCACAAGGAGCTACGGCCTCCACCCAAATCAAGTGTGGTTACCGCTTGCCCGCACAAGGAGCTACGGCCTCCACCCAAATCATGTGTGGTTACCGCTTGCCCGCACAAGGAGCTACGGCCTCCACCCAAATCATGTGTGGTTACCGCTTGCCCGCACAAGGAGCTACGGCCTCCACCCAAATCAAGTGTGGTTACCGCTTGCTCGCACAAGGAGCTACGGCCTCCACCCAAATCATGTGTGGTTACCGCTTGCCCGCACAAGGAGCTACGGCCTACATCCAAGTCATGTCATGTGGTTACCGCTTGCCCGCACAAGGAGCAACGGCCTCCATCCAAGCGAAGCAACGCATGAGCTCATCGGCACTGCAGCCACTTCCAGAAATCCCATATTGTCTGTTTTGTCTCCGTCATTGTCAGTAAATATCATACTAGATTTATGTGTAGTCATGTTTACAGAAGTTCTCGACAAACACAAGATACAAGGAGAAGTAAAGAGTATGACAATGTTTAGCACCTGTAAACATATATTGATTTTAACTTATTTTCAAATAGCCCATATTTAAAGGTAAACACTTGTTAACATACAAAATATACAATAAGCCATTGCAAATATCCTCATATTCATATTATATCACTATTAAACCCCTTCTTCCAGCCTTAAGTAATAAATATCATCATAATTTTGATTAAAATACCAAAAATTGTTTATATTTCTCTCTTTTTTTTTAAATGACATAAATTAATGCTACTTGCATTGCATGCGTTGTAAAGTAAATTAACTTTATATTTGATATGATGTCAATAAGATAAAAATAAAGTTGCTTTCTACATTTCCATCACACTTCATATTAAATGTGATGAATATAACCACAAACCAATAAATTTAACTAATAGTTTTAAACAACCATATTATTCGTTAACCTCTAGGGAACATTTTCCAACTTGCCTCGCACGTCGCCTATGGCCTGCCATAGAAAATAGTCACTCAACTCATTCAATTCTATGTTCTATTGCACTAAAAAACAGTACAATATTGATGTTTACGTAATAATTATTGTCTGTGATATTTTTATTCATTCGAATTAAACGATAATTTTAATATTTTTTTTTTGTATTGGCATACTGTAATCTGTATCGTAAGTTACATCAATTAACAAAATATTCAACTTCAGCAAAACTCGTACCTACTTTAATAAAAATATCAACTAACATTTTCAGCCAATAAAAATATCAATAAAAATATTTATCATTTAACAGTTAGCCAATAAATATTTTCAACTGTTATTGCCATCTCTACTTCATATCATACAATAAAACTATGTATGTAAATATACCCCTAAAAAAACAGACCATGCCGTTATGCCATATGCTAATTAGATATATGGCATATGCCAATTGCATTTAATGGAACATATCAATATTATAGTAATATGAGAATACTGAGACATTATAGATTGAAAGTTTTATATGCAATTAATATACTGTCACAAACATCCAGAACAGAAATTCAAACCCATCACTCAAACACACGTCCAGACGGGAATCCAACCCATAACCCACTCCACGTCAGACCCGTAAGGTGACCACTCTGTCCATGGTTTGTCTTAATCTATATAAATACTTTGAAATAATCATTAACAGAGACATCCATTGCCCCTCCCTTGAACAAAGTAGTTTTGTATTCCATTATGTAATAATATAATATCTATGACAATATTATTAAATATGTTTTATTGAAAAAAAACTAATGTGACTTTTATAATAATATCAACACCATGAATTAAGAGTATGTAGTTATGGACACCTCTATAAGTCTGGTTGTTACTCTTCTTTTTTTTCTAAACATTATTAACCTTATCATAATTATAACCAAAGAACGCCTCGAACTAGACATTCTAGTATTTATTTTTCATCATATAATTTCAATTTCAGCATTCAAAATCAAATTTATCTATGAACACAAAATAACTAAGAGTATTGAACAAAAAACTTACCGGTATTCCAGAAACGTCTATTATTACCTTTATGCCGTGCGATTTACGTGAGTAAATATCACTTCTGAACTAATAACAATAATAAATGATTTGCCTGTGCTGTACTGTTAGATAGGTTGCAATAACTCAATGAAACTCATTTTATAACTTTTAGTCTTTTAGTAATCCTCTTTTTCCGTTTCCCGCCAAAAATTACAATACTGTCAAACCAATGTTTTTCTCTTTCTGACAGCTGTCAGCTTTTTAAAACATACATATTCCCTGCATTCATATTATAATGCCATTATAAGTTGCATTTTAATACCTTATTATATACTTTATTTATAATTTGTATCAATTTAACCAAAAAATATTATAAAGTTAACAGTTGGAAGGATGTGGTTGCCGGCACACTTTTATATGAGGCGACCATCATAGTCCTCAAGAGTGATTGACTTCAGATAGAACCTATGTTCCATATGAACTTGTTTACAGATGTCCATGGGCGGCAGTGATCACTTACCATCAGGTGGACTGCATGCTCGTTTGCTGCTACAATTAGATAAAAAAGTCTCCGTCACCATAATGATTGTACGAAGTTACAATATATTAGCAAGTGTTATTAACGTCCTTGGTTATTTAAACTGGTATTTGACACTACTGTAAAAGGTAAAAATTGGAATAGTCTTTACGCGTAAAACGAAAGCCTTGTTAAAATTTATGTTTGGCAGCACGATTAAAAGACATGTGGAAAAGTAGGGTAACTCTTGAAATTGCAGGATTATGCATACTAACGAGTATATTAACTTGTAGAAACTTTAAGAATCAACAAATTAGCTACTTCAGCCTTTTTTTACCTATTACAAACTTTTTAACTTCTGAAACATAATTATGATTTTTGATATTCGAAATCCTTGTACATTTAATGTTTTCATTGAAATTAATGTGACTACGTTACTTGTGAACTGTCTGATCTTTCCTCGAAAAATAGTTTTTCTGAGAATTTTATTCCGTGGAGGAAACATCAGAAAATTAAATTATATAAATACAATATATATATGAGTGAAAATTATTAAACATTTTTATGAAGCACTTTATATTGGAGGCGAACATTTCTTAACAGAAGATAATGTAGTTATCTCTTTTTCGAAAAAAAATTCCGTGGTACTTACAAAATGTTAACTTGTTCTTCGCGAATGGTTATCGGATGTTTTGAGGAAATTCCTATACAAAAACTTTAATAAGCTTGGCCCTGTAGTTCCGGGATCAGAATAGAGCTACGGTACCCTCTGCCTGTCGTAAGAGGCGACTAAAAGGGGCTTCCGGGGTTGCGGGCGTGGAGAGTGGGAGATCGAACCGTCCGGCCAAGCGACCCCGGGAAGGACGGCGGTATGTGTGGTCGCATGCCTCTGTAGAGACCAGAAGGTGCGGTGAGCGTTCACGCCCACCAAGAAAGAGCCCGAAAGCGGCATCGAGCTCGGAGGACTCCGGCTGTTTCGTTGAAGACCCCGGAGTCCTCCACGCAGTGCTGAGGACGGCCACCGGGGGGGTTTTGGTACGGTAAGAATCTCACATAACCCGCGTCGCTCCCACGATATCAGGTACCTTATGATGGTTTCCCCCCCGTAAACAAAAAAAAACAGGCCTTGATTCTTAATGTTTGTCCTTGACTTTATGACACACGAGATTCCTTGCCGATACCGCGTCACACCCTGCTTAAGTAAAACTTAAGCGCCGCACGAAAGAAGAGTTTATAATAACTTTTATAATAACTTTTTTTCTTAAAATTAAAACTAGTTAAAATCGAATTTATAGAAGACGGAAGTACTTTATTCTTCTGTACTTTGGTTGCCAACAGCTTGTCATGTGTATCATTTACGTACATTTCGTTAACGTGCTAGCTGACATCACGTTATTTTGAATGTTCTAAACGTGCGGATAAAACGCTTTTCATTTTAAATACAGTAAAAGCTCCTTATTAACGGTTTCCGCATTCGCGTTTTCTTGTATTTGCGGGTATTTGCGTATACTGGTGGACATTTACGGCTTCTTGATTCGCGGGGTACGGGCGGAAGACAAACCTCGCAAATAATAAATTATACTATATTTGCCATTTATATGTAAAGTAACATTCTACATAAATGACTGGCTTTTTTATCTGCTTACAGATGTCCATGGGCAGCGGTGATCACTTAACATCAGGTAGACTGCATACTCGTTTGCTACTTCATTATTATAAAAAAAAAGAAATAGGTGTGGCGGTGGTACTGTGGCGACCTCCCGCTCCTCATCAAGAGATGGCGCTACTAGTATTCTGAAACACGCTATCGAAGCATTCTCAGAATCCTGCATATATACAAGTTCCGAACATCAACTGTTGGAGCACGGCCGCTCCCCAGGCATGATCGCCTAGCCTGGCGGGAGATCTCCCTTTGCCAAAGTGGTGACCCCAGACAAGAATACGTCCCTTCTCGACGGTGGCAACGTCACTCCCTGGATGGACTGTGCAGCATCAGAACATCTGATCAGCAGCTCATCAGGTGCATCGCAGCGCATCAAGAAACGCTTCCTGTGCCTGGTCCAGCTGCTCTCCGCGACATCATGGACGGCTTGAGCAGCCATTGCTCGCCTCCACACTTCGTTCCACCCTCACCTCCCGACTCACCGTGGATAGAGGGCATCTCAAGGCCACACTTCGCCCTCACATCTCGACTCACCGCAGATAGAGGGCGAACTACTGGTACTTGCACACGAAGACTTGCGGACCTATCGACCTCCGGTCTGAGCAGGGGGTGATGTGGCGACCTCCCGCTACTCATCAAGAGATGGCGCTACTAGTATTCTGAAACACGCTATCGAAGCATTCTCAGAATCCTGCATATATACAAGTTCCGAACATCAACTGTCGGAGCACGGCCGCTCCCCAGGCATGATCACCTAGCCTGGCGGGAGATCTCCCTTTGCCAAAGTACTTCCCCGGTCGAACTACACTGTTTCTACCACCTTCGAAAGATCTTAGATCCCACTGCTTAACCTCAACTGATTACAAATGTCAATGGGGAGCAACGACCACTTACTACCTCGTATGCTAGTCCTATATTATAAAATATAGCAAGTTGGATACTATTCAATAACGTGACCTAGCGCATTACGTGTCTCAGCTACAATAAATAAAGCTCTAATCGGGGACGAGTTTATTTTATACAAAGAATAATATATTTAGGTATTTACTTATAATAGATATTTTCATGCGGCCATCCTCGTTCAACTTTTAAGGACATTTATTTTCGAATATGTTAGCATAAAAAATTCAATGTTTTACTCAGTAAAAAGCATATTTATTGATAAAAAGTCTCATTCTAATAAAAACAATTATTTACAAGTCAAGACACAAAGTACAGCAGTATTTATGTGGGGTTATCGTAAATAAACACGAAGAAAAACGGTCGTTATTTTCAAACTATAAACATTAACATTTTATTTATTTTGCCCTATCATTTCTTTGTTTCTCGTTTCAAAGAAAATCCGTTTTTGATGTTCAATTTTGTGTTATATTTAATGTATTGTTTGAGTTCTCAGCATGAGCATGTTGGTTTAGTTACTAGTTGTGTTTTTGTTCAATGAAAAAGATGTTCGTGGAGACAGTAGAGTCTTGGATATAAAGATTATTTTGTATCAAATTACTCACGAACACATTAGAAAAAATATACCCAATTTGCCTTTTAATATTATCCTGATTTGAAATAAACGATGTACTTATTTGAGGTGTACATTCATTACATTTAAATAGACCTTTTATGCAATTACACATGCAAGGGGCGCGTTAGGCTTTAGTCACGTAATACATATGTTAGTAGGACGAGTATGGTTCGACCTCTGCTACCCTCATACTTATTTGAACACCTGAAGTAATTCCCGCTTTTCAGTGGAATGATGTGGTTAGAAAGAAAGAAAGAAAGAAAATACTTTATTCAGTACCATACAAAAAGTTATACAAAACATATACATCTAATAGCAAACATGTGTTATTATTATTAACTAATACATAAGTATGTATGTTACATTACATTGATCGAAAGGGTCTCCACTCAGCTTATTGCTGCAGGCAATCGAGGTCACCTGCAGCGCTGATATTTTGTGGAGCCAACTTTCTTCGCTAGCGCGCAAGGGGTACAGGTATATCTAATTTTGTATGCATGTGTGTATTTCAAGGTATATATATATATATATATATATATATATATATATATATATATATATATATATATATATACCTAACATATATATATATATATATATATTAGAGGTGTTACGAATATCCGTATCCGCATCCGCAAATGCGGATTATTCGCATTGATTCAGACATCTGCATCCGCATTCACATCCGCATCAATCAATGCGGAGTTTTACGGATGCAGATTCACATCAACAAGTAACTACATGCAAAGCAAGTGGGCGGAGCCAGTATGGCACGTGCTTCGCGTTTGCTAACTTCATTCGGTAACTGACGAATAGGAAGGCGCATATTAGTAACAAGATCCTACAGGTTTTAATTGTTGTGTTTTTTCTTATTGTCAATAAAATAGTTCCAGTAAGAGTTTACGGTGTGTTCATTCTTTGCACTCCATAGTTTTTTGCGGGTTTCATTAATATTTTGATAAATTGGAATGTCGCCACTACTAAAAAGTAGTATCTGGAGTTATTTAATAATAGATAAAAATGATCCCGAGAGGTCAGAGTGTAAGACATGTAATAAAAGTTACTCGCGGAAGGGTCGCACTACTACTTCTTTGAAAAATCACCTGAAAGCAATATACCCGGAGGAGTTCAGTTTATTCCAAAGTGAGAATAAAGAAAAGGAATTGAAGAAAAAAATTTAGATGAAAATCCACTTAATTGGTGGAAAGCTAACCGTTGTGAATATAAAATTCTCTCCAAATTAGCATGCCGATATTTATCACCTCCACCAGCCGCAGTTCCAAGCGAACAGCTATTTAGTGGAGCTGGGTTAATATATAATCTGCTAAGAAACAGGTTGGAAGCTGAGAAAACTGCAATATTGCTATTTATTAAATATAATTTACCAATTTTTAAGTTTAATTATTAAACAAAGATTTTTTTTAAGCTCAAAATTCTGTTGTGTAAGTCATAAGAAAAACTAAAGACTTGTGTAATTTTATTTCAGAAATATGATTAAATAAATATTAAGTTAATTTTAAATTGATTTTTTTGCTATTTATGCACTCAAAATTTAAATAATTATCCTTTTAAATCCGCATCCGCATCTGCATCCGCGGATGTCTAAAATTTTGCATCCGTAACAACCCTAATATATATATATATATATATATATATATATATATGTGCTAGTGGGTATCAGCGTGTAAGTTTCTGTGTATGTGAATGTAAAGGTATTTTTATTTATACATATATATAAATGTTGGTTATGTATATATATACTTATATTATAAACATGTTATCGGACATGCAATGCAAGTACTTATTTGGTTTTATAATTAAATTTCAACTCTATTACTCTTAATAATATATTATTTACACCTTACCAGCTCACTTTCGTAAACGGCGATCATCTTAGACCTCCTGAGATGCAAGGCACTCGTATTCGTGTTAAGATAGAAAGCTTATACTAAACAATAACAGTAGAGTTGCTCGTTGGTTAGGTACCCAATCGTATAAAAAAAACTTATCAGAAGACTCATGGGCGATTTGAAAGCTTTCAACACTGGATGACTAATCGATTCTGTCTTCTAAAAGCCCACATCGTATTAGTCCAGTATGGTATCAATTACACTAAAGAATAATGCATGCTCAGAGAACATAATGAAATGAAATAACAAGTATTTTTTGTTGCAGCCAGTAAATAGTAAAACATTATAGACGGCGCAAACCCATAATATAGAATAAATGTAATCTGTAACCTCTGTAATAAAAAATGCATTAAATTTCGCACACATCCATTATTTTAAATGAAATAGGTGGTAACAACCCTCCTCTATTGTTTTCACCGTAACACGTTATCGCTTTCACGAAACTTTCAAAACAACCCTAATGCCATTTAGGTGTTATAACTAATTTTGAGCTTATATTTAGTTTTATTGCATTTTCATATCCAAATAGTTTTACAACTTTGTAACGAGCTAACCAATTTGAAAGTTAAATTTTATGTTACGTTTTGCACTCTCAGTTATTTCTATTTTTATACTATGATAAAATAAACTATAATCGCAGGGTACGTGATTCCCGCTTTTTTAAATTCTAACGTTTTTTTGTAGTTTTATTTTTTTAGTTAGTTTCATTGGAATTTTGTCGTTGCAAAATTGTTTATGAGGTTTTAAATATCCCGTCAATTCTATGTTAAGCTTTACGCTTATTATTTTGAAGGTGGTAGATCCTGTGTAGTTTGACCGGGGAAGTACCACCGCCACACCTATTTCTACCGTGAAGCATTTCTTGCGTTTCAATGGAAGGTTATGGTTGCCGGCAAACTTTCACATGAGGCCACCATCATAGTCCTCGGGAGTAGCAACGCATCTGTAATTGACTTCAGATGGAAGTTTTGTATGTACTTGATTACAGATATCCATGAGCGGCAGTGGCCACTTGTGGACTGCATGTTTGTTTACTACATCAGTCAGATAAGAAAAAAATATATACGACTACTAAGTGAGCAGTGATAGCCTAATGGTTGAAACTTGCCCTCTCGATCGGGAGGTCCGAGGTTCAAACCCAGGCACGCACCACTGATTCATGTGCGTATTAGAAATTAATTATCACTGCTTTTCGGTGAAGGAAAACATCGTGAGAAAACCTGCACACCCGAGAGTTCTTTAAAAAAAAAAAGTTCTCGGAGGTGTGCGAAGTCCACCAATTTGCACTTCTCCAGCGCGGTGGACTATGGCCTAAAACTCTCTCATTCTGAGAGAAGACCCGTGCTCAGCAGTGGGACAATAATGGGTTGACGAGACTAAGTGAAATTGAAATCCTATTGAGTTTGATAATTTTGTGCCGTGCTTATGTATCGTCGTAGAAGTTTAGAAGGAGTTGCTTTAAAGGTCCAGTGGGAATCTCTTTTGAAGAGTTTCTCTTAAAATAATTTAAAATCTTGACTTTTTTCCAACGTATTATTGATTCCATCCCGGACATCTTCGATAAGTAAAATGGGTGCTATGATAATCAAATCGTATTAATGACTAACTGACTAAAATATTTATCTTAAGTAACGGTCAGTGTAACCATTGTAAACAACAATGGAGTCACGGCTAAAGCTGAACACATTTCTTGAGATACGTTTATCATTTCTAAGGGGAAACTCGCTGAAGAATATGCTTTCTTGTCATAGTAAAATACGACAAATCAACGTCTCATTGTATGCTATTGTGTCGAGCGGGAACATAAAGTATGCAAATTAGGCAGTCCGCACACGACGCAACACGACGCGAGGACATGTTTATTGCACTCTTTCCTCCCTTATTCCTACTCCTCGGTAAATCTCACAGCGTGCGACGTGTGATGTATGGAGACAAGCGATATTACATGTGTAAGCTGTGGGAATTGTGGGAAAAGGGCGGTTTGTAGTCCTGTAACTGATTGTAGTGCTGAGAAGATAGGGGCACAGGAATTAAATACCTACATATATGGTGCTTCCAGTGGTGTTATTTAATTTTCGTGTAAAGTAACAGGTAACTTAGGTAAAGTTAACTTCTTGTTAGAAAATAATTAGTGCTATCTATATCACCTAAAAAAACCTTATTTTTATCCTACTTTTATCGAATTGGGAGTTGATACCTTTTAAAATAATCTGTGCTCTGATTCCAATGACGTTTAAGACAGCTATGCTACCCCTTTTTATCTTACTGGTAAGTGGTCACTGCCGCTCATGGACATCTGTAATCAACTTTATACAGAACATGGGTTCTATCTGAAGAAAATAATAGATTCGTTGCTACTCCCGAGGACTATGATGGTCGCCTCATGTGAAAGTGTGCCGGCAACCACACTCTTCTATCGAAACGCAAGAAATGCTTCACGCTAGAAATAGCTGTGGCGGTGGTACTTCCCCGGTCGCACTACACCGGTTCTACCACCTTCATCCATCCATCTATTTTACCTGAAAAAGTAGCAACGAATCTGTTTTAGTTAGACACGTATGAATGAACATAGTATTATAGACACTGCAACATATTCCCATATGATTAAGGCTTTCAAGGAAATACACAACATTTTATGTATGTATGTTTGTATGTATACACGTTTGTCTATACATTTCTTTCAAAAGTTTAATCAAACCGTAGACATTCACATGGGTTACATATAAATTTACTTCAAACTTAGAACAGTACTAGTTTAATCAAAATTTATTCAGCGCTTTTCAAAGTATGAAGAAAAATCAGTAAATTTATCACTTCAAACAAAAAAATATATATATTTTGGACTTAACCTACATCGTGATTCTAGGAAAATGTAGCAATACTTACAGCGCCGACATTTGAACATGTACTGAACCAACATTACATTTTATATGTGATACATAAACAAATAGGTTATTTTTTTTTATGAAAGATACCAAATGCATATATAAATTTTTGCGAAATTTTGCTGCATCTAAAAATAAACAAATAAATAAAACAAACGATGGAAAGCTTTATTTATTAATCCCTTTGCGTCTATGTAAATTTCACAGCACCCCTCGGCTATCTGTAAGGGTGAAATTGTGACAAACATAAGAGAAACAGGAAAGGGGGTGGTTGGAGGGTTGACGAAAAATGCGAAATTCAAAATAAAGGATGTATAATTTATGATATTTGGATAAGAAAGGAAGATTAAAGCTTTAATATTTGGTGTATTTTATTTTCACGGCCTGTTAAAGCATACTTAAGCTACCCTCTGACTTTTACAACTTGAAGGGAAATAAATCTATACTATAATAAATCTGTAAGAGGTCGCTGTCTGTACATGGAATAAATTTAGGCGAAAACTATTTCTAGAGGTCTTTAATACGATATAGAACCCAAAATAATGGTTTTTAGAAATCTTTTCTGTTTGTCTGTTTATCTGTTTGTCTGTTTGTCTGTTTGTCTGTGTGTTTGAAAACGCTAATCTCAGAAACGGCTTATCCAATTTGAATATAATTTTCGCGGATGTGTTGTGGGAAACTTCACTTAACATTTAGTGTTTATTTTATGTAAATCGGTTTATAAATAAAAAAGTTATGTCAATTTAAAACTACGCAGTATTTATTCTGTGTTCGATAAGTGTTAATAAGATAAGTAACTGCATAGTTGGATTGGTTGAAACTAAACATGTTATGGTCTGTAAAATGTATTCCTTTGTTATGTATTTTTTATTGGTTATGTGTGTACCTATGTTATTTGATACTATACAAATTTATATCTCTATATCTATATATACTTATATAAAAACGAAAGGATGCTCTCTTACTCATCTATTGAATACACATCGTAGAGCCTAAACTGCTAAAGATACGAATATGATTTTTACTACGGGTTCCTTTTATGACGTAGACGTCAGTTAAGAATGAATTTTCTGATCCCCCCCCCCCTCCCCCCCAATTTAACCCAAATAGGAGACGTAAGTTTGTATGAAAGTCAGTCAAGTCAAAGTATTTCGCGTTGATTTTTATGTTATAACATAGTTTTAAACCGACTTCCAAAAAGGAAGAGGTTATCAATTCGTCTGTATTTTTTTTATAATTTTTTTTTTATTTTATATTTGTTACTCGATTTCTGCTCACTGGGTGAACGGATTTGGATGATTTTTTTTTTTCATTTGAAAGGTAGTGCATGTCATGGGGTCCCATTTATTTTTAGTTTACTTTTGACAGTGGCATCGATAAGAAAAGCGCATAAGTCTGATATTTGCATTAACGATGTGCGCGATAAATAGATGAATAACTCAATTTCCCGCCAACTGATTTTCATGATTTTTCTTTTATTTGAAAGAATGTACTTCAAGGGTACTCTGATGAGTTTGATACGGTTCTGATCATAGGATCCATTTCTTTGAAGCAAATTAACGAAATTAGCGATACTCGGCCACACCTAAGCTATAGGGGTCCAATTGGGTTGAATGTAGAATGAGATTACTAAGTAGATATTTTCCAAAAAAAATTGACCTTCAACTCTTCAATCCTGATGATGCAGGGGTACTGCTACCCTGAACCATAGAAGTAAGTCAATTTGTTTTTATGGATATATAATAAGATTGTTAAACAAATTCATGGGACAAAAATTTGATCTTCAACTCCTCAACCCTGATGACGTAAGGGTATTTCAAGACTAAACCGTAAGAGTTGGCTATTTGGTACTTACGGTTATGTAATAAAAATACCAAGTAAAGATACACGGTAAAAATTTTGACCTTCAACTCCTCACCCCTGATGATGCAGGATACTGCTAGCCTAAACTATACGAGATGGGCATTTGGTGCTTTCAGGTATTTAATATAATTACTAAGCAAAGACACAAGATGAAAATTTTGACCTTTAACTCCTCAACCCTGATGATGCAGGGGTACTTCAAGCCTAAGCCATAGAAGTTAGCTATTTAGTGCTTTCGGGTATGTAATATAATTACTAAGCAAAGACACAAGATGAAAATTTCGATCTTCAACTCCTCAAACCTGATGATGCAGGGGTGCTTCAAGCCTAAGCCATAGAAGTTAGCTATTTAGTGCTTTCGGGTATGTAATATATTTACTAAGCAAAGACACAAGATGAAAATTTCGATCTTCAACTCCTCAAGCCTGATGATGCAGGGTACTGCAAGCCTAAGCAATAGGAATTGGCCATTAATTGCTTTCGGGTATGTAATATAATTACTAGGCAAAGACACATGATGACAATTTCGACCTTAAGCTCTTCAGCCCTGATGATGCAGGGTACTGCAAGCCCAAGCTATAGAAGTTGGCTCGCAAGTGCTTACGTATAAGTAATAAGAATATTAAGCAAAGACACGAAATATTTTTTTACCTTCAACTCCTCCCTGATGATGCGAGATAGTGCAAGCCTAAATTATAAAAGGTAGTCACATAATGCTTACGATTATTTTTAGTATGTATTATAAGTTTAATGACCGCTCATTAAACTGAAATGTGATTAATAAATTAAACTTCAATTCATCAACCCTGATAATCTAAGTACACAACCTACTTAAGCCGTATGAGTTTGGTACTTATTGATTACAATACATTATAACCCGTTCCTGAGAGAACATTATGATGAAAAGTGTCACTTTGAATACCTAAATCCTGAAAATGCAGGAGTATTGTCAGCTTTTTAAACAGGATGGGTTAGGTTAGGTTGGAACATAAAAGAAGACATAAAAAATAAGCGAGCAGGGTGTGGTAGCGCCCTGCGAGCGGGTGCGCTCTGTTCGTATGAATTGTAAAAGTGTGTTGATTATGTTTTCTGCTTTACAAAGAACAATGCGGGATTTACGCACACAAATAGCCCGATGCAATGCTCTTAAAAGATCTTATCTTTGGCCACATGAAACAAAATATGAACTTAGAATATATGTCGCTATTCAGTGATTTTCCAATTTTCTAATGATTTACTTCAAGTAGATAATAGTGCTTTGTTATCCGGAAAAGTTAAAATAAATCTTTATATCGATACGTCTTCGTTAAAATGTGGAGGAGTTGTTTGAAAAAGTATATCTGGTATTGTTAATACAACCAATAACACTATAAATTGGTTCCAAAAGACGGCTATATACCCACCCACCAATGAACGTGTCGATAAAATAAATGATTTTTTTTTTCAAAATTTAAAGCAGCGTCACAGATCTACTATTCGGTAGACACAGTCATTGAGATGGAGGAAGTAGTACATTATCCAACAGAATTTTTGAATTCCTTAATACCTTCCGGAACTCCTGAACACAAATTAATATTAAAAGTAGGTTTACCTATAATCTTACTTAGAAATTTGAATCCACCAAAGATACTTCAAATAGTATTTTCCAATTCGGAAAAGTTCAAATCAATCTTTATAATCGATACGTTTTGGTTCAAATGTGGGGGAGTTGATTGAAAAAAAAGTATCCCGATATTGTGAATTAGACCACTAAGAATGTAAATTGGTTAAAAAAAGCGGTTTACAATATTAGAATTCGTCTGATTTAAAAAAAAATATATAACAATATGTTCCTACCCACAAATACACACTTTAAATTCGTTTTTTTACTCTGTGTTTGACCAGGTAATCCTTGACCGGCCAAACCGATTTTAATGTTACTACTTTTTATCATAGAATTCCCACGGTGTCGAGATTTGCGCCGGAAAAACTTTGTGACACGTTGATTTGCATGCGCGCAAAGCCGCGGGTACAGCTAGTATTAAATAAAAACAAAATATTTTTACGCTGATTATTTGCAACTTTAAGCATAATTTGTAAAAAAGTGTATAACTTTTGCCAAACTTCTATCAAAAAACGGAGAACTTTCGACAGATCTTCGTCTTTATGACAATTTTGGTATAAAAAGTCAATTCAGGAAAAAATCTGAGTTATGTCAGTTTTTACTGGGGGCACAGAACAAACATGTTATTGGTGTCTAACGATTTCTTCGATTATTATTAGTTTTAACCCCGTGATGTTCTAGTGTTTTATTTTTGTATATCGAGTAAAATGTGTATTTCTGCATATATAGTATTTGAAAATAGTTATATATAATTTAACCGTTTTTTCTTGTCACGCAGATTATTTCCACGTGAGTGAATAAAATAGCTGTAATCGCTTCGCATCGGGACGCATTTGCGACTGGGCGCATCGCATTCACAGATGGGCGGCTGGGCCGACCGCCCCGTCTAGTCTTTACGAAGGTATGCGACCACACATACTGCCCTCCTTCCCAGGATCACCTGACCGAACGGTTCGAGCTAACACTCTAGCCGCGCGCAACCCCAGAAGCCTCTTTTAATCGCCTCTTACGACGAGTAGGAGATGCCGTAGCCCTATTCTGATCCCGGAACTACAGGGACAATAAGACAACAACCTACGAAACGATTTCAGTGGAATGCAACATCCATTTTTAATCATGAAGATTTGACATGATTCTTCTTTTCTCTGATGATGGTTCTCTCAAAATAATAATTTTAAAATAGCAATAATAATATTTTTGTTCATATATCATAACAACAGAGAAAAATATAGAGAAACAAAAACATTAAGGTAATAAAAAACTTACAGAGAAGGATTTTTAAGTTTTTATCGTCTCGAAGTTAAAAGTTTCCCCTCGGATAAATCGCGCGAAAATACATACAGTGTTTCGCACTCCGAACGACCTCTGTTTATTAGAAGTAAAAAGTATCAAAGACAGTATCTATATATTAATACGTGAAGCAAAAACTTGTGATTCTTTTTTAAGATACTTGCCGCAGGCGGAGGACTATGAAATTACGCACAGTTATAGTTGATGTAGAGTATGATTACGCAATGCTAATATTTTTTTAAATAGTGCATAAAACATACATAAGATCAACAGAAAATACAGTACACTCACTACCTTGCATTTGACACAAACATATACGTAATAAACGAAAAAGAATATTCATTGTCATACTATAGTAATACATAACGTCAAAAATGACAGATATCTTTGTCAAAATACCCGCTATTGCTCTTAAATGCAGCTTAGTTAATAAACCTCTCTGTATCTTTAACGGGTGCGTTCAAAATAATTTGAAAATTATTAAAATTTATTTAAATTAGATAAATATTGGTGCTCCTTTGTTTGGACAATAAGAAGTTTAGTTTTTTAATTTAAATTACGGTCGAATTTCGACCGTTGCGACGGACGACTAGTTTGGTGAAAACGTTGAACTTTATTGCAGGTAAACAATAAAAGGGCGCGGCCAGACGACAGGGATTGATAACAGGGTGCAATTTGAAACTGTGGGGGGTTACGACCGGTAATCGGGAAGAAATATATGTAGAAGGTACCGCTACCTTTAAATCTGTCGGGCGCACTTGCGCTATTATGTGCCAATCTGGAGGGTGTAGTTAAATGTAACCAGACGGTATAGCACCTGGGACGTTCCCTATTAAGTTGGAGGTTTCATGAAGTATTGTAAGGTATCATTCAATATATCGTAAGGTAAGGCTGAAAGGAAAATTGCATTTTGCAGAAATAATGAAACGATTGATGTTTATCCTTCTAGCACAGAATAGTTGTTTTTTAAATCGTTGGACCATGAACAACTTCAAAAGGAGTTTTAAATTTTTTTACTCAATTTGCTGAAGTTTTGAATTTTGTTCACTATCGTTCTTTCTTTGCGATATGTGTGTATATGTATGATATGGTATATGTCAAGTAATGCTCTCGATATTTCTCTAAAAGTCGATAGTAATGGTAGTAAGCGTAGTAAATAAAACATGTCTTCATATTTTTATTCATTACGTAAAATTGAGCTTGATTATTAATTAGTGTCAAGGGCTGAAAGGGATGACCTTTATGTGTTTTATATTGTTTATTTAAAGGTCAAACTGATTATTATTTCACTTTAATTAAGGTATTAGCTTCCTAGCCTTGCTCGCGGCTCCACCAGCAAGGTTCTCGATAAATACAATGAACATTGTTTGTCCTTTGTTTCACCAATCAGTGCGCTTCACACGAGTTTAAAACAATTACAACCAAGCCTTCGACAGAGTGTGGCATGAGGGACTTCTGTTCAAAATAAAAACATTGTTCCACAACTGCTTGTATGTAGTTCTCAAGTCCTTCATAGAGGATAGACACTCAACGCAGGGGTTCTACAAGGCAGCGTACTCGGGCCGCTACTGTACTTGACTTACACCACTTATCTACCAACATCAGATTGCATAACAACCGGAACCTTCGCCGACAATACTGCTAGCCTGGCTTTACATGAAGATCCAGTAGAGGCATCAAATATTCTACAAAATGGACTCAATAACATCCCAGACTGGCTCAAGAAGTGGCGAATTAAAGCAAATGAAAGCAAATCTGTGAATGTTACCTTTGAAAGGTACATGTTCGCCAGTAAAGCTAAACCACGTCGATATCCCACAAACAGATCATGTAAGATACTTAGGCGTACACCTGGAAAAACGACTGAAATGGCAAAAGCTTATTGTCACCAAACGTAAAGAACTGAGACTGCAAATACGCAAACTCTATTGGTTAATGTGTCGACAGTCACAATTATCCATGACCATTAAAGTTCTCTTGTATAAAAGTATACTCAAACCAATCTGCACCTATGTCATTCAGTTATGGGTAACGGCCTCTCACTCCAATATTGAAATCGTGCAAACATTCCACAATAAAATGCTAAGAATGGTAACTAATGCTCCACGGTGCATCACAAATGAACAGTTACACCACGAGCTACATATTAACACATTCAGACAAAAAATAATACGACATACTAAAATGAAGCTGTTTGTACTTAGTAAAGTAGGATGTGACACAGTCATGATAAACGCCAACCAACTTACTATTTAATGTCCCAGTGTGAGAAATTGTACTAAGAAACAAAAAAAAACATGGTATGCGGAGTGAGGGGTATCAGGTTTTTTCGTTACGGAATTTCTTGATTCGATCGCCGCGCTCAAAGCGCGCTCGCGATATAAGCTATGCAATAGCATAATATAATGGAATTATAAAGTAAGTAAAGGTGTGATTACAGGTATTTGTTGGTATTACCATTATTATTAAACCGTGTGTGACCTTGACTGTTTATATGTTTATCTGTAAGCGCAGTCGTTATAACTTTATGCCCTAGTGCTTGAGTTTAAGAAATTATATGTGATCACCTCACGGATCCTCACAAGCGGCCCTGAGTCCGTTGTTGTATTTAGTCTCATGTTCTTCCGCTGGTATTAGGGAATATCAATGATCTTATTGTATAAATTAAATAAATTGTGTCATTAACTTCAGAGTTGTAATAAATATTTAATTGTGTAACATTTGTTTAATTTGGATATTTCCCTAATATTCTTACATACCTTATATAAATTTACTGTAAGAACATTAGCTAGCCGATAACACCATCTTTGGTTGGTGGTTCTTCCCACAATAAAAGATCTTCTTACAACATCTTATGACATTACTTAGACAATTATCAAAGGACTTTATTAACACCAATTCAATAAGTTTCTCCTTAACATTATCTAGAGTGATTAGGTTTATATAGTTTAATTAACCTAATTAGGTTAATAGAGTAATTAGCGTGTTATTAAGATAATGTGTCTTGTCTTTATAGGCTAATTGTCCGAGTAGTATAATCATTACATACATTTTTTACATACACATTACGAGTAGTATAATCAGTACATACGTTTTTTTATTTTCCGTAACTACAAAATATACATTTTGTAGTTACGAAAAATATAAAAAACCGAACACGAGGTTACACCTACTTGTTTTCAAATTCACCGAAAATAACAAACAGCAAAAAGGCGGTATCAGTTTAAAGCAGTATCGTACTAATTTAGCACAAAGAGTTTTCAGTAAAAATGTACAGCTGTTTATCACAGGTGTACAGTGGAAGGGCGCGCCCAGACGACAGGGATTGATAATACGATACACCGGCCGAGGGCGAGCGATGTAATCGGAACTATTTGTGTTTTCTGTCTGTTTTAACGTCGGATAAACTATTCTAATTTTCTATGTTACTGATTTCGTGTTTTTTTATCTGACTGAAGTAGCAAACGAGCATGCAGTCCACCTGATGGTAAGTGGTCACTGCCGCCCATGGACATCTGTAATCAACTTTATACAGAACACGGGTTCTATCTGAAGTCAATCACAGATGCGTTGCTACTCCCGAGGACTATGATGGTCGCCTCATATGAAAGTGAGCCAGCAACCACACCCTTCTATCGAAACGCAAGAAATGCTTCACGCTAGAAATAGGTGTGGCGGTGGTACTTCCCCGGTCGAACTACACTGATTCTACCACCTTCAAAACATTTTTTTAACATTGGGAAGATGGAAACTTTTCTTTATAAGTTGGCTCAGCGATTGTGATTGGACAAGGGAAGTACCATCAAGGTACCTTTTTCTAGCGTGAAACATTTCCGTAGAACGTTGTGGTTACGGATCCAATTTTTTATGAAGCCAAACAGGCAGTAATGCATCTTTGATTGATCTTGTGAGTGACCTACCTTCAGTAGGCACGTGTGATACATATTGAGAGTCATAGTTTCCCTCAATATGTCTGACAACTTTACTGATTTCTTCATTATGGTCGAACAAACTACGGGCCGCTACACCACAGAACTTAGTTTGTTGAACGTTATTTCAGAAACCTTCATGTTCCAACTAAAACTAATACATTTCCGGTTAGTTCGTTTTAATGTTGCGGTCGACCGGAACGTAAACAAGGAAATAAAATTGTACTACTCTTCTTTTGTATTTAAAAATTAATGACCTTAACCTATTGTAAAAGTTAAGGTTCAAATGTTAAATATGTTAGAGTTAACTTCAGTATGCCACTGAAGTCATCGTAACGAGACGAATTGGCGTACGGAGATTTCTATAAACATTTTTTTTTAACTTGTATGATATCTGTTATCAAAATGTTAAAATAGCGGCTTTGAAATATATAAACGAAGAAATAAAATCAAATAATACAATAACAAAATATGTTAAAATAGAAATTATATTTTTATGGTGCTACGGTGACAAATGTAATATTAGTACAATTGTCGGTTACATTTGTTTAGTCACATCTTTTTATTATTTTGAGCATTTATTCTTATGGCCCGCGGATATAGTAATACACAGTTTGTAGCATTTTTCATACGAAGGACGTACAAACAGCGGGAGTTTATTACTAGCATCCCTTTTGGACTTTTAGTTAAGGGGATTATAAAACTATTCACCATTTCCGAAGTGATACTACATTATTAACAGTTCGGAAGCGAGATCAGTATTGTTTGAATTATTCCGAACATAATCAATGTCGCTCAAACTGTTTGGAAACTGCCAAAGTACCGCCCTCTCCACGATCCTTATCCGATCCGATAATTTGCCCAAACTCTTGAGACAATATCCTAATACCGAAGGTAATCGATTTAACATCGGTTAAGCGTTTACATAATCACCCCTGTACTTTTAAGTGTATAACAAATTCACGTGGATTACCCCTTATTGTGAAAAGTAAAATTAAAATTTTCACTTTTACTGTATGTTATCTTTTTTATTAGGCTACGCCTAAATCATCAAATCTGCTTTAAACCACGTCTTGTGAAATTTAATAACGTTTAAATATGCAACTCCTGAAGGTATCACATCCATCCATCCATCCATCAGCCTTTGAAAGTCCACTGCTAAACATTGGCCTTCCCTAATCTGCGCCACTTCGACCAGTCCTGAGCCATCTGCATCAAACGGTTACCGCTGTCTTCTTACATTATCAATCGACGTGGTCGGGGCGGCCTACACTCTTTTTGCCCAGACGTGGTCTCTATTTGAGGACTCTTATACCCCATCGGTTGTCTGCCTTACGAACGAGCGTCACAAGTCAGTTTTATTCCATAGATTCTCTCATTTAAAATACCTATTAGTATACAACTGTTTGTATGCCATTTTAAAAACGTTATGAGGATTTTTATAAGAGTCTATGTAACTAACATTGATAATTTATGAGGCGTTGATCAAAGCAATTCTTTTCTCCATTTTTGTCCAAAAAACATTAAACCAAATTTCTGAATATAAGACATCAGTCAGCGCTTAAAATTAATTATATTAATTTGTGTTGGAATCTAAGTAGTCGGAAACCATCCGATTTCACTCCTTGTTCGCGCTCAAATTATTGGCAAACTTCCTAAGATTATATCCGGGGTCCCAAACTTTATAGATTTGATGAAAGTAGCAATTTAAGTTGGGTAATTGACCGACCCTTGAAATGTCCAGGAAGACAATTATGAAATATTGAAACGAAGTTCCTTAACGCTAGCAGGATTTGAACGATAGTAATCGTAACGTGAGGAAAATGCTATATGGCTTGTCTTGTATAGGCAGATTGTTTGTATTTTCTTGCAAAGATTAAAGCCCTTTAATCAACAAGTAATCCTTAAAACACAACGCGATGTATTTTACACACCGAAAAATGGAGAAAGATGAAGAACATGCGCTCTTTACGCGCCAGCATAAGAATTATTATAAGCGTTATAGAGGAAGTTAATTATAAAGAAACACCAATTTATTGTTAACTATTCAGTTATTCAGTTGTCCACCAATTCGCACTTGGCCAGCGCGGTGGACTATGGCCTAAACTCTCTCATTCTGAGAGAAGACCCGTGTCCAGCAGTGGGACAATAATGGGTTGACGAGATTCAGTTATATCCAGCAACATATAAAATAAGGCCGAAAAATAAAGTAATTTTCTTTGTTTGTTGGAACCCGTGGCGCTTATCTTCCAAATAAAAAGCCGATAAAGGACAACTAGTAGAAAACATTCCCCAACTCTGAATGGTCTATACAAGGTCTCAGCTCCTCTTGTTCGTTCGAATAACATTATTTCGGCATTCTGGGCATAATTTCGTCCTGAAAAGCACGTTTCCCCAAAACCTAATCGCATTAAGCCTATTAACTTCCCGGGGGAAGCGGACTTAGTTGAGACGTCCTCAAAATATTCTTGTTGCAGCATTCAACAGTATATTAATTAGGGCTATTGTAACTTACAAACTTATTTATATTTGTCTCAAATATTTATCTTCTATTTATGTATTACCCTAGGCAATATACTTAATAATTATAGGAACACACGCTTTCTACGCTCATAGCCCCACACTAGGATTTTCTCCTGTGTCGTGGGTACCATGGACACACACAAGACGAATACACAAACACCCAGACCCAGAACATAAATCTAAGCTCATCGTTCAGATACCTTTCTGCCCGGGAATCGAACCTGGGACCCATTGCGCGTCAGACTGGTATAGTAACCGATAAGCCACGCGGGTCGTCTACGTAGGTACGAGTAGGTACATTCGGAAGTTTGCGAGATTGGATATTTCTTACTCTTTCTCTTGAAAACTATTAATTGGGTTTGGGTGAAATCTCACATAAGATAATCAATATTAACATAATATGGAACACTTTACCAATTTAAAGTAGGCCCGCTCGGGTGAAAACGCAGGTAAAGTCTAATGATCATATGAGACATTTAAAATTAAGGAGTAATGCTGTATTAGGATTGCTATTTAAAGTAGTAACAAGTAAGCTGCATTCTGACTTCGTCTATCTTATTATAAATTAGTTGTAGTTAAAAGTAAAAAATGTACATATACATTACGTTACAAAGTAAGTTTAAAAAATATCTTGTGACAAATACATAGGTTTGATAGATTTTTTTGACATATACTAGAAAAAATAGTATGGTACAACAAATATACGTTAACTACTAGCTCATTTTGCAGTGAAAAGTTAACAGAAAACAGAAGAATAGTAACGCAATCCAATTGACGTAAAAGTTGTTTTGATTTGATTCCAGATAATCTACGTCTGGCCGGAAAGATGAACTGTAAACTACGAACTGATGCGTTAGAATTCATTCGTCTGTCGCAATTTAATGTCGAAAATAAAATCGCAATCTTGTTGAAGTCTCGTCTTGGAGCGATCGTTTCGTCGTCACTCAAACCCGTCTCGTCGTAACTCGAGCTGTGCTTCGTCGTAACTGGAACGTCTTCGTCGTAACTGAGTCGAATGCGATTCTTTGCGACTTCCGACGCTTTTAGGAAATGAAATGTGTTGTCATGTGAGGAATCAATAATTATGTAGTTGGAAACCTGTTATTTATTATGAGGAACTTTTTGACATGACAACGTCTTATAATTTGATGGCACCGACTGCAAGCACTAAAAACATGACTCATGCGGCGTTACCTCGCTCTGAGGCGTTCCATTTAAGGCTTGAAGTGCAAGCGAGAGCGCGGAAAAAGCGACACATTGAGGCACAATTGGCCTCCACGTTCGACAGCTGCTACACAAAAATACAACTATTCCATCAGTATTTTCTTATGACGTTCAACTTTACACTTTTATATGAGGTGACTCGGGAGCAGCAACGCATCTGTGATTGACTTCAGATAGAACCCATGTTCTGTATGAAGTTGATTACGGCCAATGATAAACGAATGAAATAGAGGATATCCTGAAAAATTACAACACGTCAAATATAAAAGGCAGGCTATAAAATTTGAGACTGCCATCGCGAACCCACTAAAAGGGATTAGACATAATGTTTATTTGCGTTAAAATAAAGATCTGTTTAAGTTAGTGCGCGAACGTCGAAGGTTTACGAGAAGCTAGTGGATCAAACAACAAATGCTCGACATGACAACCAATATAATCAACTATTTCAATCTGGCTTACTTAATTGTACGTAGGTTCATATGTTGCAGTAAAAGTCTGTATTATGATAAGATTTAACAACATCAGTTTAAAACTTAGGGCTCAAAAGTAGATTATTTTTCAAATTATATATTTGTACTTGTAGATAAGTGGTATCATTATTTGTAAAACTTAACATTTTTCATCAATATGTTAAATTATATGAAAGACATAACATATTTTACCAACATGTTATATTTTTCCAACGATGCTTGCTAATTGTTTTTTAAACAATAAGTAGTCTTGATAATGTATTCTGCTCTTAAACTTTATTTTAACTGTCTTTATGTCTTATATTATTTGTATTTGTAGCATCATAATTTAACATTATTTCACTTTGTAGTTATTCCGAAGTTTATCTTTACGCAGAATTGCAATTCAGTTACATCAACTTGAGCGTGGTTTTTGGTGGTGGTGTTTGGTGGTAACGCAGCTGTGATTGACCTTAGTCAGAGTCTTTTTTCTGGATGAAGTCGCCTACAGATGTCAAAGAGCGGCAGCTGCCACTTACCATCAGATCATGTGCTGACTGCATGATCTGATGGTTGTTTGTTATTTCAATCGAATAAAAAAAAAATATTTTTCCATTTCCACTCGCTGATAGTGAGACAGAGGCCTTAAAACGGGGAGAAGCGAAGGTCGCGAAGGATTCGCCAGAAATTGAATCAATTAAAACTTTACGAACGATTCTAAAGCCCTTGTTCAGGAGTCTGATATCTGACGAAATTAACGCCTGTTTAGCGATTATTAATTGAATCAGCTCGGGGGGAGAAATTAAAATGTCTTTTGTAATTCGAGTGTCGAGGGCAGATTGACTTTAGATTATTACGAAACGTTTTTGATTTGATGATTTAAGTCGATAGCAGGGTGTCTTACGTATTCAATTTAAGATTTGTTCCCTAAATTATTTCTTGTAATATGCTCAATAAAGGGTGCTTAAAAAGAGTTTACATCATATAAATACGTATATTGTTAAATTGTCCTTGATATAATTTAAATGTATGTAATTCTATGTAAGGCTTTCATTTATTTAAAAAAAATACTAACGGGGTTGCAATTAACGTTTTAATTGATGTAATAAAATATTAAATATTTTAAATGAAAGCAAACACTCCGAGAAATTTCTTAGAACTGTTTCTTAGAAATAATTACTTTTCCACGCCAAAATTCATTAGAATCATAGAACTGGCTATTGGAACTATAAAAACGATTAACGCTTACTGGGAACTGATATTAATCGTTTTATATCTTTTTATCAGTTTTAAGAACTTTTCTATTTTTTTCTTGCCTTATTAAAATATGAAAATTAGTATAGCAGAAGTAACTTTAGAAATATATCTATGTAATATACAACAGTATTACTTACGAATTGCGATTACTGTTTGATACTTTCCTTAGTCTTCATTTTAAATAAAAAATAGGACACTACTTTTTGTACCTACATAGCAAAGTAACGGAAACGTTATAATTTCATTCTATCCATTTTTCTATCTAGTCGTCTTTGTAAATGTTACAGTCTAGGATTCCTCAGATACTACTGGGACTAGTGAAATTTAAAAGGTTAGTGGAAATTTAAGTAGCTTTCGATGTATGTTACGTTTCAGTACCTATACATAAAAAAATATTAGCAATGCAGCATGAATAGCAGAATGATTTGGTTATGTTTAAAAAAACTTAAAAGTAGAACTAATTCATCCCTTAGATATAATGAATTTTCATGCACTTAGATACTTTCTTGTTCCATTGCTTTTGTGAATTCTGACATATTGGTTCATTATCATACTTCATACTAATATTATGAATGCGAAATTTTGTAAGTGTGTATGTTTGTTACTTCTTCACGTTTAAACGGCTGGAGCGATTTTCATAAAATTTGGTAGGGAGTTAGCTGACACTCTGGATTAATATCTGGATTACTTTTTACCGTGGGAAAATATCTCATTCCCACGGGACAATCGATACATCTGCGGGGTTCTGGTAATTTTTTTTTAATAATTTTAATGATGTAAAACTTTAGCCTATTAACGATTGCAGCAATCTACATAAGAAAACGGATTTTACTTAAAATTAATGCCTGTCATACAGGACCCTTTATCAGTGCAAACAATATTTCAATCCCGATCGGCGCCCGACCTACTTAACCAATCGCGCCGTCCTCTGTGAAGACAGGCGTCCTTCTTAATTATGTTACGGACACACTGGCTTCACAACACACCAACTATTTATCCAACAATATTATGCTGAGCTTATTCAATAAGGAATATCTGATCTGCATATTCTACAGGCTTTGCAAACGTGCTTCGGATAATTTATTGATCGTCCTTCAATGCACCATGCACCGAAGATGTAAGTCTATTGGCTCAGATAATTATAATTCGGTCCGATAAACTATGTTATCTTCCCGGGAAGGACGGCGGTATGTGTGGTCGCATACCGTCGTAAAGACTAGACGGAGCGGTGGGCCCAGCCGCCCATCTGGGAAGAGCCCGATGGGGCAGCGCGCTCGGAGGATTGCGGTTGAAGTCGTTTCGAGATCCCGGAGTCCTCCTTTTCAGCACCGGGGACGGCCACCGGGGGGTTTTAGTGCGGTAAAAATCCCACATAACCCTGCGTCGCTCCCACGTCGTCAGGTACCTTTGGAAGGTTTCCCCCTCGAAAAAAAAAAACTATGTTATCTATATTACCTTGACAGTTTCAGTTCTCCGGCACACTTTTATTTGAGTTGACCATCTTAGTCCTCGGGGGTAGCAACACAACTCTGATTGACTTCAGATTGAACCCTCGTTCTGTATGAAGTTATTTACAGATGTCAAGTTCTAGATACTTGTCCGAGCGTTCTAACTTAACCCTCAAGGGTTCCAATGCATTTGTACTTAGCTCTATGTAATTTTATTTGGGTTTGATCACTGTACAAAAACTCGCTTTCTACACTCATAGCCCCACATTAGGATTTTCTCCTGAGTGGTGGTTACCATGGATACACACAAGACCAATCCACAAATAACCAGACCCAGAACATAAATCTATACTTGTCATTCAGACACCTGTCTGGCCGGGAATCGAACCCAGAACCCATTGCGCGTTAGACTTGTGTGGTAACCGCTCCGCCACGCGGGTCGTCGTTGTACAGTGTTCATGGGCGGCAGTCGTTATATACTTCTAGTTATTCTGCATTTGTTTCGCTACCTCTTTTGTATAAATTCATACCATATCATTCGCAAAGTGGTACAACGTATATGGTTCAACCGGGGAGGTACCATCGCCACACCTGTTTCTAGCGTAAAGCAGTTCCTAACAGTGCATTTGCTGGATCACTTTTATATGTGGCGACAATCTAAATCATCGAGAGAGCAACGCAAGTGCGATTGACGTCTGATATAATCTTTGTTATGTATGAAGTTGAATGCAGATGTCTATGAGCGACTGTGACCACTCACCATAAGGTGGATTTTATGCCCATTTATTACTTTAATATTATAAAAAAAAAAAAAAAAATTGAAGATATAATGTTGGCAGTTCTTAGCGTGTTTGTCTCCGTAAGTAACCAGTTCGAGAAAATTAAAACATATTGTTATTCGAACAACCGCCCAAATTGAAAGAGCCATCTGAATGAGTTATTTACGAAAGCAATTTATAATTGTAATTTATATTACACAAGCGTTCGATCCTATCTAATGTTTCAGGCTCTCGCATTGTTGGAATTCAAATTTGTTATTCAGTAAAGTAGAGATTTCGGTGAAGTGGAATTGTAGGTAGTACATTCCTGCTGTTCGTTGAACCTTTGCTTACCTTCTAGTAGTGATGTAGCGAATTTTCGTATGTCTTTAGATATTCGCATTTGCGCGAAAATAATGCGAATGTTTTGCGAATTTTGAATTGCAGTGTTTTGTAAAAAAGTCGCCAAGTTTATACAAATGTAATTCGACTGAAGTTTGTCGACAAAAAAAAGATCGCCGATATTTATATCCTTCGGCACCCTACACATTCGCATTCGCATTTACAAATCATACTAATTATAACGGCGAAAGTTTGTGAGTGTGTATGTTTGTTACTTCTTCATGTCTAAATGGCTGGAGCGATTTTTACAAAATTTGGTGGGCAGTTATCCGACACTCTGGATTGACATATAGGCTACTTTTTACTGTGGGAAAATATCTTACTTCCACAGGACAATCTTTACATCGATTTTATTCAATGCAGGCGAAGCTGGGAGGTTCAGCTCGTGTCAAATAAAAACATTCGTTACATTACTACCTTCTAGTGTTTACTGGCGGTACACGTGATTCAGTATTCAGGAATTTGCGCTGTAAATTTAATTTGGTGTTAACCTTGTTTTTTTTTTTTTTTTTAAGTGGGTAATCCTCATGAATACCCAGCCCCCCGGGGCAGCAGCTGGGTTATGCCGGACTCTTACCGGCTAAACCCCCACTGTGTTTTCACCTCCGCACCGTTTGGCGGGAACACGGGCACGCTTTCACATTCATCCGCGAACCCGCCGGTGCCTGGTCGCTTCCGCAACCCCCTCCCGCGTGGAGCATGGAGCTCCCCTCCAACAGGAATTTGGTGTTAACCTATATCAACCGTTGTTATGTGGAATCCTATGCCGATAAGTTAGAATCCTAGGTAAAGTCAAAATTCTTTATTAGGACTTGGTGTCGCTTTTTTTTGCTGATACATGGTGTACACGTTGTTTTTAATCGTGTTATGTCAAATGAGGTAGGACCAGTATAATTTGATCGGGGAGGTATCATTGTCACATATATTTTAGGCCAGTAGTTAAATTTTTTTTCGTTCTGACGTGAATGCCGACTCAGTAACATATTGAGCCATCTGTGTCTTCAGGAATGGCAATGTCTTCAGATAAACTAGCTACAGATAAAGTGCATCGCTTACTATTTTAATCCAAAAAAATGTTTATTCCTTAAGTCCGATTGCGTAAACAGACGCAGAGTTTATTTAACTGAAAAAAATATTGATACCATATGAATATAATAAATTTACCATATGAAAAATATAAATTAACAAATAAATAAAAAGAATTTACAATAACAATATTAATTATTGTTATTATGAATTTTTACACAATATTAATATTTATAACAAAAACAGCAATATAAGTACATCGACACTGATAGAAATTAACAAGCACAATAACATGTAGGTATAATCGCTTTGCAGCATGCCCTATGTACGTCTTAATACTCTCACAACCAAATTATAAAGTTGCGCACCAAAAACGAAACGAGGTCATTCAACTGTACATTTTACTCCTTGCATTTTTCTCATACCGGATAGTAAACTTCAAAAAAATCATTTAATTTAAAGAATTTAGAGGTCGTAAGCTGTTACGCCATTCAACTATATCTTCTTCATGGTGACCGAGTTAGTGTGGACTGGTTTGAAAGTTACATTTTTTGCGGATATGGTACATGTTTTTTTAAACTTTATCGCCTTCATCCACATTATGTTTATTCTACCATATACTGCCACGATAACTTTTGCAATTGATTACAAGGCGCAGTTGTTAAATATTTTACACTGTACAGTTTACCGTGCATTTTAAATAGCGTCTAAATAGTTTCAACGAACTTTAACATACGTAGTAACTTGTAGAACGTCTGATAGAAATGGTATTCATAATGACAGTAACATGTTCATTTCAGATTCACTTGTGTATATTAATATGCAATTATTGGTAAACTCATGCAAATGCAAATCCGCTAAGGTATGCCATTCTCGGTATTATCGAATGTAAACCGGGTACAGCCGGGCTGGTCCTCCTGGGCGGCTCACTGGCATAACCGGGTCGGTGTGGGTCACGTTCTGTTGTTTATGGCCTTCGGGGAGATTGGTGACTATGGGTGCTTTAATAATTTGAATTTTAAGCCTACGGAAGCTTTGTTTACAGAAATAATATCTGGTGATTGACTATGAAGTAGCACTGTGCAGTCACTGCCTACGTAAGCAGGTTAGCTTCCCGATTTGAATAATCAGAGTGGCAAATGTTTTTCACTCATGGAAAGTTGAAACCTGTATGTCTTGACCAGAGAGATACCGCCGGCATAACAGTTTGTAGCTAAAAGTATGTTATTGGTCTTAACCAACCTTTATGTATGTATATAAGGCTCAGTATTGTGCCGTGGCAACGTGTTCACTGCTGCGCTCACTATCAGGTGGATTGCAAGTATCTTTGTTATTTAAATTTTATATATAAAAAAGGTGTTAGAATCAGTGTAGTTCGACCGGGGAAGCACCACCGCCGCACCTATATCTAGAGTGAAGCATTTCTTGCGTTTCGATAGAAGGGTGTGGCTGCCGGCATACTTTCATATGAGGCGACCATCTCAGTCCTCGGGAGTAGCAACGCATCTGTGATTGACTTCAGATAGAACCTATGTTTTATACTAGCGCAAATGGATCTCAATATATTAAACGAAGGTACGGCACCTACTTTCGTATCTTATAGAGGAGGTAAATGCTGCACAAGCATAATAGATATAACTGCTTGCTCGGGAAATGCTTTTCATAGGATAAGCGACTGGAAGGTGGAAGAATCCATTTGCATGTTATCGGACCACAGAGCTATCAGCCTACGATACAGTACAAGCAGGGACAAAGTATTAAATAAAGCAGACAGCATGAATACAACTCGCAAATTCAATACTAAGAAAGCAGACTGGGACTCTTTCACTGAGCAATTAAAAACTGAATTCAAATTAATGGGAATATCAAAGCAGAGAGTCATCGCAGCAGTTGAAACAGAAGACCTAGAAAACTTAGCGGCACAATACAATAAAGCTATAGAACTAGCATGTAATTCGACGATCCCAAGAATAAACCGTGGAAATAAAAAAACATCGACAAAATGGTGGACGTCAGAACTAACTAATTTGAAAAAAGAGATGATAAGAGCTCGTAAAAAAATTGGTAAAGCTTGCGAAAGACGTAAAGCATACACAATCGACCTTTATCTGAAAAGCAAAGAAAAATATAAGATAGGATTAGAAAGAGCAGTCACTAAGAGTTGGATCGAATTTTGTACCAAACAAAAAACGGAAAATATTTGGCAATGTTCCTATAGGATAATAAAAAATTGCACTGTAAAACATAATGATAAGCTATTAAGACCGGATAACAACTTACCCGCTTTATCTCCAGAAGACTCTGCCAAACTGTTGACATGCACATTTTATCCTGAAGATCTGGACCAAACAGATAATTATGAACAAACAGAAATTAGACAATATAGCGATAGAATCACCCAGGAATTAAAAGAAGACAGAGACATAGATAAGGATCACATTCCCATAACATCCCAAGAAGTTGAGGATACTTTCAAAAATATGAACCCGAAGAAGGCACCTGGAAAAGACGGTCTGACCTCAGATATCTGCCAGAGAGCGTATGTAGTGGACCCAGAATGCTTCCTTCTGCTGTTCAATCAGCTATACAAAAAAGGAGTATTCCCTAAGACATGGAAACGAGCAATAGTACAAATCCTTCCGAAACCTGGTAAAGAGGATTATACCAAACCGAAATCTTACAGACCAATTGGGCTTTTACCCGTACTGGGGAAGGTCCTTGAAAAAATTGTGATCAACAGGATGCAATGGCAACTATGCAATAAAAAATGTCTCAGTGAATTACAATATGGGTTTATTCCACAACGCAGTACAGAAGACGCATTATACGATGCAATAACCTTAATAACAGAAGGCATCGAACTAAAGAAAATAATAGCAGTTGTCTCCTTGGACATAGAAGGAGCTTTTGATAACGCATGGTGGCCAGCTATTATACGAGAACTGGAAAGAAAAAATATAGATAAGGCTACCCGAAGACTATACTCCAGTTATCTATCTGACCGGGAAATAGAACTAAAATACTGTGGTGCCACCGCAACTAAATACACAAGGAAAGGGTGTATCCAAGGTTCCATCAGTGGACCCACACTATGGAATATTCAACTGGATCCTCTACTTCAACAGGCAAAAACTATGCGCGTACACATGCAGGCTTTTGCAGATGACATAATTATTATCGCCCAGGGAGTCAGAGGAGAAGAACTGGAGGAGAAAATAAATGAAGCCCTGGAGATCGTAGTAAAATGGGGAGAACAAAATAAAATGCGATTTGCAGCACATAAAACCCAGGCCATGATTATAACCAGAAAAAGAAAATACCACACACCCAAATTATATATAAATGGAGTGCAGCTCAAATATTCCGACCAAATTAAAATACTAGGCCTAACCATAGACAGACTATTAAATTTCAAAAAACACCTGGAAACAACATACAAAAAGGTCACAATATTATATAAAAGTGTATCAAGGGCTGCCAGAGCTCAGTGGGGACTAAATGCAGATATAGTACGCACCATTTACAGAACTGTTATAGAACCGAACGTTCTGTACGCTGCGAGCTGCTGGAAAGAGAAAGCCGGTACTGCCCAAATCAGGAGCATACTGGATAGGATAACAAGACTATTTGCAATCAAGATATCGAAAGCCCACCGAACAACTTCTTATACCTCCAGTGTGCTCTTGGCACAGATTCTACCTCTAGACTTAAGGGCTCGAGAACATGCCGACCTCTATCAAATCAAAAGAGGCAAACCAATGCAGGAGCTACCTGGACGAGAGCTAGAAAAAAGAGTAAGCCATTTCTACCTACCCCACCCAGCGGAAAGAATATCAATAAATTACCAACTCATAACGACAGAAGAAGAATTACAAAAAATCCCGAACGACCGGCTAAATATATTTACTGATGGTAGTAAAATAAATGGAGATGTGGGAGCGGCAATCTCAACATGGCAAAAAAACAAAGAAGTGGACTTCACCAAAATGAGACTTGAAAAATACTGCACAATCTACCAAGCCGAACTAATAGCAATACTGAGAGCTTTAGAATATACTACAAAAGCAGAATATAAAAGGAGCAATATATTTAGTGATTCTAGGTCCTCCCTAGATAGTATTGCAGACCGTAAACCAACAAATCCAATAGTGATGGAGATTCACACTAAAATAAAAGAAATTATGATTCATGGAGGTGAAACCAAGTTCTATTGGGTTAAAGCTCACACGGGTATTATAGGAAATAAACGAGCCGATGAGCTGGCAAAGGAAGCAGCGCAAGAACACAATAGGCAACCCGTGTACGACAAATTCCCACTCTCAGAAGCAAAAAGGCTGCTGAGGGAAAAAACGATGGAAATCTGGCAAGATCGATATACCAACTCGGCTCAAGGAAGAATAACAAAAATATTCTTTCCCAACACTCGAAGGGCATACAAAATCCTAGGCAAAATACCCACAAATAACCTTATGGCACAGATCACCACAGGACACGGAGGGTTCAAAGCTTACCTGTACCGTTTCAAACTGTCACAAGACCTTGCCTGTCCGTGCGATCATCTAACTCCCCAAGATGTGGTACATGTTCTGACAGAATGCCCAAGGTTCGCGATAAAGCGAATGCTATGCGAGGGAAAAATTGAAAAAAATATTCATAAGGATAATATCCATGAAATAATGGATGACGACACTCGTAGACCAATATTCCTAGATTTCGCTCAAATAATTGTAAAAACAGTGCTGAAAGAAAATAACTCTATAGTACCAAATTACTAATAATGAAGAAAAAAAAAAAAAAAAAAAAAAAAGGAAAACAGAATATAACAGTTTTAAGGTTGTTGCATTATCAATAGCAACAGTTTATTACAGTACAATGAAAAAAAAAAAAAAAAAAAAAAAAAAAAACCTATGTTTTATATGAAGTTGATTACAGATGTCCATGGGCGGCAGTGACAACTTACCATCAGGTGGACTGCATGCTCGTTTGCTACTTCAGTCAGATAAAAAAAATCGTACACAGATATTTACGTGTACATAGGGTTTGCACTTACCCAAAAACGGACCACTTATTAATTATTTAGAGAACTGCCTTCCCTGAGAAACTTTTGCATAGCAAACCAGTTGGATAAACGACGTGCTAGGCGAGTTGGCACAAATGTTACTGCCTAATGTAGACAAATTATTATCTCTCTTATTGTACGAGTTCAACAAATCGAACGTATGTAATATGCAAACAAGCCATTAACACTGTTTAAGTGTAATAGTAGTTCTTTCGATGTTTTTTCGGGGCCATGTCATAATCTACTTATTTTTTTTATTATTGTCATGTTTTATGAAATCTTAGTTCTCATTATTACTGCATCTATAAATATAATCAACCCAAAATTATATTACAGTTAATATTGTTAAAATTAAACTGAGGTTCTACCAAAGGTGCGTTTCCGTCGTTAAAGTTTCTGTGACAATAAGAATATAATAGATGCACCAGAGTGCGTTTGAAATTACCAACAGAGTACAATATCAAAATTAAAATGTAATTACTTCGTGACAATCACTACATAGTATAAAACAAAGACGCTTTCCACTGTCTGTCCCTATGTATGCTTAGATCTTTAAAACTACGCTACGGATTTTAATCCAGTTTTTTAAATAGAGTATTTCGAGAGGAAGGTTTTTATGTATAATACTTGCATAATAGTAGAGTAACACCGATAATTTTCGATTTTTTACTTTTAGGCAAAACGAAATTAGCCGGGTCAAGTAGTTCACAATAAAACAACAAATAATGACGAATTAATTATATTCCAACTTTGACAATATGACAATTGTGTGAATATTTACACGATATGTACATTTTTACATCGTAATCAATTAATGGTATACAAATAGTAATATTATAAATTATTCGCTATGCGATAGAAAACTACCTAGACTTAATAAATTCATCGTTACAACCCTAAGCCGAAAAACTCCATGTATGCCTGCTATTGAACAACGGACACTAATCGATAAGATACTTTATACAAACGAGCACTCGTATACACCAACAACACTCAGGCAGAGATAATTGGAGTCGATCTGGCGGGTTCACCGACAACTGCGGAGACAGGGCTCGTGTCTCCGGCAGTTGTCAGACACATGACACTGCAGTCTTTAACACTAGTCTATGGACACGATAAGCGTGTCCTCTTCTATCACGGCGCTGGAGAGCTCGCGGCGTCCGCGCGAAGCCCGCACTCAGAGCTTCGTGTGAGACAGGCCGTTGGGTGCTATCAGGGGCGCCAGGGCCCCCGGCCTCGCATCCATTGGAAACGCCTCGCTGACGGCGGCCGATCGTGACGTCATCGCGGTGGAAGCTTCTGATCTCGACCCCCCGACGCCCGGTGGAGCGGTCAATCCCCTCATCTCGGCATTCCGTGCTTGTGCTCTAGCGACGCCACCACCTTTCTTTCGGGGTATTACACTATTTTCTACGTGCAGTGTTGCATTTACATCCTTTCCAGCAGCACAAGTACATGCCTTGAGGAAACTCTTCTTGAAGTTATCCGACAGAAATGCGTATAGGATCGGATTCATGGCAGAGTTACTATAGCTGAAGCAGGCAGCGACGAGGAATACGGTTATCGTGATCCGACTGGCACAAGCTGTTGGTGGAGAATAAATCAGGGCCACTTGGAACGCCCAGTACGGTAACCAGCACAACACGTAAACTGCTATCACAGTCAATACCAACTTGGTTACTTTCCTGTGGGAGCGCTTTTTCTCCTTAGATTTGTTCTTCGGCCCTACAGTTTTCAATTTTCTAATAACAAGGCAATAAAATACGAAGATGAGAGTCAGCGGTGCAGCGAAACCAAGAGCGAAGGAATAGAGGATGAACGATGTTTGACCTTTGTTGAATTCCCGTTCGGGCCACACGATGTTGCACGACAGCCCATTATCAGTCTCTATCAATGTCGTATACATGAATATGGGAGTCATGACCAACACGGACGCCGTCCAGGCGGCGGCGGAGACCACTCGTGACACGAACGGGGTTCGCAGTCGAGGCGCGGCAATCGGGTGACAGACCGCTATGTATCTGTCAGCGCTCATGATGCAAAGGAAGATACTGCTCGTGAATTGATTTATGCCCGTCGATATCATGTAGGCCTTGCACATAAATCTTCCGAACGGCCAAGCGCGTAGGGACATCGTTATGATTAGAAATGGTATTCCAATTAGGAAACATTCGTCGGCAATCGCCAAGTTGACTATGTACATGTTGGTGACCGTTTGCATTTTGGAATAGCGCAGTACAACGTAGATAACAAGTGTGTTTCCCAGTAGTCCGACGACGCATACCAGAGCATACAAGATCTGCGTGACGATGTATACCACAGGTAGATTAATATTCGGACAATTCTCGTAAGTGCTGTTAAATGTAACGTTGTCATCGTAGGTGTAGTTCCCATTGCCATACATTTCCACTTCCTCCATCTCCATGTTTGCAGCAGTGTAATCTCCGAATAAAGTTCTCAAAAGCGATGTTTATCTGAAATTAAGATAACATTGATTGAGAATACAATATTTTTACAGAGGTTAAAGGTTTTCTGTACAGTAATGATAATGAAAGGAACAAAGTTCTTCGTTAATACCACTTTGGTTCAACGAACAACAAAGACCACTAGTAGTTGTTCGAGTTGTTATTCTTAGATAACAAATGATTTTGGAAAGGAATATTGGATATTATTTTTGTTTATTTTCCTTCTTTGTTCTCCCCCAGAAAAGAATTACTTGTTCCAATACCCAAAACAGACAGAGGTTTAGTGTAAACTTATATTATAGTTATTGAAAATTTTATCGTCATGAAGACATAATGATGAAAAGTTTTATAATTAGTTACGAAAAAGTTATTTTTTATTTACCCACCACCCATAGCTTTAGCGTACACATTGGGTTAGGTTAGGTTAGCTGGCGTTAATAATATTCAACGAATTGAGTTCACATGGACGGATATTTTGACTTTTTTCGTCGTGATTTTAGCAATGATGGCCTCGTTAGTGGTCACAGGCATGCACCACTGATTGTTAAAAAATTATATGCTTATTACAAATTATTTTTCTTTCCTTTAGATGAAGAAAAACATCATGAAGAAAAGAACACACATGAGAGATATTAAAAAATTTCAAAAGTATGTGAGGTCTACAAAATCATATTAAGTCTTGCAGGAGGTAGAACTAGTGTAGTTCGACTGGGGAAGTACCACCGCCACACCTATTTCCAGCGTGAAGCATTTCTTGCGTTTCGATGTAAGGGTGTGTTTGGTGGCACACTTTTATATGAGAGGACCATTATGGTCCTCAGGAGTAGCAACGCATCTGTGATTCACTTCTCACAGAATCCATGTTGTATTTCAAGTTGGTCTATGGGCGGCAGTGACCACTTACCATCAGGTGGACTGCATGCTCGTTTGCTATTTCGATCAGATAAAAAAATTTACCAGCACGGTGGACTACGGCATACAACTGCCATATCCTAAGAAATGGTTTGTGCCCAGCGGTAGGAAAATAATAAGATAACTACGACAAGGCGTACCACTGCGAGAGCGCCTACCCTATTACTAGCGTTCTCACTGCACTCATTGCCCTTCTGGATGCCCTGAATACCCTGAGTGCGATTTGTTTGCGGATGAATAGTCGGAAATATTGTCTGCATGGTTGACGTTTTGCGAGTGTGAAGTATAACTGTAGTGTCTACAATTAATATAATTGTTTTATTTTCATACCGTTTTAATTGTGGTAAATAAATGAATGATTTTAGGTTCGATATTTACATTAAATTGTAATTTGCTACATAGTTTATTTAATTCATAATCAATGAAAGTATAAATAAAACTTTTCTCACCTTACATCTTGTGAATAACCAGCAACACACTTTCTCAGCCCTCACTCGCCTCTCATCACGATTGATCTGCAACAACAAGATGACATTCGAATTTTATACAAGCAACATGTGCTTTATAAGACCAATCGTTAGTGTTCAACGATAAGTATCGTACTATATTATACGTATTTTTATATAATTATACATTTTATTATTATTTGATGTACATATGTGTGTTTACTCTCACGCAAAACTACAGGTTGCTTTTCGCTGAAATTTAGCACACGGATATTTTATGACATGTGATATTCACTACTATGGTAAAAGTAATATAAACGAGCCTAGCCCAAAAATATTATGAATAAACGTCATTAAAAAAGGATACCTAATATAACAATACGAAAACAATTATATAAAGTTTATCTTTACTTAAATTAATAAACAATTCTGTATAGAGATGCAGGTAAGGTTTTGTTTGTGATTCCAATTTTCTACCATATTGTAATTATTGTTGTATAATTGCGTTTATTCAGTGTTTATGTATCCTTGTTATTTAAATCTAATTTAGTATATCATTATTTAATATTTGTATATTTGTTATGATCTAAAAATTTTAAGAACCGCATTTCCTCACCACGAGGGTTAAGCATTTTAAGAACTGTTATGTGTCGGCCTTATTCCCTTAATGGAGACTGAGTAACACATTTACCATACCATTTAGAGATTCTTTGACCAAACTCAAATTTTACAACTGGGTTTCAAATTGTGTTTGGAATTGATTACACATGTCAATGACAGTGACTGCCATTATATTAACTCTACTCGTTCATCGATATAGATTGCTGCTAAAGAAACGAAAAAGGAACCCATCCGTCGGCTGTTTCCTGCAAGTCCATTGGTAGATGTAACGCAGCAGTGATGAGATGCTTTAATGTGGCGTGGTGCGGTGACAAAGGAGGTGCGGTGTGATGACGAAGGAGGTGCGGTGAGGCGAGGGGGTGAGGTAAGCAGAGGAGAGGTGCGATGATTGACGTGGCAGAGTTGTCATTATTGAAAAAGAATTGAGAATAAAATGTTGAATAAAAGTATTTTTCCGGTGTCTTATTTTACAGCGTTATATAGATATGGGAAGGTGCTATTCTAGACCGACCACACGGCACTTTTCAAGGGTACAATCTGCCCTAAACGCTACTTTTCAAGCTTCTCTCGTAACACCGCGCTCTGATCCATAAATAGGATAAATACGAGCTAATTATTTTTCTCAAAAAATGCATTGTAGATGTTTTCGTACAATACATAAACATAACCAAAAACGTAAATTATTGCCCATTGCAATGTTTAAGCGAAAACATAAACAATTATTGTCGTTATCCCATTATTGTCCCACTGCTGGGCATGGGCTTTCTCTGTGAATGAGAGAGGTTTAGGCCATAGTCGACCACGCTGTTGTAAAAAAATGTGTAACTAACAATTTGTAAGTGCCCTCGTAGGCCTATACAAAATAAAGCCGTTTCATTTCATTTCCTCTCTCGGGTTCCCCTACTTCTATCACTGCTCAAACTCAAACGATTGTTTTATTTGGAAGAAGACGAAATAAACTCATACTAAAGGTACTGTGTTTCGTGTGTGCTGCAATTTTACCTGAATAAAATGTTTCTTTCTTTCTTTCTTTCTTTCTTTCTAAAGGTACAGTAACATACATCCAATGTTTACACTGGAGTGATTAGTGGGTTCTGGAGCGAAATAGAATGTTTGGGTCTTCATCAGCTGGCCAACCCACGTCTGTTATGATGAACGAATTTAGAGTCGCGCGTCGTAAACATTTCGGCGACTCCATTAGTTTGTGCTGACATTTGCTACATAACTTTATGACTTTATGCTTCTATGTTTAAGTCGGTTATCGTGATTTTGTTTGTTAATTAGAGTAAGTTAAGTCATGCGACTTTGTTTATCTGAGTATATATCAATATATCTAAAGAAAATGTTGCAAGTATTAACGATTAACGTAATAAATACTGCCATTAGCAAAAATATGACAGTAACTATCAATATCTGTGTCGATGCCGATTTTTCCTACATTGACAAACAAACTAAAATAAATTGGCTAAGGCTATACTAGTGACTACATAAATATACAGAAAAAATTACCAGGTTAATTAATTTAGCTAAATACAAAGATATATTCCACATTAAATTTACAAAATAGGACCCTAAAAATTGCCACAATTCTAAATATATCAAAGTATTTATAATTACTTCACTATAATAAGTCGAAGGAAATAATATAAATGTAAAATATTTTTTACATGAATAAAAGGAACTTTCAAGAACGCTCCGAAATTATACATTTAAAACGGAACAAAACCGAAATTAGCGATCAAAATTGAACGGGCTTCAACTTTGAATTAATTAAGTGAAGCCATTTTAATAATATAATTTTACTTTTTCTGTCCTATTTCCCTAACAAAATGTACCAACACCAAACTTTACAAGCAGTGAAATTGCGAAAGATTTTTTGATGAATGAAAGGTATCTTTGGAGATTTATTGGAATCTGGTGGAACTCATTTACTTCGATCGGAGAGGTATCATCGTTACATGTGTTTCTAGCGTGAAGCAGCTCTTACGCTGCGGTGTGGGTGTGGTTGCCGGCTACCTTGCGTTTGAGGCGATCTTAGTCTTCGTGAGTAGCAACATATCCGTGAATTACTTCAGATAAAACCACGGTTTTATATAAAGTTGCTAACGGATGCCCATGGGCGGCATATAATGGGAACCTACTTCAATCGGATAAAAAGGCTATATGTTAAACATGTCTAATTAGTATAAGGATTTTCTAATTTTCTAATCATACTAATATTATAAAAGCGAAAGTTTGTGAGTGTGTATGTTTGTACTATTTCACGTCTAAACGGCTAGAGCGATTTTCATAAAATTTGGTAGGAAGTTAGCTGATACTCTGTATTAACATATAGGCTACTTTTTACTGTGGGAAAATATCTTATTCCCGTGGGAACAATCGATTTTTGACAACGCGGGCGAAGCTGCGGGATTTAACTAGTTATTCATATAGTGCAGTTTCTAGGCAATGTATTGTCTTGTTTAATAATATTTGCCCATAAGTATCGTACATGTCTTCCAAATAAAATAATTATGTTATGTTTATTTACGTATATTCTCTCTCCCTAACTCTGTTTTATGATTTTTAAGTTTACCCGTATAATTAATGTTTTAAGCACTCATATCGCCTCACTATGATTTTCTACTACATCGTAAGTGCTGCACACAAGCACCCAAGCCCCGAACAGATATCTATCATCATTATTTCAGACTAGCAGAACCTGCGCTTTCGTTCGCGCGAATCATAAACCATCTATTACACTTTTAAGATCCATTGTTAGACATCCACCTTCCCCGTTTATTTAATAGAAAACAATATATTGAAAACCAAAACCAGATATTCAGTTTTACTGAGCTTGCATCAGGCGCATTTCCGAAAAGCTTTCAACTTTTGAAGAGTGCTTTTAATTTGTTCCCCGCAATCATACGATGTGGATGTCGACCCAGCGGCCGGAGTGAACGGTGTGGGCAGAGTAACCAGAGTAACTGAAATGACCAGATTGGTAGGAGTGACCGCTGCGAGCGGAGTGATCAGAGAGCCCAGAGTGACCGGAGTGTCCCAGAGTGACCAGAGTGACCGAAGTACCCGGAGTGACCAGAATGCCCCAGAATGCCCGGAATAATCGGACTGGCTGAAGTGATCGCAATGCCCAGAGCGATCGGAGTGCCCAGAGTACGCAGAGTAACCGTAGTGACCGAAGTGCCCAGAGTGACCGGAGAGCTTGGAGTGCCCAGAGTGCCTGAAGTGACCGGAATACTCGGAGTGCCCAATGTGACCGGATTGCCCATAGTGACTATGTAACCCGTAGAGACAGATTTGCCCGGAGTGACCGAATTGCCCGGAGTGACCAGATTGCCCGGTGGGACCGAATTGCCCGGAGTGATCAAAGTGGTCGAAGTGCCCAGAGTGCTCAGATTGCTAGGAGTGACCGGATTGCCCGGAGTGACCGACTCCCCCAGAGTGACCGAATTGCCCGGAGTGACCAGACTGGTCGAATTGCCTGGAGTGACCGAAGTACCCAGAGTGCCCAAATTGTCTAGAGTGACCAGATTGCCCGGAGTGATAAGATTGCCGGAAGTGACCGGATTGCCCGGAGGGACAGAATTGCCCGGAGTGACCAGACCGGTCGAAGTGCCTGGAGTGACCGAAGTACCCAGAGTGCCCAGATTGTCTAGAGTGACCAGATTGACCGTAGTGACAAGATTGCCGGGAGGGACCGGATTGCCCAGAGTGACCGAATTGCCCGGAGTGACTGGATTGCCCGGAAGGACCAGATTGCCCGGAGTGACCAGAGTGGTCGAAGTGCCTGGAGTGACCGAAATACCCAGAGTGCTCAGATTGCCCGGAGTGACCGAATTGCCCAGAGTGTCTGAATTGCCCGGAGTGACCGAATTGCCCGGAGTGACCAGATTGCCCGGAGGGACCAAATTGCCCGGAGTGACCAAAGTGGTCGAAGTGCCCAGAGTGCTCAGATTGCTAGGAGTGACCGGATTGCCCGGAGTGACCGACTCCCCCAGAGTGACCGAATTTCCCGGAGTGACCGAATTGCCCGGAGTGACCGACTTGCCCGGAGTGACCAAACTGGTCAAAGTGCCTGGAGTGACCGAAGTACCCAGAGTGCCCAAATTGTCTAGAGTGACCAGATTGCCCGGAGTGATAAGATTGCCGGAAGTGACCGGATTGCCCGGAGTGACCGGATTGCAAGGAGGGACAGAATTTCCCGGAGTGACCAAAGTGGTTGAAGTGCCCAGAATGCTCAGATTGCCCGGAGTGACCGGAATCCCCGGAGTGACTGAATTGCCCAGAGTGCTCAGATTGCCCGGAGTGATCAGATTGCCCGGAGTGATCGGATTGTACAGAATGACCGAATTGCCTGGAGTGACCGAAGTACCCAGAGTGACTGGATTGCCTGGAGTGACCAGATTGCCCGGAGTGACCAGATTGCCCGGAGTGACCAGATTGCCGGGAGTGACTGGATTGCTCAGAGTGACCGAATCGCCTGGAGTGACCAGATTGCCCGGAGGGACCGACTTGCCCAGAGTGACCAGATTGCCCGGAGGACCGACTTGCCCGGAGTGACCGGATTGCTCGGAGGGACCGAATTGCCCGGAGTGACTAAAGTGGTCGATGTGCCCAGAGTGCTCAGATTTCCCGGAGTGACCGGATTGCCCGGAGTGACCGAATTGCCTAGAGTGCTCAGATTGCTCTGAATGACCAGATTGCCCGGAGTGACCAGATTGCCCGGAGTGACCGGATTGCCCAGAATTACCGAATTGCCCGGAGTGACCGAATTGCCCGAAGTGATCGAATTGCCCGAAGTGACCGAATTGCCCGGAGTGACCAAAGTGGTCGATGTGCCCAGAGTGCTCAGATTGCCCGGAGTGACCGGATTGCCCAGAGTGACCGAATTGCCTAGAGTGCTCAGATTGCTCTGAATGACCAGATTGCCCGGAGTGACCGGATTGTCCAGAATGACCGAATTGCCTGGAGTGACCGAATTGCCCGGAGTGACCGAATTACCCGGAGTGACCAAAGTGGTCTAAGGGCCCAGAGTGCTCAGATTGCCCGGAGTGACCGAATTGCCCAGAGTGCTCAGATTGCCCGGAGTGATCATGTGTGTGCCCAATTTCATAAAAATCGGGTTAGTTGTTTAGGCGTGAATAAGTAACAGACAGACAGTCAGAGTTACTTTCACATTTATAATATTAGTAGGGATAACAGGCCGAGGATCGGACCCGGAACCCACTGTGTCAGACCAGTAAGGAAAATATGAACACCGACAAATTATGAAATATTCAGATAAACAACGATAGTGCTGCTGTAGCAAAATAGTACAAGAACTGAATAGGTAAGGTATTAATGAAGGGATTAGCGAAACAATCGATACGATCAAATTCGTTCTACATCTATAATTGCCGTTTGAGATCTGGTTACAGCCCTCGTAATCAATACTTGTTCAATTAATTAAGATTATACTATTGGAGTTCATATCAAGTAGCACACAATTAAAGTAATAAATTTACTTGTAGCAGCGATAGCCTAAAGGTTGAAACTTGCACTCTCGATCGGAAGGTCCAAGGTTCAAATCCGGGGCACCCACCACTGATTAAATTATTTGTGTATTAGAATAAAATTATTATTGCTTTACGGTGAATTAAAACATCGTGAGGAAACCAACAAACAAACTTTCCCATTCTGAAGACCTAAGCCCAGCAGTGGAACAATAATAGGTTGACGATGACTTATAGTTACTGGGGCTAGTTTCTATTACCCATGTAAAAACAAGATACCAGAAAAAAGGTATACAAAAGAAAAAATACCAGCCTGCTAAGTTTTTTGCTGGATCTTCTGAGTTGAGGTCGTGTTTCGATCCGGTGATAAGGTAATAGAAAAAAGTAAGTGACAATTTGTATGTGCCCCCATATTTTATATCGTTTTATTTATGTAAACTTGTTTATTACGCAAAAGTTTGTGAGGATGTGTGTAAGTTTGTTACCCTTGCACTCAGAAATTACGTCAATTTGGACCGGTTGAATTGAATAAATCGTTAAAGGAATCTCATGAAAAAGTGTACTTATATTTCGATATCAAATAATTTCAAAATTTAGAATATGTATTTTTGCTTATTCTAGTAAAGTTACAAACAGACATTTTAATTCCATATGCTTGTATAGGTCCATTACGTTATTTTTTGAGTTTGTAAACAACCAGTAGCCAGTGTAAACCAATGAGAAAACCAGGACGTTTTGGTTCTTTGTTTATTTCTCTGTCAAAATAACAATTGCGTAATTTGTGTAAGCGCCGAAAATATATTGTATTGTTGGTTAGTAAACAAACAATATTGGAAATGACAGGCTTTGAAACGATTCATTGTATAAATTAGCCTGATGTTAAGTTTCCTGTCAATCATGTACAATAGATGCCGAGCCTAGGAGTAAAGACAAATGTTCTACACAAACACAAGGTGGTAGAATATTAGCAAGGGTGTTTTACTTACCCGAGGCAGAATTTTTTTTTGTTGGGTACAACCCATTATTGTCCCACTGCTTGGCATGGGTCTTCTCTCAGAATGAGAGAGTTTTTAGGCCATAGTCCAACGCACTTGCCAAGTGCGAATCGGTGGACTTCAACACCTCCGAGAACTTCTTTTTTTTAAGTAGGTTTCCTAACGATGTTTTCCTTCGCCGAAAAGCAGTGATAATTAATTTATAATACGCACATAAATCAGTGGTGCGTGCCCGGGCTTGAACCTCGGACCTCCCGCTTGAGAGGGCAAGTCTTCAACCATATCACTGCTTTTTTTTTGTTATCGAGGGGAAACCTTCAAAAGGTCCCTGACGCCATGGGAGCAACGCCGGGTTATATGAGATTTTTACCCACTAAATCCAATCTCTCTCGGATCTCGGGATCTCCAATGGAACACAACTGGAGTTTCCCACTCTTACCGTCCGCAACCCTGGAAGCCCCTTTGTGTCGCCTTTTACGGCAGGGAGGGGATACCGTAGCCCTATTCTGGTCTCGGAACTACAGGGAAAATCTAAGGCAGACAGACCTAGGTCTTAGGAATAGTGACTCGACTATATTTATCTTGGGCTTAAAGATCTCCATGGGCGACGCAGTATTCAGTGGTTACTGAACTCTTAACGTGTTGCATTAATTGGTATAAAATAGTCACTACCCTGCTTTCAGGTAACCATTAGTCATTACTTCGAAATAGAGATAATTAACAAACTAATCGTATCAACGGCAGTGTGTGTAATAAGTTTTTAGTTGATTTTATGCATAATTTGAAAAAAATATTACCAAATATAACTTCTTTTCTACATCAACTACATACTCAAAAAAAAATATTCAGAGTAAAATATCTGCTACGAGTCTAATAAAGGTTATTGTTAGTCTACCGGTTCTCAGCGTTTTGTACCTTCTCAACCTGGCTTATAAACTTCGCGATTTATGAGTTTAAAAGTTAATTAATTCGCTTTTACACAGTCATGTACCGATCTGCCAAGAGGCTAATTATGCTAAGTGTGAAACTCATCAGAATGTAAGTTACCTGTTAATTGCCGGCAAAAGCCTCATCACGACAGATCTGGAATAGAGAAACACTTTCATTAGCTTTTGTGTGATGTAAGTAGATAAGTCTCTGTATTCTCGCGACTGAAATTGAGCTACAGTATTGTCTGTCTCTCACAGGAGGCATATGAAATGTTTTTTGGGATGCGGGCACGAAAACTGGGAGATGGATGTTTATTGAGATGAAAATTTGATCAAATAATTAAATTTTCCCTAAACAAAATCTGTAAACCATAATACAGTAGGGCTTAATACTGATTTTGTTACGTGCAAAAAGGTGTGACGATGCTTTCGAAGGTACACCACTGATAGTTCTATCACCTTTAATTCTGTCTCACAATCTGAACAATGCAATTTCCCTTTGTCATTTAATAAAATACTAGTCACCCATAGTCGCATCGGTCGAAATTCGATCTTAATTTAAATTAAAAAACTAAACTACATATTATTCAAAGTAGTACGAATATTTCTCAAATTCAAATAAAATATAAAAAATTTCAAGTAATTTTGAACGCACCCGTTAAACATAAAAAGAGATTTAATTAGCTAAGCCGCATTTAACATTATAAGCAATAGCGGCGCTATTGCTTTAATGTCTGGTGTTTGTCAAAATACCCACTATAATAGCACTGACATTTCTGACGTTATGTGTTTTCATAGTAAGACATTAAATGTTCTATTTCGTTTATTATTTATGTGTTTGTGACAAAATGCTCGGTAATGCGTGTAATGTGTTTTTAGTTAATTTTATGCATGTTATATGCATTATTTGAATAAAATATTAACATTCTGCACTCCTTCTCTACGTTCACTATAACCGTTCAAAATTTCATACTAATCCGTCCGCGTGTCATTAAAAATGCACCACAAATTTTTGCTCCACGTATTAATATATAGAATACATATATGATCCTATAAATATGTCAATGTTAAACTTTTATCAACCATATATGTAAGTATCATCGACTCACGTAGCAATAAGTTCAGTCGATCGCGTTCAAATTGTTCGCTAATTGTGGTTAACGTGATGAATATCCGCTTATTTGTTGATCATATATACGAGGATCATTTATTGTCTGTTAAATGCCATCAGTTAATTAAGCATAGTAGTGGTCATCCATTTAATAGCTTCTATATCATGGTTACAGCTAGGTTTAGGTTGTCAACTCATTACTGTTCCATTGATGGGCATGAATCTTTTCTCAGAGTGAGAGAGGCTTAGTCTGCCACGCTGGTCAAATGTGGATTTCTAGACTTCAGAAAGCTTAATAAACTACTCAAAACTTTCTAGCATGTTCTCACGATGTTATTTTTGGTCGTAAAGCAGTAAATACTAATTTCTAAGACATCATTAATCTGATGCTTCTAAAATTATGTGCAAGAATTTTTTCTGATAAAAATTTAGAGGCCTAACGTTCGAACTTCAAACCCCTGTCTAGAAAGAGCAGGTTTGAACCATTAATTTATTACTGCTTAATGAAAATTAATGGGCAATTATCTAATGGGTATAATGGTATATTCATATACCTATTAGAATAGGCGTAAAGATTACATGACTTCAAATGTTGGTGACGACAAAAGTTTTTTGAGACTTTAAAATTTTAAGTACTCGTATGTATGTGTTGATGCTGATTCATTTGTTATTTACTCACCCATTGAATGACATACGTTGGTAATATACAAGAGTCAAATCAGTTTTAAAGTATTTTACAAAAAAAAACTACAAAATAATTCAAAATGCTGTTAATATTAGTGTAAGAGCCTATGTAAATTAGAGGGATTATGTAGATCTCGTGACAAAGTTGAGCGATAGTCCGAGTGAAAATGTCGAATATTCAGCAGCTTTAAATATTACATAAGTCCCGAATAATTTAATCTTACTTACATAAGATAAGAAGACAAATTCATTAAGTTTAAATTTATCCCCAAAATTATACAATTTTATAAAATTTTGTGTTACTTGGAAACACTAGTATCATCTGAGACTATTTTGAAAATGTCATTTGAGTAGGTGAATAGATCTATTCATATAGATTAATTATTAGAGCTTGCATCTTCTCGTTTCCTACTCTCAGTGCAAATGTAATAGATAATTAAAATAGAACGTCTTTGGTATAACACCAAAATGTCGTTATAACTACTGAAGAGGGAAAAACAACTTCTCGTACTAGTATACTATATACTAGTACTACTACTATAGGTGCTGCTGGGGGTGACAAACATTCAATATCAATATTCTTTCTATTACGTTTTCCTTTCATCAGTTAGTAAGCAGTAAAAATTTTGTCATATATAATCAATTATTTTAACTTAAAGTAGACAAAAAAATTATATCGATAGTGACATGAAACTGTATATTTTTATAGCCTATTTAGTAGTTTTTATTACATATTATTATGCATATTAAAATGATAAAAAACATCGTTAATTTTCCTTTTTAAATAAAATGATTTTTTAATGAGATCTAACGATTCTATTATCAGGCGTCATACACGCCGTACACGCCAATCAAATACTTATAGCTTAGGCCACTATCACTTTTACGACGAATTGAATGATACCCGATTTGTCGAAATTAATATAGCAGTTTGGGCTGTAGAGTGTTCCAAAGAAATTGACATACTCGTATATATGTATGATAGAAAGACATTATTACCTCATTTTCCTGCAGTCTCGTAAAAATGCATAAAAAAATCTGTTCAAATTTAACAGAGCCCGCTTTATGTAAATATCGTTTTGCCTATAGAGCAGGTAAGTTGAGAATCCAACCCCATGGGGGTAGCCGGTAGAACGGTAGCCCGCGGAGGGCCTAATAGAATTCGTGTCGTAAATTCGCAGTGAAGTTTTGTGGCCCATTGGGTACAATGCACAATTACGTACACGGATTTAGTGGATACTAAACTGCAAACGCTTGTTCTCTGTAACTTGTTTCACCGCTAAAGATAAAAGATTTTTTTCATATAAAACTATGGAGTCTACGGATTTTTTATTTACTTTTGCAAACAAAAATGTACACACACATGAAAAGTACATGAAAATACCTATTTCTAACGTGACACAGTTGCTGCGTTTCGGTGGTATGGTGTGGTTGCCGGCACACTTTGATGTTATCCATGTATAGTCCATGGGCGGCAGTGACAACTTACCATTAAGAGGACTGCAAGCTCGTTTGCTACACACGCACCTATTTCTTGCTTGAAGAATTTCTTGCGTTTCGATGGGAGGGTGTTGTTGCCGGCACACTTTTATATGAGGCGACCATCATAGTCTTCAGGAGCAGCAACGCATCTGTGATTGACTTCAGCTAGAACCCATGTCCTATTTGAAGTTGCTTACAGATGTCGTAGGGCGGCAGTGACCTCTTACCATCGGGTGGACTGTATGTACGTTTGCTAATTCAATCAGATAAAAATATGCTATTTCAAACTTATAACTTAAACACGCATGCAAGCACATGAGCTCTTTTTTATAAGGAAGTAACCTTCGGGTCCATTAATACCGGTCTCACGTGTTGAATCCCACACGCAGGACCCGTCAGCATGCGTGTCATGTGCCTTCTATCGATTCATACTCACATGCATACGGATCACAAAGAGATTACAGCGAGTTAGCACACGTGTGTGCGTGGCGCCTATGCAGAAAGACACGCACGGCTGGAAAATCATCTCAAGTGGCCACTGCCATCTACATATGTATGCAATGAAGCGCAATAAAGATCTTGGTTCTATAAGAGTTAGTTCATACAGACTTGATTTTTCGAAGACTAAATCAAAATGCTTTGTGTGTCCTTTTGTAACACCAGAGACGAACCACAAGTCATTCCAATATTTGATATGACTTATTTGGAGCAGCGATAGCCTAATGGTTGAAACTTGTCCTCTCAATCGGAGTTCCGAGGTTCAAACCTAGGCACGCCACTGATTTATGTGCGTATTAGAAATTAATTATCACTGCTTTTCGGTCAAGGAAAACATCGTGAGGAAACCTACACACCCCATAATTCTTTAAAAAAATTCTCAGAGGTGTGTGAACTCCACCAATTCGCACTTGGCCAGCGTGGTGGGCTATGGCCTAAAAACTCTCTCATTCCGAGAGAAGACCGGTACCCAGTAATGGGATAATAATGGGTTGATGAGGATATGACTTATTTGTATCACATGATGTAATTCTTAGCTTATTGTTAAGGCATAGCTGAGCTTCTATAAGTTTTTAAATACCCATACAAATAGTATTGCCACTGTAAGGGTTCCATCGAACGCCACAAGGAAGTTAATCTACCTCACTGCGCCTTTAGCAGTCAAAGGGATTATAAATCTCTGTACACTACAAAATACAGTGCTTACAGAGCTTATTTGCCACTTCAAGATCACATAAATAAAAGGTAAAGCTTATTCGAGAAGCCTTCATTGGTGAGACTTTCCTTTAAATCTTTTTCCATTTCCGATAAAGTAGTACTTATGTGTAGAGCTGCGATTGGTTTCTGTATTCGATACGATAGTGATTAAGTTCTAATTTTCCTTTTGTGGAAGAGATATTTCTAATTAATTTCCTTCAATGTTGTATTTTCCTACCTTTTTCATTAAAAGCACTAGTATCCGTTGCTATAAATACTATAAAAATGTAAGATTGCATTTTCTTTATGTTATGATTACATCTAGCAACGCATGCGATTAATTTCAGATAGAAATTTGGTTCTGTGCGAAGTTGCTTATAAATGGCAATAGGCAGCAGTAGCCACTTACCATGAGGTGGAATGCAGGCACATTTGCTACTAGAATCTTATAGAAACAAACAGTATTACATATTTATGATCTGTATCATTATCGTGATAAATACTAAAATTATTGATAGCTACGAAATACTAACTACTGTCTCAAAAAGCCGAATTTAATGTTTCTAAGCAGATTTTCATCCAAACTCATATCTCTCTGTGTTATATAAAATTACGTACAATTTCGCTCAAACATTTTAGCGCAGCCATAAACCAAATTTTAACGCAAATGTGTGCAGCGAAGCAGATTCACCAAAATTTTTGCTCATCAGCTCCTATTCACAATGAATGTGTGGTTACACTGATTAATCAACCAGAAAACCATCGGATAATGGTTAGAACAAAGCAAATTTCACAGTGTCTGTTTATGAAGCAAATGAGGGCATATTATGAAAATTACCTTGCCTTGCAAAAATGTTATAACAGTATTAAGGTAAGAAAATTGATCACATTTTAATATTTAACGGGTTTTCACGATACGCGGTGTTTGAATTCTTTTTGCCGATATTTTGACCGAGTTGCATAGATCGTTGTCACATCGAAACTGCGGTGGCTGGGAGAAACCGTTGACAACCACTAGTGATAGATTAATCTAAACCCTACATCTAGTTCGTTTTAATTTTTTAGGTTCCATGTACACACGGCACTAACTGCACCTTTACGCACCAAACTATGTACTAAACTAAGAAAATATTAAAATTTATCAATTCCGCGATAATATTAGTCTAAAATCATAAATCTATCACATATTAAAAAGTGTTTTTGTAAATTAGAGGTTGATAAAATGATCTAATGTATTAAGTTCAATTGCTTTTACAATTGTATAATTTTATTAATTTTCGGTTACAATTAAAATGTTATCACATGATTAAGGATAAAGTTTGTCCCCATATTTATTTATTACAATAGTATCTATCCTACTAATATTATAAAGGCGAAAGTTTGTGAGGGTGTATGTTTGTTACTTCTTAACGTCGAAACGGCTGAAGTAGTTTTCATAAAATTTGGTAGGGAGTTAGTTGACACTCCGGATTAACATATAGGCTACTTTTTACCGTGGGAAAATATCTTATTCCCACAGGACTACTTATTTAATAACAACATCGTATGAATTAATGAAAAAAACAAGTAGATATATGACTTTGACTATTAAGCTATAAATGTTTCGTGTGCATGAAACGTACGTACGTATAATCATTAGCTAAATGTCATTCAAGATCAATTAAGCTGTTACCAAGTAATTAAATAATAATATCTCTCTGCTAGATTATCCCGAAATAATTACTAAGTTTAACACAATAATAACGTGAGACTAAGTTTCAATAGTACTTAGATAGTGAGACGTTGACAGACAGACGACCGCAACATGCTCTTGTCAAACCCATTAAGTAGAGATTACCTTCCTTTGAATATTGTCTCTCCAAAAGCAACTTAACACTACGTTAAGCGAGTGATGTAGGTACACGACGTAATTAACTAGTGACACTACTTAGGCTCTACACAGAAGAGGATAAGCCGAGGACTAAGAAAAGCCATCAAGCGGTTTCATTTGACAAGTGTCAGTGGTGAGCGTTTATGTCATATGTCATACGTAGCGCATGTCAAAGGAATATAGGTACATACAAATATACATACACACGATTGAATGTAATACATTTGATTCGATTCAAGGTGGTAGAACCAGTGTAGTTCGACCGGGGAAGTACCACCGCCACACCTATTTCTAGCGTGAAGCATTTCTTGCGTTTAGATAGAAAGGTGTGGTTGCAGGCACACTTTCACATGAGGCGACCATCATAGTACTCGGAAGTAGCAACGTATCTGAGATTGACTTCAGATGGAACCCATGTTCTGTATGAAGTTGATTACAGATGTCCATGGGCGGCAGCGACCACTTATCATTCGGTGGACTGCAGGCACGTTGGCTACATCAGTTAGATAAAAAAATTGAACATTACGTTATATCTTTTTTATAAGATTTACGTTATATAAGAGCATGTAGTCCACCTGACGATAAATGGTCAGTGTCGCCCATTCGCGATTTCCGTAAGCAATTTCACGCAAAACAAGGGTTCAATCTGATCGCACCCTTCAACCAAAAACGCAAGTATCGCTTTACGTTAGAAATATGTGTGGTGGTAGTACCTCCAGTCGAACAATATACTTCTGGCGTAGAAGAGAAAAAGTTATTGTTCGGGCTACGACCGTACATTTTTAAGCATCAACAGTTTACGCTGCATTGATGCATTTGAGTCAGTGCGTTAATAAGCCCAATCAATATCGGTCGCGTGCTCCTCTATCATTTTCTTATCATTAATACTAACAACTAAAAACTATTTTGGCAGGATGGAAAGGCGTTGCACCCTGTAGTTCCGGGACCAGAATAGGGCTACGGCATCCCCTGCCTGTCGTAAGAGGCGACTAAAAGGGGCTTCCGGGGTTACGAGCGGCTAGAGTGGGAGCTCGAACCGTTCAGTCAGGTGATCCCGGGAAGGACGGCGGTACGTGTGGTCGCATACCGTCGTAAAGACTAGACGGAGCGGTGGGCCCAGCCGCCCATCTGGGAGGAGCCCGATGGGGCAACGCGCTCAGAGGATTCTGGTTGAAGTCGTTTCGAGATCCCGGAGTCCTCCTTTTTAGCGCCGAGAACGGTCACCGGGGGGGTTTTAGTGCGGTAAAAATCCCACATAACCCTGCGTCGCTCCCACGGCGTCGGGTACCTTTTGAAGGTTTCCCCCTCGACAACAAAAAAAAAAAAAAAAAAAAAAGGATGGAAAGGCGTTGGCTAACACCAGTAATCATAAACGATCTTCCTAGTGAGCCTTTTAAAAACATCAAAACCATTGCAATGTATAAAAAAAATGCTAATAAAACACTAAGTGTCCATAATAATTATATTATAGTTGGGTTACCAAGTATAAGTTTTTTTACATACATAATAATGAAGTTCTTAACAAATAAAGTTAAAATTTAGTTTTGAGATCATCCAAACTTAACCTGACTAGTAGGTAGCTCTTTGTTTATTTCTTTGGTTGGTTATTTTTGTATGTACTCGTACTATGTAATTGTAAAATTAAAGTGAAAACGGTCCTTATCCACGGGAACGCTGCCGTTAAACTGGTGCACAGTTTGGCAGACATTAGTGTATGCGTTACTGTATTTTTTATGTGAGAAAATAAATAAATAAATACTATCATTCAAATATTTTATTGGGTCACGTCTCAACCCATACAGTAATCGTAAGCAATTTTGCTGATATTCGCGCAACGCTAAAGCTTGCAAAGCCACGCGTATATCACATGGGCTTCGTATAGGCGTAAGTTAGGTAGCTCTTTTAATTTTTAGTAAAAAACCGTTGCCCTTTCTACCTGGCCTACCTTTCCTAGATGTGTCACACGCATATATCACCACGCACCGTCCGACCTTTCAACGTCCCATAAATTACCTTCTACTTGAAGAACGTCGAGACAGCCTCGCAGGTACGCACACGTTAAAAAGTAATATGATAATATGATAAGAAATTTAATGTGAATCGTGGTTATGAATATTCAGTCCAGTACCTGTATTTCTGTATACATATGTGCGTGAAAGATTACGCGTTACTATTTTAATTCGCTCTGCTTTTAATAACTTTGCACGTCTCTAACGCTAAGCGTTTCTTATTCATACATCTGCTCCTTGGTGTTTTCATTCTTTTTCTATTAAAAAGATCGCAAATGAGTTTTTAATCTGAAGTTAAGTGGTCCCTGCCATTAATGAACAACTAAATGGTTATTATACAGGGTTCAAATGAGTTATAATAAAACAAAAAATCTGCAAGATTTACATTTTACGCAAAGATATTTCTTTAACTTTTTACTTACTACACTTATACTTTAGAATAGCATTTACTGAAAAACACATATTTTCATTTACATTTAATATTTGCATTAAAATTTAACAGGATGTTCCTATATATGAAACGTAACAGGAATGTTCCCTTCTCATCAACCCATTCTTGGCACACTGCTGGGCACGGGTCTTCACTCAGAATGAGAGAGTTTAGGCCATAGCCCACCGCGCTGGCCAAGTGCGATTTGGTGGAATGTGCCCTTACCTATGTAAAATGCTTGGTGTGCTAGATTAATCAAATTTATTATAATAATATTCTTCACATCAGAATATATACATTTTTTGCTTCTCATTTCAATCTTCAATTCTGATTTAATGGTGATACAAATCTAAAAATATTCAAATAGCTCTACTACCTATATAAATCCACATTTGTTTTGATAATATGCTAAGGGAACAATATAACGTGTTTTATGTCTAAAAGATACCGTTATTACGGTCGCAGTCATATTTTTTGCTATAACTCACGAAAGATAAATGAGAACTAACACGAAAAATTCATACATATGGTAGAAATGAGAGTTCCGCGCGTCAGTATATCGCCTATATTTTTAAAAGTATACATAGTTTGTATACATACTTTCAATTTATACTTTTTCTGTCCGCATCAATTCCTATAAAACCATTATATACTGAGTGTAAAGCAAACATTTACTCTTTATTTCAATAAAAATACTCCGTATTAACTAACTGAACTGTACTCTATTTCATATTTAATTGGACAGATTAATTCTTTTCTTGTTGGGAGTTCATACTACTCAACATGATCCCGCCAAAAATAAAGGTGACATATTTTTTTTTCTGTAAAAAACAACTTCAAACCTGATTTTTCACAAATGCTATTTTGGCGCTTTAGCATTATTTCCTTTCCACTGACGATGTATTTATTTCCAAATTTATCATTATTTTAGTAAACGTGCCTGACCGTTCAAGTACTAGACTAAAAATTGTTACTATGACTATTATTATTATATGAGCCTTTTTCAATGCATTTGTAGGTTTTAAGAGATATTGGCAACGAATAGATTCAATCAATCGCTTGACTAAAATACATATAACAATATTTTTAAGGAAAGTAATCGGAACATAAATTAGAATTGTGTTTTATGGTTCATAACATTTACCGAGGAGCCATCACCGTCTTATCTCCGAAGATAGAGGAACTCATGCTCATTATGCTAGTGGAACTGCCAATACTCGTCTGCTCCGGTATCTCTATCAAAGAGCATTGATTTATTGCTATCACTAGCAAATACATTCAGTTTCAGATTGAGAATATAATAATTCTAGATTGTTTAATTTAGATAGATAGTTTTCTACAAGGTCTTGAAATGCATCGAGTTTGTTATTTCAATTTTGTAGCGATAGTTATTAGTTTTGGGAGGTTTGGGAATCTTTTGTCCTTTCCGGAGGTATCACCGCCACGTCAATTATACCCACAGTGTTAAGCGTTATAGTATTCTGGATGTACAATTGCAGTATGAATGACATAGTTATCGAAGACTCTGACGACCCGAGTGGCGGTGCGGTCACCATACCGGGTCGACACGCATTGGGTTCCGCTGCTGATTCCCAGCCAGATAGGGTATCTGAACGATGAATTTCAATTTCTGTTCTGGGTCTGGGTGTTTATGTATTCGTCTTGGTATGTCCATGGCATCCACGACACAGGAGAAATTCTATTGTGGGGCTGTGAGTGTAGATGGCATTAGTCCATCAATTCGCACTTGGCCAGCGCGGTGGACTATGGTCTAAGCTCTCTCATTCCGAGAAAAGACCCGTGCCCAGCAGTGGGACAGTAATGGGTTGACGACGAGTGTAGATAGTGTATGTTGTATGTTTAAATAAAAAAAATACACATCAGGGATAGCAATAAATTTAGCTGATTTTAGGTAGGACTGAGGTAAGTCTTGTCTTATTTATGGTCGTTACAGATTTTAATGCGCAGTTGCCACTAACCGTCTAATGGAGAGCATGCTTAATTGTTGCATCACTATAAGAAAACAAATGTTATAATTAGCCTAATGGGGTAAGCGGAGTAGCTCCCAATTGTATTGAGTTACGTCTCGAGTTCAAGATAGCCTTTTGTTCCATTTAAAATCCAGGTTCATTCTATCGACTGCTTAAATTCAAGAAGAAATATTTGACATAATAATGCGCATTTACTATTTATTGTACCTTCTTTGTAAGGATGAACAATCCGACAACAACTTATCCGAACAATGTAAAATTGTTGTTGGTATAGAAAAGGCAAAATAAGTTTCTATTGTTGGTATGAATACTAAATGTTTAACCTATTTCACTAAACAAACAGCGATACAACGATAATGCTTTTAATATCAGCGCTAAGTAAAACGTGTTTGTTTCTCGACGGTGCCTATGTTTGCTAACAAATATTGTCGGAGATGAAATGAAAATTCTTTCTCCGTATTTACTGAGAAATTATGAAAGTCATCATGACTCGGAATCAGCTGATAAATTAAAAAAATGTTTTCTTAAAGAATATTTCGTGTAACTAACACTTAGTAAATAAATAAACAGATCCCTTTAGTTTTTACCTTAAAGAAAAAAATGTGCGCGTGTACTAGCGTACACTCGTAAGAAGTGAAACTTCTTTATGACGTTATTTTTCAAAAAATAATTTACTATATGCAACTTTACAGAAATTGGTTACATAAAGTTAAATTAGATAAAGTTTAATAAAAGGCTTTTATTAGACTTTATCTAATAATCTAATCTATAATAATCTATCTAATATCACGCGTGGTAGGGATAAGAAAAAGATGGCGCGTAACAGAAAAAGATGGCGCGTAACGAAAAAATGTTACACTATTTTTTTTTCCAACCCCGATAAAGAAGTTTCACTTCAAAAAACTAGTTTGTTTGCGTGAACAGAAGTCGTTTGAGCACTTAGCATCGGATGCACTTTCAAGTTTTAACACGACAGGTATTTTTTATTTGGGTTAACAAAATACGACATTAAATTGTAACTTTTGTCTAAGTTTGCGGATTTTATTATAATGAGGACTACTTTTTCTGAAGATACGTGTATTTTCAATCCCATAATTAAATTCAAGAGTGTTGTTTCATACGATTAAAAAATGTTCAATGTACAGATGCGGTTTTTTTTATTTTTACTGTTTGTATGAATTATCATATCATATTTCATACAAATATTATAAAGGTGAAAGTTTGTGAGTGTGTATGTTTGTTACAACTTTACGTCTAAACGGCTGGAAGAATTTTCATAAAATTTCGTAAGGAGTTAGCTGACATTCTGGATTAACATATAGGCTACTTTTAACTGTGGGAAAATATCTTATTCCCACGGGACCATCGATACATCGACTTTTTAACGCGGGCGAAAGCTAATGATTAAATAAAAATTACGTATGAAATGATATTATATGCCGACTAAACTTATACCAATCAATCACCAAATTCGAAATGATTCTTTTTTGTTTGTATCCGCTGATCCGCTAAAGAAGCATTTATCCTTCTTATCGTAATGTATAACCAGAAACAAAAGTACAATAAATTTTAAAATCTAGCACATCAGTTTACCTTATCGCTACATTCCTCGTCGCGCCACCCATTTCTTTCGCGCTGTCTCGAAGACGAATTTTAAGAAGATGGCAATTTATGGGACGTTGAAAGGGCGCGGACGGCTCGTGGAGCCGAAGTGAAATATTCCGCTATCTTCACGCCTACGAAAAAATGCCGAAATCCTTTAAGACTCGCCCTACAGACAATGCGAGAGGAATAAAGTTGAACGAGTGGCTCCAAACAAGCGTTTATTACGCCGTATACGATTATTCTTTTCCGATATTTACTTTAGGCAAGACTATCAATTTGTTATCTTAGTTCTGGTTGGTTCATCCACTTAACTAAAGCTACGTTTCATAGGAAATCGAAATTTCTCTTTATTTTTTATCACAGATAATTTTGTGAGAGAGTATGTGTGTTTGTTACACTTTTACGCAAAACCACTAGTCGGATTTCACTGAAATTCGGCGTACATATGACCTTTTTGAAGTTATACTTTTTAGGCGCGTTATAAAAAAAATATGAGAATAAGGCGAAAGATAAAATAAAAAAAAACTTATCTTGTTACGCCAAAGAAGTATAACTTCTAACGCGTTTAATTAAATACACACACACTTTTTTTTGCTCTCGAGACGGAAACCTCCGAAATGTACACTACGCCGTGGAAGCGACGCAGGGTAATGTGAGATTTTGTAGAGGATTCCGGGATCTCCAACGGAACACAACCGGAGTCCTCCGAGCGCGATGCTCCTTCGGGCTCCTCCCTGGTGAGGGAATACGCTCATCGCACCTTATGTTCTTTACGATCACACATGCCGCCGTCCTTCCCGGGACCGCTTGGCTGTACGGCTCGAGCTCCCACTCTAGCCACCCGCAACTCCGGAAGCCCCTTTTAGTCACCTCTTACGACAGGCAGAGGATACCGTTGCCCTATTCTGGTACCGGAACTACAGGGAGAACATAGTTTGTGACCTTTTTTTTTTTTTAGGGGAAACCTTCCAAAGGTACCCGACGCCGTAAGAGCGACGTAGGGTTATGTGGGATTTTTACCGCACTAAAACCCCCCTGGTGGCCGTCCTCGACGCTGAAAAGGAGGACTGCGGGATCTCGAAACGACTTCAACCGGAATCCTCGAGCGCGCTGCCCCATCGGGCTCCTCCCAGATGGGTGGCTGGGCCCACCGCTCCGTCTAATCTTTACAACGGTATGCGACCACACATACCACCGTCCTTCCCGGGATTGCCTGACCGAACGGTTCGAGCTCCCACTCTAGCCGTCTGCAACTCCGGAAGCCCCTTTTAGTCGCCTCTTACGACAGGCAGGGGATACCGTAGCCCTATTCTGACCCCGAGGCTACAGGGACGATAGTTTATGACCTAGATTAACAAATAGGATACTCATTACCGAAGTAGACTAGCTGAACTACTAATACTTATGTATCTTAAACATTAAACACACTGCGAAGTCGATTAAGTAATAATGTAACCTTAAAATGGCAAGAGTAAATCCACCTTAGATGTTTCTAAACCACCCAAGTGGTTTTAAACTTATCATAACATTATTATTCAAAGATAACAAGTAGCATCTGGTATGAGCACCATCTAAAACACGAAGTTTTAATACGTTCCACATGAGCTAAGCTCATGTACTTCCTTCACATATCCGCATTGGCGCAGTAGTAGTTTGATTAAAGTCCCCTACACGGTGTAAAGGAGTTCTTTGACTAAAAAGGCATAAAGGAAACTATCGTTATTAATTGTCCCTGTATTATCGCAATCAGAATAGAGCTACGGTATCCCCTGACGAAACATATCACTAATAAGAGCTTCTGGAATTACGGGCGGCCAGAGTGGAAGCTCTAATCGTGCAGCCAGTAATCCAAGAACAGAATACAGATATCATAAGCACCAGATGGTGAGCTTAAACATCCAGCCGATTATTTTTTACGTAGATTTAGGTTTTAGTCGATTTATAGAAAATGAAAGATGCCTTGAATTTGAACAACGGACTCATTGAGTGGCCGAGTTTCGATTTGTCTTCAACCCATTATTGTCTCACTGCTGGGCATGGGTCTTCTCTCAGAATGAGAGAGTTATAGACCATAGTCCACCGCGCTGGCTAAGTGCGAATTGGTGGACATTTGTGGAGTTTCGATTACTAGGCTATTAGTCGCTTAAAATATATACAGCTAAAGTGCTAGCTATTAGCATATCGGTCCAATAGCACGTAAACGTAGCTATAGTCGTCCCTGTCGCCGCTCGTCACGCGGCGGCCTTAATAGCGTTATAAACGTCACGCTGGCAAATATGAATTGCGAATCAGAACGGGCGATTTGCGGCAAATTGCGAATAAATCTTATCGGTCTACCTGTTCATGTGTTGTCACGAATTTCGTTAATATCATTATTACGCCGTAGATGTGTCTATGAAATTGGAAAACGTTTTATTTAATTGGAAAACTTTGTGCTGTAAAGACATTGAAACTTAATTACTATTTCCGAAGTTCATTACACCGTCACATGATCGCGGTATAAATTAGTTATCATCAATATTTCACAGTATAATGTAAATTACATTTTATCACTACATAATATAAAACAAAGTTGCTTCCCACTGTCTGTCCCTATGTATGCTTTTCTTAAATACGCTATGGATTTAAATGCAGTTTTTTAATAGATAAAATGATTCAAAAGGAAGGTTTTTATGTATAATACATGCATAATATAGTGGAGGAACACTAATAATTCTAGATTTTTACTTTTAGGCGGGACGAAGTTCGCCGGGTCAACTAGTCTTGTATAAAAATATATTTAAAAACGCATCTTCAAAGCTTCCTATCAATATTAGTATTGATTATGGCTTAATATTTCCTAATATGAAATATATTGAGTGATTTAATTATGGAACAGAGATATCAAAAATAATTTATTCTCCTGTTTATTCACGAAGTTACGAGAGACGGAAATGGAAATTCATATTAATTTAATGCCAATTGGCGACAAAGGGTGACTCTCATTTATTTATTTGTTTGTTCCGGCCTTAATTGTTTTGGGATGAAATATTAAAGGATTCGATCGTTACTAGTAACCTAGTTGCAAAGTTAAGTTGTTTACAGTAGTTTTACTACTATTAGTTAATTCTCAAATTATACCTGTTTACGATGTCAATATCCCAATTCAAGCATTGCAAAATTTTTAATTATATTGAATAATAAGTTAAGTTTTATAACTGAAAAGACACTTCATCTTAGCCATTAATTGTAGAGCAACGCATACCCAACCTCACCACTTATAATGAGATGGACTGCTTATTCCTTTACAACCAGATTTACATAAAAAAAGTTCTGTAATATAAGGCCGCATTGAAATCTTGGAGATGTACAACAAAGAAGATCCACACCAATGACCAAGGTCGAGAGAAGTCTTAAAAACTTTCTGCAGAACATAAACCTTAATGAATTGTTATTCGTTTGTTTTCTCACTTCCAAAACATAAAAATATAATAAAATATTCCGTTCGGGGTACTTAGTTAACACAATAGGGTCGTTATTACCTTATTTACTTTGTTCGTAATTCCTTACGTCAGTTTAACTGTTTAATTATGTTAACGTGCCTAAAAGAACAGCTAAATTGGCCATAAAATGTTTTTAGTGTAAAATAAACAAGTTCCTGAAGCGGGCCGGTTACCGACCCGGCATCAGCCGTTTACCGCCAGACGACTGCGCGATAATCTATCTTATTTCGAATCACTTTATACCCTGTTCCGAACCTCACCGAAATTCTTCAAAGAAAACCAGACTTTGACTTCTTCAGCGTAGAGTTGCGTTCTCTTCGTAACAGCGTTCCCAGATTTTAAAAATCTCACCAAGTAAATTTGAGCTCAAAGTAAATGTTTTAAGATTGAAACTTGAAGGTGGTGATGACAGTTTGAGCAGTCGCCGTCGGGTCACAATATCAATAAAACTCCAGCGTCCCGGCAATAAGAACCCCGGGCCCTGACTAACTCTCCGCTAAGGAAGATGACAAACTTGATACTTTTTGCAATCATGGCGTTCTCTCGAGCGACAGACATTTTAAAATCTAAAGCCAGTGTAGCAAACCGGCTTTTATGTTGCGGTGATCATATTATTTCATTCCTCGCAATGGACGTTACCTAACTTATTTTGTTGTAAATAAATTAAACATTTTCATTCTTGAAAACATGTACCTATATTTGCATGAGATGCATTTTATCTATGATAGATCATGCAGTCCACCTGATGCTATGTGTAATTTTCAGTTACCTGGACCCTCCTGAGAACTAAGGACTTAAGCCGGTCAATATCCACGATCAAACTCTTCCATCGGGACGCATGAACTATTTTACGTTAGAAAAAGATGTAAGGGTTAGTACCTTCCTGTTCCAGCTATAATGTAGAACCATAAAACGCGATGATTGAATTATTAAAAAATTAAAGAATTAGCTTACACGACGTGGCTCTAATCGGTATAAAACATTGGTTAAAATAAAAATACGAGGTTTAATAAAAAAATATGTCGCCTGGGGCGGGATTTACCATCCAGTTTGATATTTAATCAGCGAAAAAAAAGGACGCTTACTCTTTAACACCTGTATTAAGTAAGGGCTCTATGTAGACCCCGATTCATTGATACGGCAGTAATTATGCCCCTATACTGATTATACGCCATAATCAATGCAGGGCATAGTTACCGCGAGCGTGCTTAAATAAAAATTACCATTAAAATAAAACATTTTATATTAGCAAAAAGTCGAAACTCGAACTTGATGAAAAAATAAATTTCGAATGGAAAGTCTTCAAATCCATTGCTTCACGGACAGAAATCAATTTGCAACCAAAGTTCACGTTTGCAAAATACAAATTGAAACGAATTTTTCGCCTGAATACGAACAGTTACTTTGTAAAGGTTGTTTTTATAAATTTTTGTTATGAGAATAAAGGAATCGGAGAAGTATTTGAGATTCCATTTTATACTCGTAGACTTAAGTGTAAGATCGCTTGGAATCACCGTTACCTATGAAGTGGTTTTGTACTATAAATTTTCCAGGTGGTAGAACCAGTGTTGTCCCTGTAGTCCAGGGACCAGAATAGGGCTACGGTATCCCCTGCCAGTCGTAAGAGACGACTAAAAGAGGCTTTCGGGGTTGCGGGCGGCTAGAGTGGGAGCTCGAACCGTCGAAGCTCGAAAAGTCAAGCGACCCCGGGAAGGACGGTGGCATGTGTGGTTGCGGCCGTAAATAACAGAAGGTGCGGTGAGCGTATTTTAGCATGAAGAAGTTCTTGCGTTTCGGTAGAATGGTGTGGTTGCCGGCACACATATGAGGCCACCTCGGGAGTAGCAACGCATCTGTGATTGACTCCAGATAGAACCCAAGTTCTTTGTGAAGTTCCTTAGATGTCCATGGGCGGCAATGCAACTTCTCTAAAATGTTGACTAATTTAATCATTTTATTACATGTGTAGTGTAGTAGTATTATAGTGTTCTCAGAGTGAAATACTCAATATTAGTTTTAAATATGGCGTCTGCGATAGCAAAAGGAGAGGAGGGTTGATTTATTTTGTATTCATAACATTATGGATATCAAATTCAGACCATACAAACATATCATAAAACTTTTTAAATTATAGTAAATCAAACTGGATTTTTTTTATCTAACTGAAGTAACAAACGAGCATTCAGTCCACTTGATGGTAAGTGGTCACTGCCGTCCATGGACATCTGTAATCAACTTCATACAGAACATGGGTTCCATTTGAAATCAATCACAGATGCTTTGCTACTCCCAAGGACTATGATGGTCGCCTCATTTGAAAGTGTGCCGGCAACCACACCCTTCTATCGAACTAGCTTTTAAAATTATATTTATATTTTATATTTTTGTTGTTGTAATTGTCATGTTACATGTTTAATATCGCGTACAAATAACTGCATTCATAGTGATAAAGTTAATCGCAAAATCGCTAACTTGTTTCTGCAACTGCGTCTTTTGTCAAACTCAGTGCTTATTGGACGCGCCGCATCAGCTGATATTTTACGATTGCGATTGCAATTGGAATGCACACTTGCTAACAGACAAATGGAATCGGAACGAAATTTCCATTCCAACTTCGCCAATTTATCAGCACATGCCCTCTCTAGAGCTCAAAGATTCCTTTCAATAAAAGACCGAGTGGAACTCGCGTGTGCAGTAATAAGCTTTTCTTTTGATAAGTAATTGTTCCATTGACTTATCGTTTCAATTTTATACAGGTAATACATTTCTAAAATGTGTCACATTGTAATCTTTTTTGGAGTTCATTTGATTTTTCTCGTTGGTAGTGAAGTTGCTTACAGTTGGTGGCAGTGACCACTTACTATCAGATGGACTGCATGTTCGTTGGCTACTTCAATATTAAAAACAACTATTTGTGTAGGTATACGTAAATTGATTTGATTTGATTTAATAAACATTTTGTTTATTTTTGTAGTTGATACTTTTTATTTTCTTCAGTTAATTATTTTTAAGCAAAGTGATGCCGGTAAATTTGTTTCTATTATAACTTCATTCATTATTAAACCAGATTTTCGACACCAGAAGTAGCTAACGAGAAAAAAATGGCGCCTACTTTTAGACAAACGTACCACCTCTATTCGTTGAAAACCATATGATGAATGTCACGTGTCATTAGCGTCATCAATTACAATGAAGTTTTCTGGCATTTACGATAATTATGACCTTAAATAGAGTTCTATTTCAAATAAATTGAAACATTCAATTAACCTTCCGCGTACAGTCGCTTTCCTAACAATGTTTTCATTAACTTCACTTAATTCATGCCTCGTTGGAAAGTTATGCACTTCATGTGTGCCGACATTCGAATGTAAATGGAACCGCGTTAACTTCATTTTCAGAAACTTATTTGAATGTTAACGTACGAAACAAAGCGAATAGACCTCTATTATTTTAGTGTGGACTTTCGAACTGTTGGATATAATTGTTTTTGTAGTTAACCGTATCTCACGTAGGCACTTATGTTTATATAATATGGAAGTAGCAAATGAGCATGCAGGCCACCTGATTGCAAGTAAGTTCCACGTACGTCTGTGATTTGCCCTAAACAGGATCAAAGTTTTGCTTGAATTTAGGCATGAGAGAGATGCATTGCTAACCTGGAAGATTAAGTTATTTTTTTTTATAATTTAACCTAACGATAAGGCAGACGGGCTACTTGATGGAAAGTAGTCACCGCCGCCTATGAACATTCGCAACACCAGAGGAGTCGCCAATGCATCGCCGGTTGTTAGAGAGTGAGAAAATTCACAATGTACATATGACATCCATCTATCAATCCTTGATTAAATATGTAAGGAGGCTGTTCCTGATCTCAAACGGTTGCACCCGCTGCATCCAGCCGTACACGTAATGGTATTGCACAATAGCCCGTAGAAATATAAAACCTATCTCTAATAGGGTAGGAGTCCCACTTCAGGTCGTCTTCGCCTATTTCTGTACCTGAAATCTGGGTCAGATCCTCTGCAGAGATTTGTACTATATGGTTCGAAGTAGCTCCTACATGTATTGAAGTTTTTTTCGTCATATTATAATATGCTATTAATTGCCATTTCAAAAGATTTCATACTAATATTTTAAAACTATTCATTTGCCACTGCTTTTGAATCACAAGTTTTTTGTTATTACTTCAATAAGCATCAACCGAGGATTAAACTCAAAAATACAATGAAGTAGAATGGTTCAATTTACATTACTTACATATAATAATAATATCTACTATCGCCGTAATGGAAAATGCAATGTTTGCAATATTATAGTTTTGAGTGAAGGTGTTTCAGTTTTCGTTTTAGACCGACATTCAATAAAAAATACTTTTTCTACTACCATTTTATTCCCTGATGTAATCATTTAAAAACCTCAAACTCTCAAAAATTACGATTACTATGATTTACATACGAGAACAGTATTGTACAGAACGTTTGTACTTCTACTGAACGTTTGTTTATTGTACGAGAACAGTATTGTGTTTAACTGCGCTTCAATTTTTTTTTTCTAGTGGATGGTATTTTTAATAGAAGGTGGCAGAACCAGTTTATTTCGACTGAGGAAGTACCACCGCCACACCTATTGCTAGCGTGAAACATTTCTTGCGTTTCGATGGAAAGGTGTGGTTGCCGGCACACTTTTATATGAGGCGACCATCATAGTCCTCAAGGGTAGCAACGCATCTGTGATTGACTTCAGATAGAACCCAAGTTCTGTATGAAGTTGATTACAGATGTCCATGAGCGGCAGTGACCACTTACCATCTAACCTAACCTTTATCTTTTAGCCTTGTATCATACGTTTTATAAAAAGAATCGATGTCTAAAAACCTTGCTACACATTATTTATGTAGAGAAAGTAGACGTGAGCTCTTGTTTCGCGTTATCCCTCATGTGTGCACCTCATAACCTAGAAACATTTGCAATGTATGTTTCGCTCCGTTTAGATATGATAAACCAATTTCGCGGAGCAAATATTAAAGAAGGTTGTTGAAGATAAGGTCACGTGATATAATATTTTGTGTGTACAACAAGTATCGTCAAACAATGATAATGAAATCGGTTTTGGTTTTGTTTTAGAACTTACTGTGAACTTCGCATTGATTGAGGTACATGAGGTCTAAACCATATAAACAGATTGATCGAATCGATTATTTACTTTTTGATAAAGTGTATAAACTGTTGTTAGTTTTTGATTGAAAGAAGGTAATTAGAGTCAGAATTGATTTATCTTCATGTATTTAAGCTTTATGTTTGCTTCATTCTTTTTTTCGTATGAATAATTTTACTGTTGTCAAAATCAATTAATACGCAATTAAGTTTACATGAAAGTTTTTTTTTTCTTTTCGAGGAGGAAACCTTCAAAAGGTACCCGACGTCGTGGGAGCGACGCAGGGTTATGTGGGATTTTTACCGCACTAAAACCGTAACCTTCCTCGGCTCCTCCTAGATGGGCGGCTAGGCCCACCGGTCCGTCTAGTCTTTACGACGGTATACGACCACACATACCGCCGTCCTTCCCGGGGTCACCTGGCCGAACGGGTCGAGTTCCCACTCAAGCCGCCCGCAATCCCGGAAGCCCCTTTTATTCGCCACTTACGACAGGCAGGGGATGTCGTAGCCCTATTCTAATCCCGGAACTACAGGGACCTACATGAAGGTTTAAGATGCTCGACTTCACTCGCTGCTTTATCTGCGTACAAAGTTCAGACTTTGTCATTTATTTATATCCTTGGGTACATTTTAATAATGCGAAGTTCCGCTACAAAGTTTAATCTAACGTACTATATCCTACAACGAATTCAGACCGTGCTTGCGTCCCACAAACCAATAATGTACCATGTAGGTCCCACGCTCCAGTTAGATAATTAAATATTATGTGAAATCGCGAACTACTTAGATAATTAAATGTTATTCTAGCTTTGTGAACTAATAACAGCGCGTGGCGCAGTCACTATACTACGATATTAAGGTTTTCAGGTTCTATTATCTGGGTGTATATCTACCTTTTTTATCCGATATGTAAACGTGAATGCAGTCCATCTAACGGTAAGTGATTCTTGCCGTCCAGCTCCATCTATAAGCAAATTCATATAGAGCACGGGATCTATCTGAAGTACATCAAGATGCGTTGCTACTCTCGAGGACTAAGATGTTCGCCACGCATACAGAAACAGAAACAGACGCTTTCTACACTTATAGCCTCACACTAGGATTTTCTCCTGTGTCGTGGGTATCATGGACATACACAAGACGAATACACAAACACCCAGACCCAGAACATGGATTTAAACTTATCATTTAGATACCTGTCTGGCCGGGAATCAAGCCCAGTAATTTATGCGTTTATAAAATATTACGTTTCTGTTTTTTTTTTGTTTTTGTTTTTTTTTTATACATTAAGACCTAACGATAAGGCTGACGGGCCACCTGATGGAAAGCAGTCACCGTCGTCTATGGACATTTGCAACACCAGAGGAGTCGCCAATGCATCGCCGGCTTTGGAGGAGAGCTCTTTTTACACCTTTCTTGAAGAACCCAATGTCAGGAGGTAGTCATATCTCAGGAGGAAGTTCATTCCACATCTTGCACGTCCGCGGCAGGAACGAGCGCGCAAACCGAACCGTGGAGGACCGCCACGAGTCCAGTTGATGCGGGTGGAACCTCATCCGTCGGCGAGTGGTGCGATAAAGGAAGGGTGATGTGGGCACCAGATCAAACAGTTCCTCGGAACACTCACCATTATAAAGCCGGTAGAACACGCAAAGGGAACCTATGTCCCTCCGCAAGCTTAAGGGTTCTAACCGATCGGCGATCCTTGGGTCGTTGACGATTCGGACCGCTCGTTTCTGTACGGAGTCAAGTTGGTACTGTGGCGCTCCAGCCCAGAGATGCGAGCAGTACTCCATGTGGGGCTTTACTTGTGCCTTATAAAGCAGAAGAAGATGCCCCCCAGTGAAGGACTGCTTGGCTCTGTTAAGAACGCCCAGTTTTTTAGACGCCAACTTGGCTTTGCCTTCCAAATGACTCCGGTACTGCACATCACACGAGATGTCAACTCCCAGGATCCCCAAGCTTTTATTAATGGTGAGGGGAATTTCCTGAAACTTTGGCGCTACAACAAATGGTTTTTTTTTTTAGCGGTAAACGCGCAGACTTGTGTCTTCGTGGGGTTGAACTGAAGGTGGGGTTCTGTACTGTTAAAACATATTTTGTATTAGAAAATGTAGGCTATTTTCATATGAAGCGCTATGTTTAGTGATTTACTTCGGTGCTTGACTATTATTGATAAATAGATTATAATTTCGAAGTAGCAAACAAGCATACAGCTCGCTTGATGGTAAGTGGTCACTGTCGCCCATGAATATTTATAATCAAGTCTAGATAAGATCAGAGTCTTCTCATAGCTTAACCACAGATGCGTTCCTACCTTTGAGGACTTTTTCAACTTATATATCAAAAACGTGAACAAAGACAAAAACGGAAAAATAATGGTATTTAATTAAAAAAAACCTCTGAGGACTAAGTTGGAACGCTTCGGATAGCTTTCCCTACCCACGCATTAACAGCAATAGTCACATATGGTGATCGCAATGGTGGACCGCATGTTACTTGATACCGTAATATAATGTGTATGCACCACTTAACCCGTTACAGTAGCCGTAACACTCGACGTAGGTCCCACTCTCTGCTAATGTAATTAAATGTTATGCGAACATCCCGCTCTTCTCGTTCGGCTCTTATGTGGGGAATTAATTAATTTGCAGGTGCACCTTAATATTAAGATCTGCAACGTTAATTTGCTTGTGGAAATTAGAGCGTTAAGCAGAATAAACTTGTCTTAAATATTGTTAGCTTAATATTTGCAAGAAATAAATGTCAGAGATATTTCAAAACATGTGACTTCGTGCACTCACACTAACTGAACTGACAATATTTGAACTTAACTACGTGTTCAGTGGAACATGACGACACGCGTGGCAGTGCGGTTACCATACCGATCTGACATGCGGTAGGTCCCGGGTTCGATTCCCGGCCAGACAGGTATCTAAAAGATGAGTTTGATTCTTGTTCTGAGTCTGGGTGTTTGAGTATTCGTCTTTGTGTGCTTCCGTGGTACCCATGCCGCAGGAGAAAATCCTGTTTTGGGGCTACGAGTGAGTATAAAATTTATTTTATGTAATATATGCTTATATGTATTTTAATGTAAAATGGAAGTAGCATAGAAACATTAATCCGCCTAATTTGGACATTTGTTATATTATTAACAAATGTCCAAATTAGGTGGATTAGAATAGCATTTAATTTCTACCAGACGTTAACTGTAGATGAGTATTAAATATGAAATCACGTGTAATGTTCTCGTATGTCTGTAATGTGAAAGTAGTATTTTTTGTGCATTTTGATATGTTTTTGTGTTTAAGCCGATACCTTACCCAAAAAATCCCGACAAGGTCTCTGTATAAGATTGAAATGTTCCCGGTGTGTGCGACCGTAGACAAGCCAAATCCACTTTACTCTAATAGACCCAACATCCGATTAGCTTAAGACCAATTTGTACACACTTCTCGGAGAATTTCGGTGAATTCGGTCACCAGTTTAGAGGATACTAAATCATCATTTAAAGCAGTACCAATTGCAGCTAAGAGAGACATCGGGAATGGGATTCAATTAAATCGGATCAATTTGCTCGTCAATCGTATCGAGCGGGTGTCGAGAGATTCGAGAATGCTGATTGGTTTCCTTGTTCCGGCCCGTTGTGTTCAATTCGCTTATCTCGTAATACGAAACTTATTGATCACTAAGTAGTAGTGATGTACCGAATGTCATTACTTGACATTCGCGTACGCGAATGCGAATGCGAATATTGGATTTTTTCTGTTTTTGGTGTAGAGTGCGGGAGGATATAAATTTTGGCGACCTATTTTTTGTCGACTTTCAGTCGAATTGCATGGGTATATATATATTTTTTTTCTGACTGAAGTAGCAAACGAGCATGCAAGCCACCTGATGGTAAGTGGTCACTACCGCTCATAGACATCTGTAATCAACTTCATACAGAACATGGGTTCCATCTGACGTCAATCACAGATGCGTTGCTACTCCCGAGGACTATGATGGTCGCCTCATGTGAAAGTGTGCCAGCAACCACACCCTTCCATCGAAACGTAAAAAATGCTTCACGCTAGAAATAGGTGTAGCGGTGGTACTTCCCCTGGCGAACTACACTGGTTATACACTAAACTACCTTATAAACCTTGGCGAACATTTTTTTGCAAAACACTGCAATTCAATATTCGCAAAACATTCACACAATTTTTGCGAACGAGAATGCTTATGCTAATGCGAATAATCGTTACATCCCTACTAAGTAGTTATATTAGGGACATAAATTGAAATGTAAATGCGCTGGGTGTAATTTGGAACGTTTGCACAGTATCGACATCAAAGGATGGTAAGTTTCAGTAAAGTAGCGAGTTAGGCGTGTTCAGGTATATGTCAATTATTAACAGCACTAGTTAAACATTGAAGTTCATTATCAAACAAGTAACTAACCAAGCAATTTACGCTTTATTTGCGAATTTCATTTTACATACAAACATTAGTACTCACTATGAAAGTTAAGTCAATTATGAAACCTATTAAAATTAGTATTATTTTAAAAAAAGTTACCAGAAATTGTTCTTTCATAATTAGTTTTCAATCATAGGAATGACAATTATGGAAAGTAAGTCAGGTTTAAATATATAAATAATATGATTGCTCTATTGACATTTACATAACGTGCTAAACTTATCTATATTGCCCGAATTGTTACAGCCTTTAATATTATTTATTACAGATGCCATTGTAGCTATATAAATAACATACAACAAATTATTGTTTTACTTTTAATTTTGCGTACATAGCGATGGCATTATAAAAACATCACCTGTTGCCGTGTCTTCAGAAGTGCTACCTGTAATATAAAAAAAAAAACAAAAATATAACTTCATTTAATCAAACTGTGTTCTTTTTGCGTTTTATATGTTTGTAGAATAGTTTAATAGATTACGTTATATTCTGCTTAAGTTCATAAATAATCGATTTATCTACTTGTCTTGACTATCTAGAATTTTAGCCCCTTAGGGGTGGAAATTCAAATGAATGTTGACATTGTTGAATGTTTACATAATAAAATAAGCCTTTTGTTCAAATTTCATTGTTCTATCTTTAGTGGTTTCGTCTGCGACGATTGATCTGAAATGTTCTATGAAAATCCTTTCGCTTATGTACAGCAATAATTAATTACTTACGATACACCATCTTACACGTAGCCGGAGATAAGCGATTTACAATTTATAAATTTTAGAAGATATAGAATCAAACAAAGATCGCATTTTTCCTTAAAATGACAAAAATAAGATGCTAAGAGAAAAATTTGGAAGAAAAATATTTTAAATATCCGAACAAATTTGTCTTTCTTATATTTTTTTCGTAAAATATACCTATATCAAAATTATTTTTCAAGATTTTATATTTGTATAGTTTAAGACCATAATATTTTTTTGTCTAAATTGTCATTACAATATTTTTCTTTACCTTCCAACCCTAATTAAAAATAATTTGTATATACTTATTTATATCCCAAATTACGCGTATTTAGTTTACGCAGTTAGTTCTCACCCGCCTATCGTGTAAGTTCAGAGTATTACTGTACATATATAGACACATACACGCACTCACGCTTTCTACATTCATAGCCCCACACTAGGATTTTCTCCTGTGTCGTGGGTAACATAGACACACCCAACACGAATACACAAACACCCAGACCGCTCTGCCACGATATATAGAAATGGAATGTCGTACGTATTTACAGATACCGCTGTTTAATTACCGATCCCAGTCGAATCGGTTCCAAGAGCAATTAGTTTCGCTTGTTCCGGAAATTGCCGGCCTCTTGCCGAAAATAGAGGCTCGCAAGCAATTTGACCGAAACATTGTTGTCGTTACTTAGGTGATTGCTCACCCATTTTGCACTCCATGTAACCAAATCTGTGCCCTCAAATAGTATTAAAGTGTACTGCAGGCCTAGTGGCACCTGATATTGCTATTTGGCCGAACAAAGGCAAAATACATTAATTTGTGTGGGAATTTAAGTTTTGTTTAGTTAAAAGTTTAATTAAATTTTTATTTTATTTATTTTTAATGTTTAATTACAATACAATACAATACAAAACTCTTTATTGTACACCATAAAAAATCATATAACAAATATGACATATATATATATATTTTAAGGTACAATAGGCGGCCTTATCACTTAAGTAGCGATCTCTTCCAGGCAAACTTACAGTAGGTAAGAGAAAAATGTTACCGGTAAAAGAGAGGGTAGGGTGTACAAAATTATTATAAAGAGTCATAAGTATGTCAGCAGCTAATAGTAAATAAAATGTAAGATGTTGAGAAGTTTTAAGGAAAAAAGGTACATAAGAAAAACAGAGATAAGGAAAAATACAGTATGGATAACAGGGAAAAAAAAGGGGAAAAATTAAAAATAAATAAATGTATATAATTAAGAAGAAGATAAATTTGTTAGGAAAAAGTCCTTCACTTGCCTTTTAAAAGAATTCAATGACTGCGCGCGACGGATAGGAAGTGGTAAAGAATTCCATAAGCGCACAGCCACTGAAGTGAAGGATTTACTGTAGAAGGAGGAAGAAGAAGGAGTTAAAAGAGAAAGATTTTCATTAGAGCGAAGTAAGTGATTATTATGAGACAGGTGCAAGTATTGGAATTTCTCCTTCAAGTAGTTGGGGCTATTTGAGTTAAACAAGACGCAGTACAAAGCAGAAAGAATATGAGTACCTATTCCGACGAAGACGGATTGGGGGCCAATTGAGTTTCGTACGACATTATTATTAATTTAATTACATTATTATTAATTTAATTATTATTATTTTTTATTACATTTAATTTTATTTTATTTTAAATTTAAATTTAATTTAACTTTTTAAAAATAAAAAAATAATATTTAAGCTTTGTACCTTCTTTGTGTACAGAAAAAGTTCGGTACATTTAGCAAATATTAAATTCAATTATGTGCTTGCCATATTCGCAAAAATAACTATTTTCATTGCGATTTTACGCACTGTTTGTGTTTTTAAACTACATCCCCCGCAATATCTCGTATTTACAAAAAAAAAGCATTTCTCACCCAAATACGAAAAAGGAGTTTTCGTTCGTGATAATTTTTAAAATTTAGGATACCTTGTATGTATTTCGAGCACATTTATCATTTCAAGAAGATTTCTTCTAGTAACGTCTCGTCTCGTTTCGTAACGTCGTATCTGGTGCAAGTTTGATCATTTTAAATGAAATACACGTTCTGAGACATGTATTAAAGACTCAAAACGTTTGTTCCCGCCCATTAAGTAAGACTGCGAGGGTCTGTCCCCATTAATTCGTGTCGTCGCGGTACATGCGACGGTGATATGTGGCCAGTTGATCGCCCATACGTCGCCGGTCGTTGTGTGCAGACGACGGTACTAATCCCGTGTTTAAAGCCGGTTGAATTGGAACTGTTTTTGTTAACATCGTCAAAAGAAACGTATAAGCAACCGTCAGGTTTTGAGCAGATCAATCCCGTTTTTCGCTTATCTGTTCCGGTATCCTTGATAAAAATGTGTGTACGTTAAACTGGAAATATACAAAAGTGTTTGTAATTTCTCAAACAATTCAGTAACATTAATTCCCAGACGTATTTCACAGACTATTTCTCGCTTGAAAATCTCAATAGTAAATTTTATGATAATGCCATAATAATTGTCACAATTGTTCCGTTTTGAGTCAAAAAATAAATGGTCACGTTACGCATAGGTACGTGATATTTTCATAATGTAAGATAAGATAAAAGGTTTCGAAAATCAAAATCATGATAATTATCGTTCGTTTCGCTTATTTGTCCTTAATGTAAGTACATTTCAAATTTTGTTAATCTAATGAATATATAAAATTTAATAATGGGTATAAAAGACCCGTTCAAGATTCGATTATAAAGTAACGGATACAGACCTTTTAACTGTCTCGGATATCCTCGGATACGGGTGCGGATTCGGATACCCAGTACATCACTACTACTGAGCAGTAAAAGATCTATTAACAAATTTTTAATAGTACTAAGGTCTTATGGTGGACACCATGAATACTCTCAACATCTAATAACATTAAATAAAATATCATATGCCACTATGCTACAAAAGATTAAAATTTAAATGTAGAAAGATTCTCTTGTATCTTGTAACCCTGAATAAAACATACGGGTCTTAGTCCGAGAGCTCGTCTTATAGATGAATCAGGCATCTAGTCCTGACTTAAAGTGCTCATTGCGGCCCATACGTCTAGGCATCTCCAGATAAGACAAGATCTGAAGTTAATCACTGTGTCAATGCTTAGTAGCACTACCCAAGGACTAAATGAAAACGTCAGACAATTAAATCACTTCAATCATAACGTGTCGCTGCAACAGAGAAATGTAATCATTAAACCCAATAAAATATGAAGTGCTACGCCAAATTAGCCACAAATGCAATGTGAAAGGCCAAGTTGGAAAATTTAATGTAAAATATTTGCGTAAGTTTACTTTTTAAATTAGGATACAACAACTTAATATTGCCGTCATAAGGCAGAATTAGATGTTATGACCCAGCAGTGGGCCAATAATGGGTTGATGCGAGATGTTATGACAGTGCCGTCACAGTCTAGTCAGAGGATTCTAACCCACCTAAAAGTAGCAACGATTAAATTATGCGTGTAATATTTTGCTTACTAAGTCTCGTCTCGTCAACCCATTATTGTCCCACTGCTGGGCACGGGTCTTCTCTCAGAATGAGAGAGTTTAGACCATAGTTCACCGCGCTGGCCAAGTGCGAATTGGTGGACTTACTAAGTACATAATAATAATTTAATGCAATCGACTCTTAGACTATGTGTCAGCGGCACGTGTACTGTCAAAGTTATAAAGTTGCGACCGGAAGTGACAGCCATTCAAATAGACACATAATATCCCTTCCTTCTCGTGGATAAAACCTTTTGTTATATATCAACAGCTGGCTTTATCAGGATATGCGGTTGTGAATTCTTTTTACCGATACTTCAACCCAGTTACATAGATGCGTGTCATCATCCCATTTATTGTCCCAATGCTAGGCACGGGTCTTTTCATAGAACGACAGAACATTAGGTCATTGGTAGGCATTGATAATTGGTAGGCACTTACATCATATTTTTTGATAATTGGTCTATTTCCATATCGTTACTACAATGTTATAAATGATTTCTGAAACATTTATGTAAGAAAAATTTCACTAAAGATTAAGTATTAAATGGAGCTCTAACAATGATTTCCATGAATAGACTGTGTAGAGAGTGTAAGACACTTAAGTACATTCAGGTCTAGGTCCTGAGACCTGAACATAATGTTGAAAGTATATGACAAAGAGCCTCACTGAAGTGTTACCCCGCCGGAGTAACCACTAAGAGCACACAAAGACCACTTAAACAACAATAGACCTTTGCGTCCTCTTGAAAAATAGTTTATTCGGCCCTTTTTCGTTTGACCTAATCTGTGACTAATGTACGAGTTGAGGTTTTTATTGAAGTTACCAACGAAGATCTATTTAGGTGACGGAAAAATGTAAAATGCCTTAGAATTTAAGAAAATATCGTTAGAGCTGTGTAAACTTTACTAATCTAAGTACCGTGATGCACTACTTTGTTATCGTTTATTATTAAATTCTTTCTCCCTCTAATCTGCTCTCAGCACATCACATTTTAAAATAAGACATGAAAATAACAGTGTATTATTTATTATTAAATCTTTATTGACCATAAAAATAATGGACAAAAGGCGGACTTAATGTTTAATAGCATTTTCTGCCAGTCAACCTTAGGGAATTGCAGAGAAAATTGAAGGCGGTAAAAAAAAAATATATATAAAATAATACGTAAATACGTAAGAATACGTAAGAAAGGAAGAGAAAAAAAGGATATATAAATATGTAGATGAAAAGTATTGTCGTCAACCCATTATTGTCCCACTGCTGGGCACGGGTCTTCCCTCAGAATGAGAGAGTTTTGGCCATAGTACACCGCGCTGGCCAAGTGCGAATTGGTGGACGAAAAGTTGGAGATGAAAAATATTAAAGAATATTAATTACTATAATACAGCTATATTGTGTTATCTGATATAATCTGAAAAATCAGAGGTTAAAAACTTCGTTCAATCATATCTTTTAGAAGATTTCTATTACTTTGATCGATTTATGACAGAAGAGCGTATTCACAAGTATGGTTATACCGTTCTTGCTTAGACAATCTCAAATTGATACGACGTGGCTTTCCGACATGGAGGAATACGCAATTACTTGAACATCAAAAGCTTCCCGGAGATGATTATCTACCACAAGGGTGTACCGAGTGAAAACATACGTTGTATAATGTTGAACGTACCCGCAATCACGTTTTTGATTAATGTATTATTTACTAAATTAATATTTCCTCTTTTTTTTTTTACTGCATTGGATAATAATTAGGATTTACGGCCCTGCTACAATGTGGGTACATGATGCTTTAAAACAGATCTACGTAATCTATATATTAATACGTGAAGCAAAAACTTGTGAAGCATTTTTAAGTAATATACCGCAGACGGATTAGGATGAAAACTTTGCACGGTTATATTGGACGTAGAGAAGGAGTGCAGAATGTTAATAATTTTTCAAATAATGCTTAAAATATACATAAAATCAACTACAAACACATTACACACACTACCGTGCATTTGTCACAAACACATAAATAATAAACGAAATAGAACATTCAATGTCTTACTATGGAAACACAGCGTAAGAAATGCAGTTTGGTTAATAAACCTCATTTTATATTTAACGGGTGCGTTCAAAATTACTTGAAGATGATTACATGTTATTTGAGAAATATTTGTACTATGTTGGACAATATGAAGTTTAGTTTTTTAATTTAAATTACAGTCGAATTTCGACCAATGTGACAGGTGACTAGTAAATAAAATGACAACAACATCGAATAGCCATTTATAGCCATATTTGTTTTGATTTATGGTCGAATTTATTTAGGCCTTGAATTTATTTCTCGATAAAACTAAAAAGAAAAAGTTTTTTTTACATGCTTATCGACTTTATTCGACGAAAGGAGAAAATTTTGTAGTAATGAACGGGTATGTTCGCCTCGTGCATCAATGTGTATTGTACAGTACCGACTTATCGGTGCCACGTCACAGTTTCGCTCAGCGGTACATTACAGTGTGCTTCCTGACTCGATTAGCATAATTATTGTGTTGTGTTAACACGTGGCGAAGAGTACCCACGTATTATCGAATTTACATTGAACGTGGGCTAAGTTGAACAGCCAAACAGGAATGTAATTCTGATGCACAATTTGTATTAAAACGAATATTTTAATAGAGGTGTATATTATAATAGAGGTTATTATAGAGGTATATTATAATATTATAACAAAGGTGTATATTCATATATGTGATGACGACCCACGTGGCCCAGCGGTTACCATATCGGTCTGACACGCAGTGGGTCCCGGGTTGATTCCCGGCCAGACAGGTATCTGAATGCCGAGTTTAGATTCTTGTTCTGGGTCTGGGTTGTTTGTGTATTCGTCTTTGTGTGTGTCCATGACACCCACGACACAAGGGAAAATCCTACTGTGGGGCTATGAGTGTAGAAAGCGTTTTTTTTTTAAATTCTCAAGGATGAGGTTGATTTACAGTAGCTATACTTATCCTGCGGCCCGCGGGCCGCGTGTGACCCACCGGGCCCTATTGATTGGCCCAGCTCAATTTATATTTGGCGACCTTTTTTTTGGTCGACAATTTTGAGTAAGGTTTGCAACCCTTTTTTATTTTATTTGTTTCGCCCCGGGCAATTTAACCCCACGTTACGCCACTGTTTGCGGCCCGGGATCACTTATCCTTAGCACATGTTATGTAGGTGTAAGGCGGTGATAAGCAAAGCAGTAGATATTCCTTTGCCATAGTAATTTTATGTAATTATCAGTGATCATAAAATGTAACCTTGAATACGCATTTTGTTTAAATTGGTTGTGTTTACTCGCTATCACTAAATGCATACAACAAGTAGGATACATACTTAACAAAAAAAATACGTGTGGTTACATTAACCGTAACTTTTTGTAACGTATGGTTACATTAATCATACGTAATCAAAAAAGTTTAACAGAGAAACATAATATTTTAAGATATATAAAGAAAGATCTATTGCAGTATTTAAAGTTCACTACAAAGTTAAAATTCATTAGACAGTTCTAGTAGAACTGAGTGGAAATTAGCTTACCAGAACTTCCTTTAAGAAACCACTCACTAACGAACTAATGAATGAAATTAAACAAAGTTGTAACTAAAGCCACTTTTACAGAATGTTGCCGATGTTTTAAACTATGCGATGAATCTAAGACTTTTTTATGAGGCGACCATCTTAGTCCTCGGTAACAACGCATCTGTGCTTGACTTCAGATAGAACCCATGCATCTATTTGCAGTTATTTACAGATGTCCATGGGTGGCAGCGACCACTTACCATCAGGTGGACTGCATGCTTATTTGCTATAAAAAGGTGCGTTGAAAACTAAGTTGATGGCCTCAAATGAAAGTGAACCGGCTACTATAACCTTCCACCGAAACCTAAGAATTGATTCACGTTACAACCACACACGTCTTACCTTTGATCCTATTTAGATTTAAAGTAATCGTTAACAAAAATGTTGTAATATACAAACTTATAATTGTGTGACGCTAGAAAAAGAAAGGTTTGCCATTTTTATATTTGACAATGTTACTTGAAATAATGGTATATGGTGCAATGGTGGTCAGGTATAATTATATGAAATAAATAGTTTTAGTTGTAAAGTTCATGAGTTTTACTTTATTTCAACAGAAATGTTAAATTACGTGACAAAAGATGTATATTGTTTAAAAATACATCTTATATCTTATACTCTATGTTCATTAACAATAAGTATAAAACGCAACAAGAACCATCTGTTAAGTTTACCTTAAACGTATATCGGTCAGTATTTTTCCTGTTTTTCATGTACATATCGTAACATTCCCCGATTCATCATTCAGTAGATTGGATGGATGGGCAGGACGCAGTAACCATTCCAAAAGAAAGTCCGAATATTTTGCTTTTAGTCTTATTTGTAAACGAAAAATGAGAAATGTCACGGTGAAATACCTCCAGTCCCAAAGGGGCGGACTCGGCCAAACATGATAATACAAATGTTTCTAGAGGATCTCGTATTTACACTTTTATTTGCATGGATAACCGCGACAAAATAATACAAACAATATTATAGCGAACCGTTTATAAATGCATGAAATTATAACATACGGTCCCAAGAAATATTCGTATTTGTACAAATATTTGTTTACAATGTTTGTGAACCAAGAAACGAGTTTCGCTTTCTCGGCTTTTGTTTGCCAATTTTTTCGTGAATGGGTAAATAACAACATGAATATATAGAACGAAAATGATACGGCATGAATATAATACATACTTCGAGGGAATCAAAATATTTACTTTATATCGCTATTGAATCAATATACCCAGGGGAAATGAATTATTGGATTCTTTCTATTTTTTTAATAATATCAAAGTAGCAAAAGAGTGTTCTGTATGATGCCAATAAATCTCAACTAATATCAGTATGAAAACTTGGTTGGAATGCCGCAGATAAATATATATTTTACCATGACCTTTAGATGACAATAAAAACCACATTGTAATTGTAATTAAGCAGAAATTGGTATAACAGTGCTGCTTCCGGCGTCGAACCTCAAAGATTTCTGTCACCTTAATCTTCTGTCAGATAAAGCTATTTGTTTAGTACGGTACGTGTTACAATTATCGTAATAATAATAATAATAATAATAATAATAATTCATTAATTGCATTATTACAGGTATAATAGTTATTATAATTCATTAAAATTCCTCTGTAATATACCTATTAGAGGTGTGCAAATTAGTCATAATTTAAATAGTTAATCATAAAAAAAAAACATTTAACATTTATAATTACAATAGTCACAATTCAATTATTAGGAGTAACATTTAAAATTATGGTATAAAAACAGGAATAAATAAATTAAATTAAAATGTCAGTCAATATTAAAATATTACAAATAGATAGATGTCAGCATATTTTGTCATTCAGATAGTCATTAACATTATAATAACATTTTTTTATCAGCATTGCTTTTAATTTACATCTTAACGTAAACAAAAACTACCGGATTTACTGTAATTTAATTAACTATAAGGTGAAGGTGGTAGAACCAGTGTAGTTCACCCAGGAAAGTACCACCACACCTATTTCTAGCGTGAAGCAGTTTTTGCGTTTCGATGGAAGGGTGTGGTTGCCGGCATACTTTTATCTATAGGTTTAGACCACGCTTTTATCTATAGATAGAATTCTTAGTTTACTCTGTATTACTTTTATCTTCTTGTTTTTATCATCTTTGTCCAACTTTATTTATGTATATTTGACATTGGGTTCATATGCTTCTTAAACATTATATTAGGTTACGTCTTTGATCGTCCCTGTAGTTCCGGGATCAGAATAGGGCTACGTTATCCCCTGCTTGTCGTAAGAGGTGACTAAAAGGGGCTTCCGGGGTTGCAGACGGCTAGAGTGGGAGCCCGAACCGTTCCGTCAGGCAATCCCGGGAAGGACGGCGGTATATGTGGTCGCATACCGTCGTAAAGACTAGACGGAGCGGTGGGCCCAGCCGCCAATCTGGGAGGAGCCCGATGGGACAACGCGCTCGGAGGATTCCGTTTGAAGTCGTTTCGAGATCCCGTAGTTCTCCGTTTTAGCGCCAAGGACGGCCACCGGGGGGCTTTAGTGCGGTAAAAATCCCACATAATCCTGCGACCCTCCTACGGCGTTGGGTACCTTTTGAAGGTTTCCCCCTCGAGAACAAACAAAAAAGGTTACGTCTTTGATACGTTAAACGGTGTTGTCTTTCAGCTGTTAGCTAAAACAGGGGAAGCAAAAAGGAAAGTAGAGGTGGTTTCGCGTACTTATCTCCGCTCGCTGCTCCGACACGCCTAATTACAGCGGAACAGCGTTTTATATTTCCAGGAGAAGGGAAAAACTTTCGCCGCGTCAAATAAACATTGGTGTAATTAAAAACGTGTATTAACTGTACCACAGAGTTTAGCAAACTCGGACATGTAAATGTGGGGTTCCGCATCCGATAAGATATAATTATGTTACCCAAGAGAAAATGAGTATAAGTCTGTTTTTTTGCAAATTTACTCTGTGTACCAATTGTTACAAAAACGGAAAGTTTTCGATAGTTTTTCATTTTACTAACGGTGATATGGCAATAAATCTTAGTTTAAAATTATTTTGGTAGAACAGGTTATTTTCAAAAAATCACAACGAAACCAATTTTCAGTAGTAGCACAGTATTATAAGGTTTAGTCTAGTCACTTGACATTTGTACTCTCATTTAGACAAAGAACTAGACATTTTAGTTATTTTACATTTAAACCTTTCTCTATCAACACAGTGAAAACTGACAAATCGGCAGGCGGAAAGTCAAACTTATTATTTCAATCAAAGCCTACTCACTTATTGACTTGAACAATGTCGAATTAAACATCCATTATTATGCCGTATAATTACATAATATGTATAAATGACATATTATGTCAAATTTCAAACAGATGTTGTAGCAATGTGTGGCTGAAACATTGTTTTTGAATGAACAGGGTAGCAGAGAGATTAGAGGGTCTAGGCCTAATAGAATGAGCGTGTTAAATTCAAAAAGTTCTAGAATGACAATGAATTCTAGAACTTCTTGAATTTAAAACGTATTTTAAAGCAAAATCCAACCAACCTGAATTGTTAATTTCCAAAATGTGACAAAAAATACGAACTCACACCGAGTCGACAGAAGTTGTCATGCATATTCTCGGGAGAGACAAAAAACCGTCCGTTGGCGGAGAAAGTAAATACGATTCTGCAAAATATTTGTATGTAACCAAACCTTGTAAAATAAAATACGAAAGCCAATTTTAAACTATTTATTTAGGCGTGGGCGTATACAAGTATTTATTCGTGTGTGTGGGAAATGGGTACTTTAAAATCATTCTGTTCTGAAAATATCTCACGGACCTTTAGGTTTATAATGTAAAAGTGATAATGATTGATTTGATACATTAATTTAAAACAAAAAGGTTGATTAATGATAATTAAAGAAAGAAAGAAAGAAAAAAGTGTAATTATAAATAATTTTATTATAATATATCACAAGCCTTCGATCATGTGTTACTAGAAGCTATTGCACTAAATATGCTATCTTATGATTTATATTGATACACATTCGTTTGCAGGAAAATTATGAAAATCCAGACATTATACTTTTTAAACGTAAATAAATCTTATTTAAAACCATACTTGTGGGTATATACCGTATATCACAGATATTTTTTTTTCTTCAATTCATTAAAAAATCTACCGTTGCAGCCATAGTTACTAACATTTTAAGATTATTATTTTAATATACGTATAACCACTTATAAATTGGCAATATAATTAAAACTTGTGTAATCCTTAATCAGTTTTAACTAGTCAGATTAATTAATGAAGGTGGTAGAACCAGTGTAATTCGACCGGGGAAGTACCACCGCCACACCTATTTCTAGCGTGAAGCATTTCTTGCGTTTCGATAGAAGGGTGTGGTTGCCGGCACACTTTTACATGAGGCGACCATCATAGTCCTCGGGAGTAGCAACGCATCTGTGTTTGACTTCAGATAGAACCCATGTTCCGTATGAAGTTGATTACAGATGTCCATGGGCGGCAGTGACCACTTCCCATCAGGTGGGCTGCATGCTCGTTTGCTACTTCAGTGAAAAAAAAAATACAGATTACGCCGCAACAAGGAATATTTAGAATGAATAAAGTGGTCTAAATAGTGAAGCAGTCCTTGAGTTTCGGTGGAAAGGAGTGGTCGCTCACGTTTGTCGTCGGGGGGACATGCTCGTTACTACTTCAATCTTATAAAAAATGCTTGCTTCATTGTCTAGTCAACTCAGATCCAAAAGTTTGCACACATCGCCTAAGAAGTTTAAGCGCGTGATCGATCTCACCTGGTGTTTGATCCCAATCAACTCATCGTGTCAATGACCTTTCCTCCGCTCTCGTAACGTGATTTACGGGGTCTGTTTTTGTCATACTTGATTGTTACGAAGGAACAATTTTTATTATACGTGAAGAGAAAAGGAAGAAAACGGAAAATATTTTTACGATAGTATTTCTTTTTTACGAAATTTCTTTATGACCGCTACCCAAGGACCTCTCTAATCAATCTCAGAGAGAACTTTCATCTGACGTCTGCCAAATAGCGTTTACACGACTCAGTTTTTTAAACCCCTCAGGCGTACAGGTTTCATCACTGTTTTCCGTGTTTTATTTTGTAAGATCGAAAAACGATCTCAAAGTGTATCAATCAGCACTTGGACAGTGTGGTGGACCGCTTTATTTTGATTTGTAACGGACACTCACAATAAGCGATTACTGATTTATTTATGGCGATATTTTGACTCCATTATCCTGGATGTATCGATGGATGGATGGATGTGGATCATGAATGTGTCGATTCCCTGATAATGTTTACAATTGTGGATCGCTTGAACCACACTGAGGAGACCCGTACCCAGTAGACTATATTATTTTGACGATATACTCTGAGGGATGAATTGGAACGCATCCAATTAGTGCTTCTGCCTTACAATACCATCCATAAATTCATTGTTCTTAGTGTATTGTTAGAATTGCTGAATATCTAATTGTTTCATTAGTGGTAGAGTTACTAGTGCTTGACTTATTGTGTGAGTCGTCAGTGCCGTTAAGCTATAGGTCCTTCACTATATTACACAGAAATCTTATCAGCGAGAAATAAATTAGTCGTTAAGAGCTGCATAACATGCGATCTGTTTACTCCATTAACTGGAAATTGCAGCGCAAAAAATGTAGTAGGGTGTGCCAATTATACGGCCACAGGGGATTGGCTGTGACTAGTGTTTATATAAGGTCTATATGTATAAAACTTTGATTTACCGATACGGATTTGAAATCGAATCTTCTGAAAATAAGATCTTTATACCTAATCATAATTTGCTGGTGTGGGAAGCTTCATAACTAGAAGAGATTTTAACTCTGGTTATAACAAATAACAAGATAAAGAAAAATCAAGAAAGACAAACCCGCTGAGTTTCTTGCCTTCTCAATTGTGTTTCTGAATCGTGTTTGGATCTGGTGGTAGTGTAAGAAAAAATATTGTAACTGTCAATTTGTTCGTAAGCATATACGTACTGAATAAATACGTTTCGTTCTCCATTAGTAACAAAGTATACTTAATGACTAGTCTTCATTTTTTACCACTGAAGCCGATGGCCAGCCATGCCGGGGTCTACCCGGAAAAATTAATAAAATTTAGTCATTAGCGGTCACCCATTCAATTTCACCATTTATAAATGTCAGTCAACTATAGTTAAAATGGCCTTTGTTCATATTGCATTAATTAATAAAATATTATTAATAGAACAAAACAGATGTCACGAAGGGGTAATTAATTTGCTTCAACGAGAATTAATCACAAATTCTTGCGTCAGTCTCCCGCTATAATATTCCCGAAGATGGCTCGTCTCGTGGCCAGTCACGACGACATTGCATATTAATAGTGGGGCATTTAGGCATAAAAAGTAGGCCATGATAAATAGAATTAATATATATTGTAATACCCAAAACTGAACAAAGAAATAAAAATGGAAAGACGCGGATGCTGGTTTATTTACTAATTAGGTTAACTTCTAAGTTCGGAGTGACAATACATCTATTATTATTGTCTTTAGGTACAGTACATGCTCGGTGAAAAGCTGATTACAAATATTCAAGAATGGCGAACACTACTACTACTACTACTACTCGTGCAGATACCACATTGCATTATATTTTGGAACCTCAATCTTATAAAAAATCTCAACCAAATTATTTACGATCTAAAATGATGGCTTTGTTAATTTAAAATAAAATGCCACACTACTGTGTGTTTTGTTCGCCTATCAGTCATCATATCTTCTCATCGAAAGCGCGTTATGTAAATAAGGAGGGTGGTGGTTCTTATTTTTATTTTCGCAAAATTTGAAGCCGGGTCGAGCCACGTTAATGTCACGCTAACGTTTGAGATTAGACTACCAAAATCCTTAATATGTTCTTATTTAGACATGCTAAAGAAGACAAGTATGTAAGCGGTGTCACCAGCGTATCGCGAGTGATACCTATATTAGGTTACGAATTCTGAGAATAAAGAAACAAAAAAGTACAATTTCCATTTCCTTTGAGCGAGAGGCTTAAAAAATATATTGATAAAAGCTTCAGAATTGAGATTAGTTCTCTTTGATTTGTGGCTTTCACAATGACTTTATAAAGAAAATAACCGACGCCAATATCATTCTGAACCTTTATGTTGAATTAAAAATAAAGGTGGTAAAAATCCCAGCAGAGAGCCGATAATAATCTTGAATGCTGAGGTGGAAATAGAAATATAACAATCGTAAATAAATTATTCACAAAGAAATAAAAATCGTGCTATTCGTTTAAATGAAATAACTCCTACATTATTCCATTCCTCAGGGAGATATATTAACGTAAAATAAGCAAGGGTCTGTGTTTATATTTTTCACTCAAAGCCGTGTGGCTTAAACGTTAATAGCATTTTAAATAGCCTCTCGTTTAATTCACGTGTCTTCTTAGTTTAACTCCTAAAACATAAAGCGATGATCAATTAGCATTTTCAAACAGGTGTATTGAGATTATCAACCTATTTAACCGAAACATGGCCGAGAGTAATTTATCAGATCATGGGGACATATACAAGGTATTTCGTTGTACCTTGGAGTATTGTCTTTAAAGACCAAATTAGCCAAAACAGATCACTGCATAGTTTAAAACAAAGTCGTTTTTCGCTGTCTGTCCCTATGTATCCTTAGATCTTTAAAACTACGCTAGGGATTTTTATGCAGTTTTTTTAAGATAGAGTGATTCAAAAGGAAGATTTTTGTGTATAATACATGTATAACATAGTAGAGAAACACTGACAAATTTAGATTTTTGAATTTTAGGAGGAACGAAGTTCACCGGGTCAACTAAGAAGTGACAAGAAGGTTCGGAGAGAATATCACTGACCCTTTCGACCAAAACAATGATCTAAATTTAATGGTCGCCGACGGATGAGGTTCCATCCGCATCAACTGGACTCGTGGCGGTCCTCCATGGTTCGGTTTGCGCGCTCGTTCCTGCCGCGGACGTGCAAGATGGGGAATGAACTTCCTCCTGACATTGGGTTCTTCAAGAAAGGTGTAAAAAGAGCTCTCCTCCAAAGCCGGCGATGCATTGGCGACTCCTCTGGTGTTGCAAATGTCCATTGGCGACGGTGACTGCTTTCAATCAGGTGGCCCGTCAGCCTTATTGTGAGGTCTTAATATAAAAAAATATTAAACAGACGAAAACGGTTGAAGTATCAAGTAAAAGTTATATTGCAGTGATGGACTTTTAATATAAATTATGATCAGTTTAGGAATATGACATGATTATTATTATTAAATATATATAAACGTGAGATAAATACTGACGTAAATATATGTTTTTAATTGGTTATCACTGTCAAGCTAATCCTTTCAATATTAAATATTTTGAAACAATATACTTAAACAGTAGACAGATTTATTTGAAATGCACTGATCTTCAATGTGTCTTAATAAAAATGTCGATATAGCTAAGTAAATAAATTATAAATATTACTTACATATAAAAAAAGAATAAAGCAAAAGTAATACACTTCTGCTGTACAGACATATTCCAATCCAATTTATCTGTCCAGATAAGTTGACAAACACGTTTCAGGCATCTGGGACCGACTTCAGCCAGACACTCGGTCTGGTGTGATGTCGACTTCTTATTATGTATCTTTCACATCCCCATTATGATCTTAAGGAGTTCATTTGTAGCACAGTTAATTAGATACTAAGTTGTTTTTTTTTTCTATCAAATTTCTAAATAACAATTTAAATTACATTTTGTGAAAACAAACATAAATTTTGCACTAATCACCAATAATATCTTATTTGACGACCCGCGTGGCGCAGCGGTTACCATACCGGTCTGACACGCAGTGGGTCCCAGGTTCAATTCCCAGCCAGACAGGTATCTAAATGATGAGTTGAGATTCTTGTTCTGGGTCTGGATGTTTGTGTATTCGTCTTTGTGTGTGTTCATAGCACCCACGACACAGGAGAAAATCCTACTGTGAAAGCGTTTAAGCGTTTAATATCTATTGACGTAGTATATCATATTTTTCGATAGAATTTTCCATATTGTAACATCGATTATGTTCCAACTAATATTTATAGTCCACAAAAATTTTGAGTACCTACCATTTTAACTTTCAATTTGAACGAGATGAATGAGAATCTACAAAAAGCAATTCATTACAATTTTGATGAAACAAATTCAGTAGCTCCAGACGGCTTCAACTTGAAACTAGGTCTGCTCGAAATGGAACGGGTTGGTTGAACGGGGCCCTGACAGATCTAATCCTGGATTAATTCGTTTAATTTTAATTGAATTCCTAACTAATGGCAAACGTGATTGTTGTTCGGATATTCTGCTAAACCCAGTATTTATGGAGCCCGTCACTCTAACATATGAAAACAATCCAATGTCTGAATAAATAATTGGCCACGTTCCTGATTGACGAGCGAGAAAGCGGTATGTTTGTACTGATTTTTTTATTAATTTGAATAGAAAGAGTAAATGGATTGCATTAAACCTGATGTTAACTGATCACTACCGTCGTTGGATCTTCTTGAACCAAGACTAAGATTAAATTTATCTAGTTATTAATTGAAGTGTTCTTATGGTATTTTTTGTAATAACAACATTGCTTGATTAGTTTTATATGATCTAGACCAGTGGTTCTTAACCTTTCGGTGACGAAGGACCATTTGGCAAATCCCATGGCAGTCGACCTATGGACTACCGGTATGAGGGTGGTTTGAGGTGGTGATTTAAGGTAAAAATAAATCTGAATATTAATATAGGGTTATTATATTTTAATAAAACACGCGTACATTGTTGTTCGAAGCAAACAATATCTAATGCGCTTTCTGTATACTCTTTACTAATTCCTGAACCTCGGTTCAGTCACGGCTGTCCGCTACTTGACTGTCATTGTGTTGACTTCTTATATTACAATATTTTTTAGATGTCGTCTCGGACCACTTGGAGTGCTTCCAGGGACCATAAGTGGTCCGCGGACCGGTTGGGAACCACTGATCTAGACAGTATTATGTAAGACTTAGCGGTCTCTGCGTGGTCCCATTTTATGAAATTTGGAAGCTTACAAATACGTTTTGTGTTGTGTATTGAATTAATTATAATGCTCCCAAATAAAGATAATGTTTACATAACAGAGATTTTTTGGATTTAAAGATAATAGCACCGATTGAAATTGCATTAGTATTTAAAACGTTGACAAATGAATATATTATTTTAGCCGAATAAAAAGTCTTGAGCCTCTCCTTAAACCCGAGAACAAAAGTGTAGTATTTACTACACTTTCGTTCTCGGGTGGTTGAAAATATTTGTTCGAGTTGGGAATATTGCTTGTAACAGTATAATTAGAGGAAGCAGCGTCGGGCGGATCATCGTGCTCTCATGAATAATAATCACGACTGCGACCGTCCGATTGCAATGCATGAGAATGACGAAATCGCTACCAGCCTGATTATTATCACCTTGTTTGAATGCTCTGTTTCAGTAACTGTTTTTGGATGCGAATATAATTTCTACATACACTACTTTATTATTCATTCTGCTTGACGTCACTGAAATATTACTGTGTGTAGTACCGCTGTAGTAGAGTTCTACGTATAGAGAGAATTGAATTCTAGGCATCATTACCGCGATAATCCTGCCACATATAAGATATAATGTCAGTCATTTTAATCTGACCGTGTATTTCTTTACTATATAAAAACAACATAATGCTGCTAATGCGTCAAAACCAACTTCCATATATGTTCATGGTAGATATTGTCCATTTATTATAATTATTAATGCTTCTTTGCGTTTGAAATGTAATCCCGTCAACCCATTATTGTCCCATTGCTGGGCACGGGTCTTCTCTTAGAATGAGACAGTTAATAAAGTTTAATAAATTATAATACAATTAATAAAATATAATATTGAATTTATATCCTTCAAAATATTTGTAACTTTATTTTTGTTACTTTTGTATTGTTTGGCAATTTTATACTGAAATCATTAAGCGTTGATTCTTAAATAAAACTGCACAGGATCCAGAATTAAAACATTTTTTATGCATGAATATGAATACGAAATATGAATATTAACATATAATTGCATATTGGCTGCGGAGGTTGGGACTGCATTGCTTGGTGCAAAGTCCATATTCAGTAATAGGTTTTCTGGGCACGAGTTCTACTGTAATATTCGTCGTATTACGAATCCGAGGCCGACCGATTGTAAAAGCGCTGCAAACGGTACGCGCTAGTTGCAAACCATGTAGCAGATTAAAGTTATGCGGAAATTTTTTGATGAGAATTTGACAATGGGGTTTTTTGTGTTATTCTATCGTCCCATATATCCTTTTTTATTCTAACATATATGTATGGGCATGTGACCGTACGTTGGGCATCGGTAATTATCGTCGTTGTCGTTGTAGACCTTATGTGGATTTTACGTTGGTCACAAATGAGTAGCTAGTCCTATGGACCAAATTGTAACGCCTCGAATAAGTATGTCTCCCTTACTCCCTCCTTCTCCCTTTTAGACCAAAATACAAGAACGCTTAAGACTGTTATTATTAGGCACAGATAGGTATGGCGTTGATATCTCCGAAGTCAGACGACTAAGGGTTTTTATCACTTTCAATTAACAATGATATGAACATTAATTAGCATGGCGTTAGAACGAGTTTGATTTAAACGGAGTGGTAACGCCGCCACACCTATTTCTTCATTTCGATGGTGCATTTACTAACTTACTTTTATACGTTTGGTTAAGTCCTTGTGAGTGGCAATAATATTGATTTTGTATATGACCACAAGGCGGTATTAAGTTGCTTACACGACAGTGACCACTTAACCTCAGGTGGAATGCATGCTTGCTTGCTTTTTTATCTGATTGAAGTAGCAAACGAGCATGCAGTCCACCTGGTGGCAAGTGGTCACTGCCGCCCATTCACATCTGTAAGCAACTTCAAATAGAGCTTGGGTTCTACGTGAAGTTAATCACAGATGCGTTGCTGCTCCCGAGGGCTATGATGGTCGCCTCATATAAAAGTGTGCTTGCAACCACACCCTTCCATCGAAATGCAAGAAATGCTTCACGCTAGAAAAAGGTGTGGCGGTGGTACTTTCCCGGTTGAACTACATTGGTTCTACCACCTGTAAACTACTACTACATAGTTTTAAATTATATAACAGAAAATATTTATACTACCTGTGTATATATCAAAATGCGGGTTTTGGTGTGATGACCGCTGACGTCGCGGCGCGTCACAAATCCTCCGTTATTGCCGTTCGGAGCAAATAATGTCAGCCCAATTTTTCAATAAAATCCCCCATTTACCGGTAAAGGAGCGGCTCAAGAGTTTGCTCGGGCAACACGAAAATTGGTTTCTTGGTGAACGAATATGACAATATAAAATTTGAAAATGCTAATTTTTACGTCTAACAGTACTTCAATTTATTTTAACGGTGTTGTGTAATAAAAAGAAGAAAGAAAAAAATAAAAATAAACCTTATCCTTACCTTGAGACTTAGCAATATAATTACTTAACAATAAACTGTATATTATTATTATTTTACATAACATTTACCATAACTATTAACTATTTATATATTTGATTTGATTCGATTTAAAAAAAATATAAAAGAAGCAGTTAATATTTTTAGAATAGATATTTCAACAATACAAGAAAATAGTTTTTAAAAAAGGAAAGTTTTGTTCAAAAAGATACAGTAGAGGAAAAACAAAAAAGGCCGTGTCCACGTGACAACGATTTCTACCCTTGTATCCATTTGAAAAATAAAGCAATGACAAATTATTGGTCAGTACAAATTTCATTATCGCACAAACCAACAAAACTTAAAGAAAATGATTATTTTAAGTATTACTTAACATACTCGATTTGTAAATATTACTGCAAGCGAAAGTAATATAGGAACAGAACTTGTACATCTATATTTCACTCACTTAGGGCTGAAGCCAAGTGTCTGGAACAAATTGAAAAGTGCTCGAAGTAATCGACCTCAATCGGATTTAAGGCCTTTTACGGGTTAACCCTTCTTAACCTTGAAGAGTTGGGTCAATGGGGAAAGTTGTTCGGTGCTCAGTGCGCCAATTTCGAGATTCGCGGAGTACTTTGTACGTTAATATCTATTGAAAAACATTAACAATTTCTTAGGTTTCACCAACATCAACATTTTTATTTTTCTTTATGCCGGCGACATCTGCTCACAGGTGTGATCAAATATGTGTTCACATGTATGGCACGGGCGTTTGATACTGTTGTCATATATTGGACTAGCTGTGCCCGCGACTTCGTCCGCGTGGCACGCAGCGCAAGCCCTCAAGGATGAATAATTTTCCCCGTTGTTTTCACATTTTCCATTATTTCTTCGCTCCTAACAGTTGCAGCGTGATGTTATATAGCCTAAAGCCTTCCTCGATAAATGGTCTATTCAATATAAAAAGAATTTTTAAATTCGAACCAGTAGTTCCTGCGATTAGCGCGTTCAAACAAACAAACAAACTCTTCAGCTTTATATATCATATATTGGATCACTGAAGTCCTCTTTGCCATTCGTGTCGGTTTTTAACGCACATCAAAGGGATAAATGGCCAAATGTTTGTGTGCCTGCCACACTTGTACGTAGCACAGTTTCGCGAGCGTCGCCACAGAACGCTGTCATACGTAAACAACCAAATGAACTTACGACGGAGAGATTCCCATTCATTTGCATCATAGTTTAGGCTGTTTTTGTTTATATGTTTGCAGACGTAATAAATGAATGTACGTACATAAATACGAAATGAGTAAACTGCGTCAACCAAATCATCGTCCATGTTTTGTTAACTCTATTTGAAAACTGTGAGTTCATAGGAGTGAAGAAATCTTTGAACACATATCTGGCGGGCACAACAATATGTGACCAAATGTGTGAGCAAAGCATTATAATGGCTTGATTACAGCCACGTGTGACAATTATAAATACCTATCAGGCAAACCGCATTCTCGTTTGCTTCTAGTATGTAATAAATATATATTCCGCGCTATAGGTACAGGACACTGTGCTAGCTCAATAATTAGACTAGACAAATGAAACATGTTTTTTTTTTATCTGACTGAAGTAGCAAACGAGCATGGAGTGCACCTGATGGAAAGTAGTCATTGCCGCCCATGGACATCTGTAATCAACTTCATTCAGAACATGGGTTCTATATAAAATCAATCACAGATGCGTTGCTACTCCCGAGGACTATGATGGTCGTCTCATCTCATGTAAAAGTGTACCGGCAACCGCAATACATATAAATACTCTGACCATAACACCAATAGGTGAATTGTTATGTAATACAACGTTATATATTAACTTCGTTTGCTTAGACACAATCGAACCAACAATTTTAGGGATCTATTTACAGTTACTGTTTCAAATTGCTTTTAGTTGATTGTATTGGTTTCATTCATTAAGGACTGGCTATTGTTAGCATTGATGGATACTGGAATGGAAGTAGAGATTATTACAAATAAATTCATTTCAAGTAAGTAATTGGTTGTACCTAAGATCAAGTTTGTCTTTAATGTCAGTTAATAGAGAAATGAAATGAAATGTCTTTATTTTGCATATGCTCACGGAGCACTTACATATTGTCAGTTACTTTTTTTTACATTACCAACGGATCGTAACATAACCTTAACCTTTTTATGCTATCTTACTTTTAAATGGTATAAAAAATTAACTCTATAGTACACGTGAATTTAGACAGAAAAGCAAAAAAACGATGTCTCGTAAAGTGTTTTTTTTTTGTCGGTAAAACTTTGCTCTTATTTTTAAAGATGGTTCAAATTTTCACGTCTATAACTATCAAAACATGGAATAACGTGTTGCTAAGTTCTCTAAAAACAGGCAATACTGCTGTGTGTTAAATAACACACACAGCAGTATTGCTAATTATATTATGGATGCTGATTCATTTTAAAGTAATTAATTCCTGTCTCTTTTTTTAGAAGCCATATCGAAATATGCCATCTATTCACCGGTTTTGTTTTTTATAAGATTAAAGTGGCCAACAAGCTTGCAGCCCATATAATGATGAAGAGCCACCGCCATTAATGAACATTTGTAATCCACCACAAATAAGATCATTCTTACCCGCGATTGTTCTCAAATGCCCTGCTACCCCTAAGGACTCAGTTGGAACATGGTAAACATAGAAAGCAGTTAATTTAATAAGAGGTTTTAAATCTAATCTCCAAAGTAGCAACACACCTGTGCAGAGGTCTCGAGAGGATCCGCTCAATTTAAGAGATTACAAATGCTCAGTTACCGTAAATACAAGTTCAGATAATCGTTTCCGTGCTTCAGTGGAACATTTTCCGAGAAGCAAAACTTAATACGTCACTTTAATATTTTATGAAACTATATTTCTCCTTTGTTGCGAATGTAGTGTTTGTGTATGGTGTCGTTTATTTTTATAGCTTGTAAGTGCATGTAAGTTATATGGCTTGCATGCCACAGGTCTAAAAATCCTTCCTGCATCCTTTATGTCTGCCATATAACAACGGTGTTAAGACTCCTTTTGATTTTTAGGGAGAGAAATACTTAACATATCGTTCCAAACATATTCGTCAGTTTACGAAGAATATCTCCTCAGTTTAGCAATATAACAGTTTTTTTCTTACTGTTGTATGTCCCGTGATATTCAAAATCAAAGAAAAATTTAAGAAAGAATAGTCAAGAAAATTTAAATCGTAGTACCGTATCAAACGTCTCTCGTATGATACAATCTGATATAGCGAATAACATTTTTTTTAGTAGTAGCAAACGAACACGCTGCGCTGTGCATCTGTAGGTATTACGGTCACTGTCGCTCCGTGCATCAGTATCTGTAAGGCAACCACACTCTATCACCAAAACACTAGAACTGCTTCAAGCTACGAATAAGTATGGCGATGCTTCCTTCTCAGTCAAACCATACTCGTTTTCCTACCTTGCAACTATACTTACGGTGAATCGAATACGCAAAGTATTTTTTTAAAACACACTTTTTACACTCAAAGGATTTTCTCCTGTGTCGTGGGTACCATGGACACACACAAGACAAATACATAAACGCCCAGACCCAGAACATAATTCTGAAATCACGATTAGATTGTCCAGCCGGGAATCGAACCCGGAACCCACTGCGCTACAGATCGGTATGGTAACCGCTCTGCCAGGCGGGTCGTCAAAATAAAACAACTTAAGTAAGTTTTTAAAAAAATCCTATACCTCAGTGGTAGTATTATCCGTAGCCGACATCACATAAGGCTATAATTTTATCTCGGATTGATTACAGATTTCTACAGACGGCAGTGATCACTTACCATCAGGTAGACTGAGAGCGGGTGTTTATATTACTTCAATAATATAAACACCCGTTTACAAAGTTGATCGCGGATTGAGGTAACACAACTTTATTTTAATTCAGAGAGTATTCTTTTGAAAGTTTATTCATACTGTACGCTGAATTACGAAGCGGTTAAATTTTAAAATTTCGCCGCAGAGTTTTCATTCATATGTATTTCAAAAAAGTGTATTTAGGTTTCAACTCTTTAATATTCGTGCATAATTTATTCTATTGCAGAGGAAAGCCATTCATAGGTGGCTACAATTGCCTTTGTGTGTCTCAGTCTGTACACAAATTTAATTAAATGCTAAGTTTAATGCAAATTTGCAGAAATCACAAGACAGACCTCTCCATTAAATAGCCGCAGACTATATCAGACACGGGAATGTCTAGAAACTTCGGTTCGCAGACTTAGCGTTTGGGATTTAAAGTTTTATAATGTTAGGGTGGTTTTATTGTCTTTGTAACCAGACTATAAATTCATTTTTCGATGCTATGTCACATCTCACTGAAGTTTTATTATGTGAGAGTCAGCAGTTATTCTGTACGTCATTAAGTTATGGTATAACTTATGCTAAAAGGATATACGGATCTTTTATTGGGATTAGGTGTATTAAGAGAATAAGACTTTAAGACAATATAGCGTTTTTCCTTTAATTTTCTTTTACTAATGTGTCTTATATATTACTAACTGACCTGGCAAACGTTAAAAATTAAAAACAAAGTTAAAATAACCCCTTAGTGATTAGGGTTGTCCACCCTTATCACTAAGGGGTATGAAAAATAGATGGCCGATTCTCAGATCTACTCAATATGCTCACAAAATTTCATGAGAAACGATCAAGCCGTTTCGGAGGAGTACGAGAACGAACATTGTGATACGAGAATTTTATATAATTAGATGTAAGTAGGTAAATCTCGTAGATTCGCTCACTTCGGTCACGTGTGCCATGGTAACCTGTATCCCATGTGTTAATGTACGTCATAAACTATTTCTATGCCTAATATCAACGTAATTCAACTGGTACCTTGCGTGAAAAAGTAGCAAACACATACATATTGTCAAAAACTTTTACATCCTATCCTACTAATATTATAAATGCGAAAGTTTGTGAGGATGTATGTGTATTTGTTATTCTTTCACGCAAAAACTACTCAACGGATTAGGTTGAAACTTTACAGTAATATAGGTTATACATCAGAATAACACATGGGCTATAATTTGTAATGTATTTTTTTTATAAGGTTATAATATAACGAGAAATATCAGGTTAGTCGGAAAAAAAGTTGTGCTCTGAGAGCTATCTTCGCGTACGCTGCCTAAACCGTTGGAGATATCCAAATATAATGTACCGTGGGATTGTTTGGCTCACATAGATCTAAATAAAAGTCCGCGACAGCATATGTCTATATTTCATGTATAACCCACAATAACTCTTTTTATACTTTGAAAATTTTAAAAATATCAAGTTGATGTTTCGATGGGTTTTATACAAACTAAATATTAATCCTTATCAAAATAAATGATTTCAAAAAATAAAGCATCTAATAATGATTGAATCTACCTTTTACACCATGTAAATTGGATAAGTAGTTTAGAAGATATTACGAGTATAACATATTGCGTAGTCAATTGATTGACCGGCAGTACGCGCCGTGCGCCGCCGCCGTATACAACGAAGTTGTATGGATATTAATATTTGAATGGTTATAAAACACGGAGCAAAATGTGAAAGGTAAATCATGGCCCTGTAGTTCCGGGAATAAGGCTACGGCATCCCCTGTCTGTGGTAAGAGGCAACTAAAAGGGAGCTTTCGGGGTTGCGGGCGGCTAGACGGAGAGCTCCAAACACCCAGTCAGCAACTTCGGGAAAGATGTCAGCATGTGTGGTCGCAGTGTATCGTGAGAGCCAGGATGGACGGAGCTTGAACCGTCCAGCCAGGCGGTCTCGGGAAGGACGGTGACATACGTGTGATCGCATATCGTGGTAAAGACCAGATGGAGTGGTGGGCCCAGCCGCTCACTTGGGAGGAGCCCGATGGGGCAATGCACTCAGAGGACTCCAGTTGCGTTCCTTTGAAGATCCTGGAGTCCTGGTGCTGTAAGGATCCCAGATAACCCTGCGTCGCTCCCACGGCGTACCTTTTGAAGGTTTCTCCCTCGACAAAAAAGAAAAAAGTCAATGAGAATGAAACAGCGGAAAGATTAAATATGTTATTCAATCGTCATCGACCTTTTAATGTAACACAACTCGGCACATATGTCAGATTAGCAGTAGTTTAGGTCGTAGTTGACCACGCTAGCCAACTGCGCGTTGGTAACCGTCACGCGTTTTGGGACCCTTTCTTAAAACTTTTAATTTCAGAGTAAGCATTAATATCTGTTGCCGACGAAACTAATTCAAATTATTATACGTGCCTGTGATTTGAAATTTGAACACACTGATTTAGGCGATTAACACACGGCACCGCGCACCGCCGCGAATAGCGGGCCCCGCGCGGTAAGGCGGTTTACGCATCCTAAGGCGGTTTTCGGTTAGGCGCCAGCCCGTCTGTCCCTGTAGTTCCGGGACCAGAATAGGACTACGGTACCCTCTGCCTGTCGTAAGAGGCGACTAAAAGAGGCTTCCGGGGTTGCGGGCGGGAAGAGTGGGAGCTCGAACCGTCCGGTCAAGTGACCCCGGGAAGGACGGCGGCACGTGTGGTTGCATGTTGCCGTAAAAACCAGAAGGTGCGGTGAGCAGTTCACGCCCACCAGAGAAGAGCCCGATGGGGCACACGCTGAGGACACCGGCGGCGGTCAACTGGAGTTCCCGGAGTCCTCTTCGCAGCGTCAAGTTCGGCCACAGGGAGGGGTTTTAGTGCGGTAAGAATCCCACATAACCCGCGTCGCTCCCACGACGTCGGGTACTTTTTGAAAGTTTCCCCCTCGAAAACAAAAAAATAAAAAAAGGCGCCAGCCCGTGTGTGAGGCGCCGACCCCCCGCACTGTCGTTCACGCGGAGACACGGTGGTGATGAGAACACCGCTGGACCGCGCGGCCAGTCGGTGTACGTTTGTGAGGCATCAACGGATTTATTAGACCCCAATACAACATGAGATCCGCTTCACCGCCTACCGTGGCAGTGAGCGGTACCGTATGTTAATCGCCTTAGGAAGTAGGGCAAGGGTTCAATCTGAAGTAAATCACAGGTGCGTTGCTACTCCCGAGGACTATGATGATCGCCTCATATAAAAGTGAGCCGGCAGGCACACCCTTCAAATGAAACACAAGAACTGCTTCACGGTAGAAATATGTGCGGCGGTGATGCCTCCCTGGTTGAACCATTGCTCTACCACCTTGCAAACTTTATGTGGCAGACTAAATTCCACGCGAGCGAAGCCGCGGGCAAAGGCTAGTTTGTAATATAAATAAGATAAGACTAAATCGTTAACTTAAAATGTATATACAGAAAAGCAGGGTTGCCAGACCAGACCAGAGAGTTGCCGCTTTTGGCGGGATGTCCCGATTTTTTTATTAAAATCAAGATGTCCCGCGCGGGACAGGGTCGGTCACGCTTTTTGGGAAAGACTGGAGTTTTGCAAAAAAAAGGTCGCCAATTGCAAATATAAGTGGAACTGCAGTTTGTCGACCGGAAAGAAAGGTCGTGAATCTATACCAATTTAAGCCGAATTGCAGTTTACCCACCAAAAAAAAAATGTCGCCAGTCCTCCGGCACTATGAGGCGCCAGGCCTTTACTGCCGCGAGGGCTACTTCCTCGTTTTTGACTATGGAATCCCGTTTTTTTCACTCTAAAAGTTGCTTAAAATCCCACTTATTAAAAAAAAAGAAACTGGCAACGCTGACAGAAACTATTTTTATCTCTACCGCACATATGGCTCGGGATTCTACGAGAAGCAACTAAAACTCACTAACGAGGGCTCTCTGCGATAATATAAGTAATACATTATACATGAAATCATCGCAAAGTATTAAATGCGGAATCTCAAACATTACGTCGTATTTACGTTAGACTTGAACTATGCGCTCATTCAGAATAACTGAGTGTGTATTGTTTGTTCAAGCACTCTGCGCTGCGCTCTGAACACTGAAACAACCCAAATATTATAGATAGCTTGCATAGAATTGAGGTTGATAATTCTAAATTGAATGTGCTGTTTGCGCAAGTCTTCAATTTGCCAAAACAGGGAAATGTAAAACTGTAGCAGGGATTTTATATTTTTGCAGAAATTTTTAATATTATTTTGGAAGAACGTAACTCTACGTTGTTCTCAAAAATGCTCCATCTACTATCAATGTCTAGGATAGTGTCGAATGAAATATTTTTTAAAATTGATATTCGGATCACAATTATCATACTAATCATACTAATAATATAAAGGCGAAAGTTTGTGAGTGTGTATGTTTGTTACTTCTTCACGTCGAAACGGCTGGAGCGATTTCCATTAAATTTAGCATGGAGGTAGCTGATACTCTAGATTAACCTACAGGCTACTTTGTACTGTGGGAAAATATCTTATTCACACGGGATAATCGATTTTCTATAACGCGAGCGAAGCTGCGGGATTCATAACAACAAACATAAACGTCTATAATTCGGCTCGAACATTTTCCTGCTGTGGTAAGAAAAATTGCGTACAGGACAAAACTTTTCGCAATACGAGAGAGAAGACCCGCTGATTGAGCTATATGACGCGGCAACTTAATACAGAATTAGGGAAAATAATATTTCATCCCCGAGATTACGTGATCCACGAAACTTTCTTTTCTTTTATATACTCGTCATGTAAAGTGATACTTTATGGCCAAGATGTTTTTTCTTGTTTCCTGTATACATATATTTATTTTTGTTTTATTTGAAATTTTGTATTCGTAAAGTTTAGTCTTAATGTAAATATGACCTTAGTGTTGGCTTCGCAATCAAAAGTTGAAAATTTTTTTTAACAGTCGTGTAATCCGTTAGTTACAAAAGCTTTATTGTACAGAGATAAAGCTTAAGATAAAGAGCGCGTGAATTGTTTTTTTATTCCGGGCATAGACAAGCGATGTGTGGATTCCAGGCGTAGACACTTGGTGATTCTGAATTTTCGAAATTTTTCAAAGGTTCACCCTGCGGCTGATATTTGATTAGGATTGTATTTTTTATTGTTTCTTATAAATGTAACTTCAGGTTATTTACCAACATATATAAAAGAAAACCCGTTGAAACCAAAAGAGAAAATTGTGCTAAATAATTAATTTGCCTTAGCCTGTTTATACACAAATTATTTGCAATCGTGGTCCAAGGAATACAAGTCCAAACATTACTTTAATTGAGTCAAAATTATAGAAATGTTGTTATTTTCTAATGTACACAGAAATATAAAAAGAGGAGTGACCGTGATGCCCTCAGTTAGCCCTCTAACTTAATCTCCCAGCTGTATACGTATAAATAATAATAATTAACGCGCATCCATATTAAACAATCAACTATCCCGAAGGCGGCTGGCAGTAATTTCAGTTAGGTATAAGTCAGTTTCAATAGAATATTCATAATAATACGGACTAATCGTATCAACACAATGGTAAATGTACTTAGAATGATTACTACATCCATGTACTTACTCGTAGATTAAATCTTAGCTAATCCTAAATTACTAATGCTCGAACCATGAAATTTAAACAATTGATTAATTTACGACGTAGACACCAAAGGTTTTTGAAGTGAAACTTCTTTAGGCGCATGAGGGTAAAATTTTTACAGATGAAACGTCACGCCGGTATGCAACGGAAGTGTCGGAAAAGAGAGAGAGAGTGATCGAGACCGATTGAGAGAGAGTAAGACAGGGCAAACGTAGCATGAGCAACTAGCCGTGGAGTGAGAGTAGGGAGCAAGCGAGTGAGAAAGATTGAGAGAAAAAGTGAGACAGAGCGAATGTCGTATCACGCCTTTTTCCCTTCCTCTTAATCTTGGAAATTTAAAGTTTTAGATTTGTATAAATATAAACAAGATTTATAAATTAGTTCGCCAAAGAGGTTTCACTTCTGACATGTGTACTTTGTACGCACGCATGTTTTTTTTTTTATATTCCACGCCTAGAAAGGATAAATGGGTGCACGTATTTGTACAACAGTTTACGCGAACGAATTTACGTGCTACAGCGTTTTAACTGACATTCTATGTTTTGTGATTTCAGACATACAGTGAAATACACTCTTATTTGTAATTGGCGGCAAATATTTTTCTTACTTTATTTTGAAACTTTGCGCTTTAGTTTATTTTTTAAGGAAGGAAGGTTACCGACATAGCTCTCAAAATTAGCAACTTGAAGTGGCAGTGGGCCGGCCACGTCGCTCGAAGGACCGATAACCGATGGGGAAGAAAGGTCCTCGAATGGCGACCATGTTTAGGCAAAACGAGTTAGGTCGGTCTCCCACCAGGTGGACCTGAAGAAGATAGCGGGAAACCGTTGGATTCAGAGGGCACAGGATCGGTTGAAGTGGCGTCATTTAGGCGAGGCCTACGTCCAGCAGTGGACATCAAAGGGCTGATGTATAGATAATTTTTTTATTTAGGTTTTCTTTTCATTCATAATAAATCGAATCTACAAGTACGTATAATAAATATCTATTTATTTCAGACAGACAGCGTCTCGGTACATATTTGCAAATATTCCCATTACAACTGCTAAGAAGAAACACATTAAACCTATATTTTCTTGTCTTTGTCGCTTCAATGAACAAAAATACCTACTAGTATTTTCAACGTCTTCGATTTCCCTTCGGAGCCATCAGAGATATCTCAAGTTATTCCATCTAGGCTTTTACCTCCTGAGGGAGTGCCACTGAAATATATTTCATATTATATTTTGTCAATTTTATCAATTGGAGACTATTGTCGAATTGTGACAATATTGAATATTATGCTGAGTCGTTTACGAATATGTCGCTAGATAAATTATATATTTACAGATATATAAGTACATATAATAAGTCCCGCATTATGATAATTTCAGCAAGGCCCGTTCACTGAAATATTATATTGTATGTGAGATAGATATTCAATTTCTACATCGTGTTCACCCTATTGTCTAAGTTTATCTGTAAATACCATACAAAATTGTCTATATTATTTACAAGCTAATGCACTCGAAATAAAAGTATATTACATAATTTGATATACGTGTAGTTTTCTTGAATTAAACATACGTTCTTTCGAAACTACACATGAAATTTACGCCAAAATATATATAAACAGGGGATTAAATAAATTTATGTAATTTCTCTGTGTAATTATATTATAATAATAAACTTCGATTGCAAATTTGGACAAAGAAAAACCAAAGCAACCATTAAATAAAGAATAATACATCAGATTATTTGAACTTAATACTCGATTTCCTAAAATTATCACGCAGTGTGTCGAGACCAATTCTTAATCTTATAACTACTTCCTTAGTACATCGGTTATACTTATTACGATGACCTACGATGGATCGAGAAACACTCATAAACACCATACCTCGTGCCGAAGCATACAATAAAAAGGTGTGGTCGACCTCCATTACCCATTAACGCTGCTCAGGAAAACACATTAAGTTGCAAAAAGGTTGACATTATCGACTATTACGTAGCCAATGGGAACTGATGATAGATTATACAATAGATTTAGATCGATCGATATATTATTATGTTTAAGCAAACAGTAAAACAAAATAGCGGAGGAGGTTCTAACAAAACGGACATGATTAACAATTCAATGAATTTCAAGAATCAAAGTAACTATTTTTTATGTTTATTTAAATACGTAAAAAATATAATGTAGATGTAAGACGTAATTATTTTCATAAAATTATATCGGAGCTTACGCCAATTTAAATCAAATAACGGAAACGGTCCTCCTACTACAACATTTTGGAGTACCTTATATCACCTATTGCCCTCAGTCGACCCCGTTATCAAAAAAACTTCGTGTATTATTTCCAGCTTATAATATAATTTGAAATATAGGTGACACAAACCTGACCTTTAAAAGACACCCCTTATGGGATTTAAAAGCATCTATGGCGCCGTAGCTACACCTATGGGTACAACCTATTATTGTCCTACTGCCGGCGACCGGTCTTCTCTCAGAATGAGAGTTTTTATGTTCTCGGAGGAGAAATTTTTTTTAAAGAACTCTCGGGTGTGTAGGTTTCCCCATGATGTTTTTCTTAACAAAAAAGCATTTATAATTAATTTCTAATACGCACTCAAATCAGTGGTGCGTGCCTGGGTTTAAACTTCGGACCTCCCGATTGAGAGGGCAAATTTCAACCATTAGGCTATCACTGCTTTAGCCACACCTTTATATAGGTAATCCTTATAATAGCAAAGTAAAGCGATGCTGTTTTCTGGTTTGTGCAGAGTGGAAGACAAAGTTATCCGAGGCATTCCAAATCAGTCGGAAGGGTTTATTACGCTATCAGTTAAGATTTTATTTTTTTCTGGGTTTCATTAAAGGTGCCCATGGGCAGCAGTGTCCATTTACTATAACGACTTCTTTCTTATTTGGTACTTCTGTAACATAAACAAGTAACATTGTTAAATTATAAAAAAATCCTGACTGAGTGGTTTCCTTTAGTGGTTTCTATAATAATTTATTTAATTTGACGTTTTTATGATTCTCCGCCTATATTTAAAAATGCCTATGTCACCCTCATAATTAAAACGATTCGAATGATATGTCATAATGTTACAATCCGTTTACCCGATTGGACTGTAGCGCGTTCCAATTATTTAATTGGAACGTGCTACAGTCACATACGAGCACATACAAACAAACATACCCTCGCAAAACCATTACACCGTCTGACCCCGTCGGGTACAAATTTAGCAAACGAAAAAGTGAGACTGAAATTCCCTTCATTAAGGTACCTATTGTAGGGTCAATAGTTGACCGTCTTTGTTCCGCGTCATCCATCACTGTCCGCGGCTGACCAATTTGCACTTTATATTGAGTTTGAACAGACACTGCCCACCATCGTTAATATCCACCACTAACTTTGTAATTGGGTTAGACGGTTAGTAGGGCCGATGTTCTCCGAACTAGGTGAAAGGGAGTGTACTTCGTAAAGTTTAACTAATAAGTAACTAATTCGCATTGTTATGTTAAGTTTGATAATAAATCAACCTGGCGCAGATCTAAGTTACTTTTGCTATAGTTAGTCGTCAGTGCTAAAAATCTTATGATTATGATTAACGAAAATTATATTTTGATCTGTTGATTGAATTATATAAGAATCAAATTCTACATTTAATAAATCTGAATATTCATATCTTCAGTACGATTAGTGGGAAAGAAACAGTCAACCCATGAATCTTATTAACGGAGTTAACTCTTTAGGCAAAACTTATCAAAGACGAATGAAATCATAGGCCCATGAACACACTAAGGAGTTTATTAGAAATGGCGTCAGTATGTTGAACTAACGTCTCAAGGTTGGAGTTATTAAAATGCGAATAGATAAGTTCATTTTCTATGTAATTAGCATGTTGTAATAAAGTTATAAAGCTTATCAGTCTGCTGAACAAGACTCAAATATAGTTGTCGCTAGTGGAGGTAAAATCTATGAGGATTTACCATTTATCACGTAGAAGGCGGTATAACTTTCTAAGGAGGTATTAGCGAGCGGAATTATACATCATACAAGAACTAATTAAAACTTAGCAATCTCAGTAATTCGAAATGATATCCCTTAATTGAAGTTAAATAAACATAATCATTAATTCCACACCTGTTTACCAATGAAATTTATCATACTCATTAAGATATAAATTAAACTTATCTTCCACGTTGGGAAAGCGTATCATATTTTGACAAAAATATTTTTAAACGAACTTTTCTTTATATCATACAAACTTATTTTTAAATTTGAGACAAAATTTCTTTGGCTTTGTACCTCAACAGCAACGCTTTATCTTGTCTTATTAAATTTTTAGCTAGACTTGATTAATCCAATTTCTTGCCAACCTGACACTTTCCATCTTAATAAACTTTTATTTAACAAAAATAATCTATGAAACGTGATCTAATTATATGGTAGCGTTTGGCTGGAGTACCTTCAAGCAAGAGGTGGTAGAAAGCCTTAAGATTTGCAATGTAATTATACAATTTGACGAACCGCGTATTAGACCGAATCAATGGCGAGATATCGGTCTGATACAATGGGTTCCGGGTTAGATCCCGGTCTGAAATACATCTGAATCATGAATTTAAATAGCTCTTCTGGTTCTGGCCTTTTATGTCTTTGCGTACGTTTGCGTGCGTAAGTAGCGCAAAATGGAAAAAAAAACTTTGAAAAAGCCCATCTTGCATTTTTCTTTCTTAACAAAACTTAAATGTATTTTAATTATCATTTCTTTTCAACTGACACTTACAGGAAAATTACAGTCAGGATAGAAGTTTTATCTTCCGCAAGTCTTCAAGGCGCTTTATTAGTCTTGTATCGTTTATTTCTTAGTAATTAGCATGTTATAATGGGAACGTTGTGGCTCGTCCGTGTCTAGACAGGTAATTACAGCCTTCGATGGATGATATGCGCTGTCAATAGACGGGATCTGTCAGCGGAAGCTATTAGGATACATGACAACAAACAAGCGTGCTTCTGTAGGAGCAAAGATTGCGAATGTCGCGATCTTATGAGCGGTTTATATTCGTTAGTTCCTGTAATTTTCTCTACAATTTTTATGAAATATTTGTGTTGACGTATAAGCCTCCGCCGCATGGCTACTTAAAAAAAATCAAATATAATGCAAATACAGACACATATGTCATAAAACAGAGCACACACCTGCGCCATCCGGAATGTTTTTTAATTTGTTTTGTGTTTAATTTTATTTTCATTTTACATATACTGCATACGGAAACTTATACGTAATTTAAAAAAAATACACGTATATTACTATTAATGTGCGTGAACTACATGGAAATAATTTGTGTATGCATGGTAATGTACTGCATACGTGACTTTTAAACAAAAGTAACAAATTTAAATAATTATATGAATTCAATTGTGTCCCTAGAAAGTTAAGAAAAATCTCGGTTACATTATCTGAAAATAATGAGGGCCGACGAAGGGACCCAACGCTTTCGCTTGTTAAAAATTCGTGAGACTCATGTAAAACTTAACTTTTCACCTAATCACGGTCATGTTATAAAACCCAAGTTTTAGGATAAAATTAATCATCTCTCACGAAAAGTTGAGTAAAAACTAAAGAACAAATTTAATTTTTATACCGTTTTTTTGTAAGTATAATTACATCAAATAACTTCTGAAACTTTTGTTGGCTGCTCTGCGCAAGCTTACGATTTGTCGTTTTATTTATAATAAATTGAATCGTCACTCAGCAAATTTAATTGTAAACAAAATTTGTAAACAAAATTAAAAAGTTTCAGATTTTAAAATTAAAAACTGTAATAAGATTTTAACGGAAAAATAACAGGAAGACAACGAAATATTCTTGGCAAAAAAGTATTATATTTTTATTGTAAACAAATACAAGGAAAACTCCAAGACAACTTTGGAGCAGGAAGCTAATTGCTTGAAAAAGCAGAATAAAGTAGAAACTTTATTATTTACTTTGATAACAATTTCCAAAATTCCGCAGATTGGTGAGTTCGCGGCAGTTCGAAAGCGTGGCTAGTATGGATTTTTTACAATAATATTTAAGCTACGGTTTCCTACTATCTTCTTCAGGTCGCCAGTCCATCAGGTCAGCGTATTGAATAGAAGAACGAAGTTAAAGAACGAATATTATGGATAAGAAGGCATATAATGTTAATTAAATATACACAAAATTGAAATGAAATATCTTTATTTTGTATAGGGGACACTTACAAATTGTCAGTTACATTTTTTTTTCTTACACTACCACCGGATCTGAATACGACCTCATCTGAGAAGATCCGGCAAGAAACTCAGCGGGTTTGACTTTTTTCTTATTTATATCCATTTAATTAAATATAATTACAATCATGTTTTTCTTTTTTACATGGTAATGAAAGTTAGCTCCAGCATCTTGCCTTACATTTGAATTTTGACTTTACATTGAATTACTTTAAGTATGAAAAATGAATTATTTACAGACATGAAGCCAAATAAAGTTAAAAGGTGATAAGCATTTACTCTTATTAGTAAAAACGAATACTAAGGATTCTGTCTGCTATCAATAGGCGTCTGGGAATGTACGAGTTCAATTTGGATAAGTAGCATTCGCATTGATTGTCTTTTGACATTTTCAATTTGGAATTCTATTCAATCATTAGGTATAAACGTAAATAATAAGTAGCGTTTACAGATTCTATATGTTGTATTCAACGTTTAGAGATTATCCTTAATTAAAAAGACACCGTAAATTAAAAAAACATAGACTTCAATTGAAAAACGATTTATTCATTTTAAACAGCTATGAAGATTTCAATAAAAAATTATGATTCTTAGATGTAGTAAAATTGAAGAATTGAAAACATCGCTGGTTAGTTCATAATACGATATTACATACAAACACATAGATAAACAAAATACATTTATAACGTCTTCCTTTTGCGTTGAGTGTTGAAACAAACATTACACACAAAATTAACGGCCATAATGTTTCCGTCCCACAATTGCCAATACACAACAAAACCCTATAAGTCAGAGTAAGGTCTAAGATTATCGGGCCCTTGTAAGCATTGTTATTAAATCAAATAACCGTAACATGCTCGTACATTTGCCCTGTGTGATACGTCGGAATTTTCTCATATTCTCGTATTCACATTAATAAAGGGATTTCGAAATTTCTTTAGACAGTTTTTTCGTCTATTATGCCTGGTTACATGTAAGCCATAGTACTTATATTATCCTAATATACATAGTTTTTTAAATCTATATTATAAAGGCGAAAGTTTGTGAGTGTATGTTTGTTACTTTTTCACGTGTAAACGGCTGGAGCGATTTTCATAAAATTTGGTAGCGAGTTAGCTGATACTCTGGATTAACATATAGGCTACTTTTTACAGCGGGATAATATCTTTTTCGCACGGGACAATCGATTTTTGTTAACGCGGGCAAAGTTGAAGCATTCAACTATTTTTTTGTAATGTGCAAGTGGCGCAGTGCACGCAGTCCTAGTCATATTAAGTCACCACTACCATCCAAGGTCATCATGAAATTAGCCACAGATACTCGGATAAATATGCCTACCATAGGACAGACCACAAAAAAGATATAAAGGTATAGAATAAATTCCCTTTCACGTAGATATTGTAAAATTCAACTAATGGATTAAATCCAGGATGTGGCAGAAATGGAGGAATTAGGCACGTGCCTGTGACTTCGGTATTTGATAGATGGACGCAGAATTATTCACAGTAGAAACTGCTTGGGGACAATTACATTGACAATGTCACAGAGTAGGAGTATCATTCGATGCAGGAGGGTACCTCCACACCTATCTTTATCGTGAAGCAATAGATGCGTTTCGATAAAAGATTTCGATAAATGACTACTCACTTATGTAAAAGATACAAAGATCATGGGCAGCATTGACCACTTAGGTGGACAGCATGATCATTCGCTGCTTTAATCTAATAAAAACAGGAAGGAATCCGACACAAAATTTCCTATTGAGGAGATTTTCAATGACAAATACACTTATCATCTAGAAAAACTTCTGAAACATTACATTAGGCAATGGTTCGCACTTTGGCTTACAAATATTACAGGTAAAAATGTTATCAAAATCCCGCATCTTAAACGAATTCTTCAAAAGCTTTGTCCTTTGTAAGGATCAGATTAAGAACGCCTTTCGACGATTGTTGCGCTCGATTTAACACAAATAATATCTTGACATTTTTGGTCACGTTCAAATGAGCGCCATAGCTTTGATGTTCTTGGAAAATTTCTTTGTACTCGATGTAATTATTTTATACTTTCTTTTAATGTTTTCCTCGTCTTTCCTTCGAAGCGAGGTACTGAATGATGCCTCTATAAGGCGTCACTCTAGTAACTCGCTTCTATTGTTGGAATACGAATAATAGACTTGGACGACTCGCGTGGTGCAGCGGTTACCATACTGGTCTGACAGTTCTGACACGCAGTGGGTCCCGGGTTCGATTCCCAGCCGTACAGGTATCTGAATGATGAGTTTAGATTCTTGTTCTGGATCTGGGTGTTTGTGTATTCGTCTTTGTGTGTGTCCATGGCACCCACGACACAGGAGAACTGTGGGGCTATGAGTTTTTTTTTAAGATTTCTTATCGCAGTAATATAATCTTTTTTTTGTGTCATATATCTACTGTTTACAAATACAAGATACCGAATAATTAAATTAATCAGTTACAAACAGATTAATTTCATTGTCAGGTCTTGTATGATATTAAAAATTTATCGGTCTGTCGAAATTAAATTACTGATACCCCCAAAAAAGATACCTGATCAAACAAATAAAATTATATTAAAAATATTTTTTAAAAAGCAGCTTTAAAGAAAAAATAAACTCTATATTATTTAGACACATCTTTTTGTTGCATCTTATAAATTTCTTATCATATAATAAAAACTCTACTTATAAAAAAAAGTATTTCTGATTATTTGATTACAGATTGAAAAAAAAACATCGTAAACGCGCTTATCTTAAAACTATAAATTTACAAATACTGCTTTTTCTGTGACTACGGAAATATTAAACATTGTTTACATCCCTAGGTCCTCAGCCGCGGTCAGTGCAGGCAAACCCGGCGATCAGTCGGAAATTGATACCGCGATAACCACTATCCATCAACGCCCATCATTTTGTGAAATTTTACCCGTATTCGTAATGCAACAATATCACCAGTTACCATACAAATCTTATTTAATATTATAAATAAGAAATATTGTGAGGGTATACGTATGTTTGTTTCTGTTTTACGCAAAAACTGCTGGTCAGATTTCGCGTATAACTCTGCACCTAGATAGCTTATAATCTGAATAAATCCAATAGATACTCATTACTGTGATAAACGTGAGCAAATCAGGTGATGCTGCTATAATAATACGCTTAACAATCAGTATATTTTGATTGCATTAGGTCAATGAAGATTTTCATTGTTTTTATTACGTAAACCAGCTGTACTCACAATTATGGACTCACGGACTAAAATATAACACAAATATTTAACGCCTGCTTTACCCCGTTGGGAGCGGAATTCCCAAAACCGATATCTTAATTATAACGTCTTAACTTAATTATCTTTATAAACAAAACATCTATCTCGAAGTGATAATGAGATTTTTGGTTGCGGTTGTGGTTTCGGTTTTAAAATCCATTCACTGGTTCTTAAGATAAGCGTTGGTTAAATATTCGTTACTTGGTAATTACACTTTAAAAGAAGGTCTTACACACACACTTTTATATGAGGCGACTATCTTAGTACTCGGGAGTAGCAACGCATCTGTGATTAACTTCAGATAGATCCCATGATGAAATATGAAGTTGCTTACAGATGTCCATGGGCGGCACTGACCACTTAACATCAGGAGGACCGCATGCTGGTTTGCTACTTCAATCAGATATAAAAAGGTCTCTCTCGTCAACCCATTATTGTCCCACTGCTGGGCACGGGTCTTCTCTCAGAATGAGAGAGTTTAGGCCATAGTCCACCGCGCTGGCCAAGTGCGAATTGGTGGACATAAGGCGGTTCCCCCAGGGCGAGGCCTTGCCATTGCACTCCGGCCGGGTTGACCCCTGCGATTATCCCTAATGTGGATAACTCGGACGCGTAATTTTTGGTAGTAGGGATAAAAAGGTCTATTAAAATGTTATTATTTAGTTATAAAATACTATTGTTCAGGAAGGTCTACAAACAATGTTTTATTAAATGAATATACAAATGTATTAATTATATTTTAATTAATGGGACCAAGTTTTACGTTTTTAATTTATTGATTCTAGTTATAGTTCCTAAGTTTAATCTGAAAAAAATGTAGTAATCGATCTAGTAGTTCCCGCGTGATGCACGAACACAGTAAATCTTACTATTATGTACATATAATATTACATGTTATTTATAAGAGATTTGTAAAAAATATAAACACCGTTAGCGAAAAAATATAAATGAAATTGTTTACAATCTGTTATATGTCTATCTGCCGTAGTTAATTACACCACAAATATTATACTCGTAAGTGTGAGAGGATTAATTCCCAGAGGAGGTCGTTGTTCAGCTTCGCAACATCTTTCGATAATTAAGATTTGGCAATAATGAGTATTTCATATTAATACACTTCGTTTCGTAGAAAGCAAACAATTTATCTTTAGCTATACATAAATTGACAGGCATAATAAGATCCAATACTAAATGATTACTATTTTGGGAGAGATATAGTAGTCTGAGACCTTCAAACCAAAAATAACCCTAACAATATGTTTCATTTTCCGGCGAAGTGGAGCGTAAACAGCGTTGAATAGAAAGTCACTGTAAACAAATCAGTGTAGCAATGTAAAATAACAAAAACAGGAGTGAAATGTTACCACCAACAAAAGAAGGGTGCTTTTGTTTATTTGCCTGCATCTAGGCACGAGCTGCGAATACTAAGTTCTAGAAATATTTCTTCGCGCGTCTCTTACATGAGTTTCTTGCAACTAAGTGTATTTTAAACGCTGAGAAAATTACAAGTGCAAGTATTTGTATGCGAGATTTTAGTGAACTTATAAGATATTTAAATATTTATATAATTTTATGAAGGATTTCTGTCAGGTTTTTAGTAACATAGAATATGGCGTATACAACCTAAACAAAAGAAAATGACTCATATCAAACCAATGAAACATGTTGTTTCTTCTAATAAAAAACAGAAAAGTATTTATCATATCATATTTATTAGCAGATTTAAGAAATAATTATGTTTTAACAGAATATCTATTACCTATGTGTCTGTGCGTATTCATACGATCTCACCACACGAATATTAACTTCTATCTTATGTTATTCGAATCAAATATCAAAAGTTGATTACAGATGTCGATGGCAGTTGTGGCAAGCATCAATTGGGATAACATAGTTTTCAACACCAAATTAAAAAAAAATCCGTACATTATTTTAAATTCAAATGATCTCTATCTCTTAGCAATTTACTTTGCTCGGGGGCGGTTCATTTCTATAAAATTATGTGATAAATAATTCAGACATACATATTGCTCACCACTCCCTACGTATCTACTTGAATATTGCGCTTTACATTTTTAATATGCTCGTCAGTGCAGCTGCGCATTACTGCAAGACGCGAAAATACTAAATCTTCTTAAAAGATGATACCAAAGTGTTCACTATCAAACATCTTGCTAAGGTTTTTTACGCCAAAGTTCAAAAAAGGGATTTTAATTGTGATCAAAAAGTTTCTAAATAGAACATTATTGTCAAAAAATATACTCGTGTTTATTTTATACTTATTAGGTCAATTATGAAAACATATTGTGTAGAAAATAAATTTTATACGTCGCATAAAATATACATTACAACTTAATTTTTCATTACTTTTCATTACAGTGCAGTAACATGTGAAAGAAAAGAAATAATTTTATATGAGATTTTGAGATTCGTTTTGAAATATTTATGCCTAAAAATAAGCTTTAATATCAGATGGAGCTACAGCTTCATAGTGAAAACATAAAAATAAGAATTGATAAAAATGAAGTGTCAGAAATAACGATGAATTTTTGAACATAAAATCGTGGACATTTTATATTATTTTTAAAAGTATTGAATATATTATTGTGATAATAATATATATTAGGTTCTGATCAGACAATATCGAATATTATTTAACCATTTCATCCAATATTCATAACGGTCATTTTTTCGTTTAAATATCAAAAATCCATCATAAAAATTCAAGTTAATAAAAGTCGAAAACAAGCAACCGAGTTTCCTGTTGACTAAGCCATTCTCGATCTCAATCATGTTTACGAATATTTATGTAAGGTTCCAAATCCCTAAGAAATATTAGATCAGGACGATAAATCGGCTAGGAGCAAAAACCCCGAACAACGATAGGTTTAAAGCGTAGTTTTAGGGCTACTGGGACGTATTTGTTCCGAACGGTACACTGGTCGATCAGTCACGTAATACTAAATCTTTGTTTGGGCACTCCAAATATATTGTACAGCCTTTAGATACATTTTTGGTTGTTGTAAAGGTGAATCGTTTTTGATTGACCTAATATAGTTCTATAATCTAGACATACGAATAATGTAATTACTAATTTATATTACTTATTTTAGGTTTTTTAATAATAATTAAGTAGCAATAGCAAACGAGCATGCAGTCCACCAGTCCAGTGATGGTAAGTGGTCAGTGCCGCCCATGAACCATTAGTAAACAACTTCATATTGAACATGGGTTTTATCTGAAGTCAATCACAGATGCGTTTCTACTCCCGAGGACTATGATGGTCGCCTCATATAAAGTGTGAAGGCAACCACACCCTTCAATCGAAACGCAAGGAATGCTTCACGTTAGAAATATGTGTGGCGGTGGCACCCCGGTCGAGTTACACTCGTTCTAACACCTACTAAATGTAAGTCAGTTGTAAGTAGTGTTACACATGAGTAAATAGTAATTACATTAATAACGCATGGCTATCATAATCAAGATATAACGAGACCGCAAATGATTATATAAGTATATTTCATAATAATAACCTTTAATTATAGTTTAAGTTTTAAATCGAATAGATTTAATGACGATAAAAAATTCATTTAGCTCAAAACACTTAAAAGAACGGAAGGTTCTAAAGAGATAATTAGATATCTATTATACACGTTAATGAAGTAGAGCTTAGGGATCTTGCTTGAAGCAAAGGCTAATGAGCAAATTATATAAAATTCAATAAGCTTAATTTGCTCTATCTTTTTAATGAATACTCGGCCTACTTTTCGACAATTGTCACTCAAAGTCACTTAAATACTTATTTTATTCCAAGATGTTGTGAATTAGATCTCTTTACCCAACAATGTCAGAAAGAACTTAATGATTTTCGTAATTTTTATTTGTACGTATGTATTCATGTATGTACAACATATAATAATTATAATTATTATTATTTATTTATTCAAGTAACTGGACTCAAAAATTACATTTACAACATTTTGTCATATGTGTACTTATGCAGTGAATAATGTATGGAGCTTTCCCGGACACGGTGCATATGTCTGGTGATCCCAAATGGTGGACAAAAATGATTAACCCATTGTAGGTTATTTGGAAATTGTCTTAGGAAAATGACTTTAAAATAAAAATACTTAGATTCACCAGAATTCGATTTTTGCTCTCTGTTTTCGACGACTACGCAAATTAACAGTTAAGAAAACATCAAACAAACCAAGAACTAGAAAACTAAAAACAGAAAAATGGTGAAACAATTGCAGTTGAAAATAATAATAGATCAACACTCTATAATTCGAAGTTTATTTATTTTCTCTACGAAATTTCGAACTACTTGATATTTGAACCGACCAACTTTACACTGTATACACATATATGCATGCATACAAACATATGTAAATACGTTCGAAAAACATTACCCTGCTCCTTTTGCAGTCGGTTAAAAAGGTACTCTTGACTACATTAATAAAATAGTGTAGCTGAGCATGTGACGGCACGTCTTTTGTGACTCTCTGGACAAAGCCAGCATTGTGCCCGTCGTAAGTGGAGACGCGGGTGTCTGCTTTGTTGGCAGGTCAGTGGACACGTCGTTATCTCGAAATGCAGGTGCAAATGTCACTAATGATGCTCTCGTGAATAGTGCGCCGCTTTTGGTAATGGCGAAATGTGACACCGTTTCACCTTGAGACTACTTTAGTAAAAATAAGAAAATATAAATATACATACTTTCGCGGTTATTACAGCACATAATGCACTTTAGATAATTAATACTTTTTTTATTTCTTATTATTGTTATTTTTTTTTTTTTTTATACAGTCCAATTTGTAATTTTGCGTATTCATATATAATCTATTGTACTCCTATGTCTTATTATAATATGTTTTAATGTAGTCCACTTTAGTTGTGCCGTTTGTGTGTTGTAATTTTCACGAATAAACCATTTTTTTTTTATAAATATTTTTATTCATTTCAAATACAGTTCTTAATACTAGTGGTAAGTGGTAAGGTAACCTGTACTAGGTTATATACCTGTGTTACTGAGTACCCCGCTCTTCCACACAAACAATGAATAGCAATTATAATCTAATTACATAACACGTGATAGGTGTGAGCGCGCGCGCGTGTGTGTGTGTGTGTGTGCGCATGTGTGTGTGTGAATAGGTGTGTGCATGTATTTCTCAGTGTTGAAAAAACCAGTGTATGAGTTTAAGTTCCTAGTAAATATGGAATGTACTGGGCGGATATTTCGTTGGCACTTTAAGGTAGTTTATTTTTGGAATGTTTATCTTGCCATTACATGACATAATTTGTCACTAGTTCATAGCTGATGAACCGTGTAGATCACATATACCTATAAAGGTTGTCAAAGCCATTTTAAATATGTTTTTTACGTGTCTAGATCTTTTTAACTAAACTCAAAAATTACTGTAGCTGATTTTCGAGAGCTGTTAAACATGATTAAGATGCATAACTAAAGATGTTCTTTTTATCGGGGCACCCTTGTTAGAATCGGCTGATATAACAGTCAAACTTTTTTTTTGTTTGTTTTCGAGGGGGAAACCTTCAAAAGGTACCCGACGCCGTGGGAGCGACGCAGAGTTTAGTGGGATTTTTACCGCACTAAAACCTTGCCAGTGGCCGTCCTCGGCGCTACAAAGAGGACTCCGGGATTTCCAAAGGAATGCAACCGGAATCCTCAAAGCGCGTTGCCCCATTGGGCTCCTCCCAGATGGGCGGATGGGCCCACCGCTCCGTCTAGTCTTTACGACGGTATGCGACCACGCGTACCGCCGTCCTTCCCGGGATCGCCTAGCTGGACGGTTCAAGCGTCCACTCTAGCCGCCCGCAATCCCGAAAGCCCCTTTTAATCGCCTGTTACAACAGGCAACCCTATTCTGATCTCGGAGCTACAGGGACATAACAGTCATACTACCTTCATACAAAATTGATTTCCAAATAGGTTTTTAGATAACCCTTCATTTTCAAGTGCGGGGACGTTAAATAGGTTATTTAGAAGCAAATGACGGTCCGCTCGAGAACGATTTGTCAACGGCCGCCCGCCGCTAATCACTGCGCGCACAAATCACACTGCGACAGAGATTTCTCATTGTCTAATATACGAGTACATAGACAGAGCAGTGATAGCCTAATGGTTAAAACTTGCCCTCTCGATCGGGAGGTCCGAGGTTCAAACCCAGGCACGCACCACTGATTTATGTGCGTATTATACATTAATTATCACTGCTTTTCGGTGAAGGAAAATATCGTGAGGAAAGCTACACACCCGAGAGTTCTTTAAATAAAAAATAACGTTCTCGGAGGTGTGTGAAGTCCACCAATTCGCACTTGGTCATCGCGGTGGACTATGACCTAAACTCTCTCATTCCGAGAGAAGACCCAGCAATGGGACAGTAATGGGTTGACGACGAGTACATAGAACTGGTATTGGACGCTCTATGATATATGATATAACCAAGTGAAATTCACCTACGGTTCTTTGAATTACAGTATTAGCTTTTGTTAACATGTAAAAAACTTGAATGTTGATATATTGAAAAAAAGAATATAAACAAACAAAAAATACAGTTGAGGTCGTGTTCCGATCCGGTGGCAGTGTAAGAAAAAAATTGTAACTGACAATTTGTAAGTACTCAAGTAGGCATATACAAAATAAAGATATTTCATTTCATTTGATTACGGCATATACGACAAATAACAATGTATCATTATATTTTATATTTTTTTATCAAAAAAGACATTCTGTAAATAATTTATATTCATTTAATAGCTTCTTTGATAAATTACTATATTACTAAATGATATAGTTATTTGTCGAAGAACACACTTCGTAAAAAGATTGAACATAAATCAAGTGAATCGGAACAATTATTTTAAAAGTGGCATCGTTTTTAAATATCCTCACTAAAGTCGTATCATTCGTGTTTATAAAGGTAGGTACTTTACCTATCATTTTTATAAGTCCTCGGTGGATTGTTTATGTAACATTGAAGTTAACATGCACGTCCAGGTGTGAAGGTGCAGTCTGCCTGATTATAAATGGTCATTGTGCCTATAAACTAAAACAGGATTTTATTTAAATTTAAACATATGCCTAGCTACTCCAGAGCCCTAATATAAGCGCCTCATGATAGTGAGTCAGCAAACACATCCTTGACCGAAAACCAATTTCCAATCCGGTGGATATTGGGTTTCGGTGGAAGGATGTGCACAACTTGCTTCACGTAAGAAATAGGTGTAGCGGTGGTCGAACCATTCCCGTTCGATACATAGTTATTAATTTTCACCACCTTGCAAGTACTATTTTGTTAAGTCGTTATCTCTGTATGAATAAAGTATTAATGGTAACAACAAATAAATTATAGTTTCACTTGGTTTGATAACCTAAATTTTCGAAAGCTAATTTTTCGAAACGAATGAAATGATATGTCTTTATTTGGTATAGGCACAGCAAATAGTCCGTAACTTTTTTTTACACTACCAACGGATAGGAACACTACCGACGGATAGCAAATTGTCCTTAACATTTTTTTTAACACTACCGACAGATAGGAACGCGGCCTCAAGTGAGAAGATCCGGCACGCAACTCAGCGATTTTGTTTCTGTCTTAGTGTATTTTAGTTTTTATCCTCTTCTTAAATTATTTATAATTTATTTAGTTACTTTCATCAAATAATATTTATTTGAATAGCATATATAAGTAAATCAGCGTATACGTATCAACATCAAACGTTATAAAAACATAATATTTCGACGTATGATCTATTTATGTCTCAGATTTATAAAACTTACCGAAAATATTTAGAATATTATTATTAACCTAAAAGAATCCTAACTGTAAGAGTTATTTATTATTAATCGTTCATGTACGATATATGATTTGATGTTACTATCTATTTTCATTCTAAAAATCCTGTTTATATGTGTGTAGGCATACCGGTATGATAATATTATACATTTTTTGTAACTGATGTATTCTGCTGCACTTTGACCTCTCCCCAAAATTCGGAAAGTTCTAAAACAATTGCCCAAATTAAATGTGATCCGAGATTTTATTAACTTCAATCAAATTACCAATAACATAAAAAAGAATCAACACTTCAGAAGCATACAAACTTGAAACAATTGTAGACCGGTAAATCTCCCACTACCTATACATAATAAGCTTACTATACCTACTAGGCATAAATACTTTACATGGAAAAATCACTTTATCACTCTAATAACTCTTACCAGCGTTAGACTGCTCATAACTCAATAACATATTCGACTTTACTACATTGATAAGAAACAACTGCACATACCTCACCTGACTACGTGTAGAGCCTAAAAACGTATGACACGGCTTCCCACTGCGAAATAATACGAGTTTATGCTCATAGCTGGCTCAAAATTATTAATTATTAGGTTATTAGCGTGGCTTTGCCCGCTGCGGTTATATCTACCATAGTAATGACTAATGAGCATTCCATTTGTTAATCTAGGTGGTAAACATAAATTAGTCTGTGCCCAAGTAGTAATAAACACATATCCTCACAAATTTCCATATTTATAACATTATTAAGATAAACTGCTAATCCATTTGGTTAATTCACTCAGTCTTTGAAAACAGATGCCATTCTGTTGGCAGTTAGACTAATTTAAAACAGAAAGCGGTCGGCAGCGGTACGTCAATGGCATCGTTTATAATTTTATTTCCTCGGGGAGTGATTTTCCATGATTTTCGTAGAAACGGCGGCTTCGCGTGACCCTGTCATACTTTTTTAATTTAAGTTATTCGCTATTCCCTTTTCATCATGTTAATCGTTCGATCCGTTTTGGTTCAAAGAAATAATTTTCTGAAGCCAATTTTGGTAACAAATACTGTGTTTTCGCATTTACTACAGTATTTATCGAACTAATGTGGAAAGTTGTGGTGGCCTAATTGTTTAAAATTTAGCATTTCGATCTAATAATTCCAGGTTCAAGTCCGTGGCAATAGTCCCATATTCGTTTTTTTTAAACCAATTAAAAGTTATGATCTTGTGATGTAATTATCTTTACTTTAACAGGAAAGAAAACAATGCAAAGAAACCAACATGGCTGAAAGATTAAAAAAAGCTCTCAAAGATTTTTGCAGGCCTCTTCAGACTTGGTTAGCGTGTTGGACAATGTAAACCATTGTCCAACCAGAATTATCCAACAATCCAGAATTACAAAATATGAAATCGTTATTACAAAGCCTTAAGAAATTGGAGGGTTTAATATATTTCTCTTAATATATAATCAATTCAAACTATGCATATAGGCAAAAAAATAATTCAGTTTCATTAAAAGTCTATGTAAATGTCCATTGATTTTAAATATTTGTGTTAAAAAATACATAATTACATGTGGACTGTTTCTCGTAATATGATAGTTGCTATATATAGTGCATGACGTCAGTCGCAAGGAACTTTAATAAGTACTTCTTAGTATTTTTTTTTTTTTTTTTTGTTTTCGAGGGGGAAACCTTCAAAAGGTACCCGACGCCGTGGGAGCGACGCAGGGTTATGTGGGATTTTTACCGCACTAAAACCCCCCCGGTGGCCGTCCTCGGCGCTGAAAAGGAGGACTCCGGGATCTCGAAACGACTTCAACCGGAATCCTCCGAGCGCGTTGCCCCATCGGGCTCCTCCCAGATGGGCGGCTGGACCCACCGCTCCGTCTAGTCTTTACGACGGTATGCGACCACACATACCGCCGTCCTTCCCGGGATTGCCTGACCGAACGGTTCGAGCTCCCACTCTAGCCGTCTGCAACCCCGGAAGCCCCTTTTAGTCGCCTCTTACGACAGGCAGGGGATGCCGTAGCCCTATTCTGATCCCGGAACTACAGGGCGTAAGTACTTCTTAGTATAGCGATTGCTTTTTGCCGTAACAAGTGATTTTCTTTTTATTGACGTTTGTATATTTATAGATGTTCTCCATTCGACATCTACGAAACTAATTTGTTTTATAATATTCTTATTTTAGAAATACCAATTTCTGAGCCTCTTATACTAAGAGTTTCGTAATTTAGTTTTCTTATTTGAAAACATAAATCGGATTATATACTTACGATATTATACAATAATACGTTTGCTGTATTTTATATTATAAAAAAGGAAAAGTTGATTGTTTTGTGATAACGTAACAATTTCATACTAAAGGTACGGATAGCAAGTAACTGTAACCCATGGACATCGTATTATATATAGATGTCGGGTAACCTTATATATATTTTTCAAGGTTTTAGAACCAGTGTAGTTCGAACGGGGAAGTACCACCGCCACACCTATATCTAGCGTGAAGCATTTCTTGCGTTTCAATAGAAGGATGTGGTTGCCGATACACTTTTAAATGAGGCGACCATCATAGTCCTCGGGAGTAGCAACGCATCTGTGACCTCATATGGAACCCATATTTTGTATGTAGTCGATTACAGATGTCCACGGGCGGCGGTGACCACTTACCATCAGGTGGACTGCATGCTCATTTGCTACTTCAGTCAGATAAAATATTTATATTTATATGAAACAAAAGAAAATACCAAGACATGTTTAAAAATACGAACGTGTAGTAAATATCGGTTAAGTGATATTAAACGAATTGCGAACTGTCCCAAACCACATGACACATAATTGTTGATCAAAGTTTACTGTGGAGGCCCCCACGGAGCTACTTGTTACCCTAATTTCATTTCTTTTGTGTACGAAAATATATTTAACTGAAAGTTAACCAACATTTTCTTTGAACATTATCTACGTGTTACTCTTGTCTTGTATGCAAGGCTCGGAAACCGGTTCTATTTCTAAACCGGTTTCGGTCATTGACCCCAAACCTAAATGAATATCGGTTAAAGGTTGTACCTAACCGGTTATTACCGGTTTATGCCAAGTACCGGTTTTTCACGAATTTAGGTTTTGGTTGCCATAATTAACCGGTTAAAACCAAGTTTAATATTCTGCCGCGTTTTAGACATGCTGTGGACCCTGCGCTCACTATCACAAAGTATACGCAATATATCAAAAAGCAGGTTTCTCAATTCGACAATATATATATATATATATATATATATATATATATATATTCAATATATATATATATATATATGTTTGTTCGCGGATAACTTCATCGTTTATGAACCGATTTTGAAGATTCTTTTTTGGTTGGAAAGGTTACATTCCAGGAATGGTACCATGATAAGGAAACCAGGATCTGATGATGTCATTCTAGAGAAATCGAGGGGATATTTAAAAAATCGTAGGGGTGACTAGTGCGTTTGTTAATTTTTCTATTAAACAATTCAAAGTACTATAATATTATGAAGGTCTGGAGTCGATCTGATGATGGAGCCGAAAGACAGTCGAGGAAACTCCTCAACGATTTACAGCAATTACCTTGTGTTTGAGCTTGTTTAATTTGTATTGATGGAAACGTTACACCTGTCTGGTCTGATGATGAAGACGAAAGGCAGTTAAGGAACTCTTCAACGGTTTACAGTAGCTACCTTGTGTTTGGGCTGAATTCATTTATATTGATGAGAACTTTGCACCCATATAGGTTTTAAATGTCATTATTTAAATACAAATATCACTATATAGTCACTAAAAAGCGTGAAATAAAAACTTTTTAACAAAAAATATCTACTTCAATGTCACTAAAAGTCTAAAATAATTTCTATTAATTTTGGTTTAGAACACACTTAGTACTTAGTACATAGTCCCGAAGTCGGCGCTCATATAGGACATAGTGCCGTCCAGCGATATTTGTTTAGCGGAGCCCTGAGCCTCCGAATGAGGCCTATAGTGAAGGACAACGTTTTAGCGCTTTAGGCCATTAATGGCAACACACATTGCTCGTATAACTTAACTATTGACAAATTGAATTGTGGACGAGAACATACTACGTAATTTCCCGAACGCAGCCCAGCCGAGTTGGATTCTTCGAGTGACCTCCCTCTCAAAGTTGGACTTACCCATCCATTTGTCCCAGGCAAATATACTGGTCAACAACTTGGAGAGGAGTGCCGTCAACAACTACCAGTACGGGTGTGACATGGACATTAGACATGATTTTTGTCTTGTCCATGTTCATCTTAAGACCCACCCGTTGTGAGGCACTATTGAGGTCGCCTAGCATAGTGCTGAGGGCCGTCAGCGAATCTGCCGAGATAACTATATCATCGGCAAATCGTAGGTGTATGACGTGTTTGCCATTGATGTTAATACCACGACCTTTCCACTCCATCAGCTTGAACAAATCTTCCAACGCAGCGGTGAACACCTTCGGTGATATGATATCGCCTTGCCTGAATCCCCACTTAGCTCAGAAGCGCAATGGACCTGTAGTTCTTCAAAAGGGTTTCATCGCCTGTTTTGAAGAATAGCACCACTACGCCTTTGCCTTCTCTTCCGGGGAGGTCCCGCTATTGATGACAGAATCAAACAACTTTTGGAGCGCCACTAGTACCGGTTTACCACGAGCTTTTAGCAGCTCTGTTGTGATTCCGTCATCTCCCGGTGCCTTGTTGTTTTTCAGCTGTTTGAGAGCCTCTCTTATCTTGTACAGGCTGACGTCCGGGAGGTCCTCAGTATTGTTTCGGGTCAATTTGGCACGTTTGTCGACCGCCATATTTCTGCAACTGTCCGTAGTGTTTTTTAACTTCTCCCAGAACATCGGGTTTAGACGAAACTATGGTGTTCGAGTCTGTCTTCAACCTCGTCGGCTCTGCCCAACGCACAGGTTCCTGGCGAACACTCTTGAGCCTGGGTTTTCGCTCAATAGCGTCTTTTATGTCATGGGTGTATGAGCACGCCAATCGCGTCGCCTACTCTGAGAGATCTAATTATTGAGCAGTCTGTATTTCGACAGTGAGGTTGGAGACTACACACATAGTTCTCGCCCCTCACTCATAAGACCAAGAGTATGTCCTGAGAGAACCCGAGACCTAAGGACATCACATAGGCATCATTAAATATGTGGCGTTTGTCTGTCTTATCCAAGTCCACTTTCGCGCTCTTCTTGAAGAAAGAGTTCATCATAAAGAAGTCTTCCCTCTCCAAGAAGTTGGTCAGCAAGTGGCCTCGGTGGTTCCGTTGTCCAATTCCAAAGATTCCATTCCGACCTTCCGCTCGCCATCATTCCGTGTGCCTAATCTGGCGTTAAAATCCTTCTGGCGTAAAAATGTTAAGTGTGTCTTTGAGGTATGTATGGCTCTACTTACGTCCTCATACATTATCTCGACCTCATAGTCTGGGTGTGTCGAAGTCGGCGCATATATATATGTACCTGTATGACCTTCAGCGAATACCGTTTAGATATTCTAAGTATAAGATACGCCACCCTTGGCGACACACTGTCGACTGTTACCACGTTGTTGACGAGGGATTTGTGGACTAGGAACCCGTCACCACCCTGGGGCAGATGTTCGCCCTCCCGGTGATAGAACAAGTTGCCTGATTTTAGGATTATCGTGTCCTCTCCTTGTCTTCGGACTTCAGACAATCCCAAAACACTCCAGTTTAACTTGTGCATATCGTCGTCCCGCTCCTGTATCTTCTCGTCGGTACTCAGTGTCCTGGTGTTGTATGTTGCCAGGTGCAGAAGTCATCGATTGCGGTAGACGGATCTCTGCCGGAGATTCTTAGCACCCCCTGCCCCGCCGTTACCTTGGCCGCTACCGTAGCCCGGAATAGCGGGGCTGCTAGGGACTAGGGGCCTGTTTCTCTGCACCTGTCATTTTGGGGATTTTGCCGATAGTCACCGCGCCTGGCAAGCGAGTTGGTGACCGCAGTAGATGTAAGAATTACGCAAGGAGATGTTGCTGCCCATCTCACGGATTTTTGTTACTTATTCATTCCTCTTCTCCTTACCACCTTTGAGTTAGAGTCTGAAAAAAACGCGCCTACAGAGTTATACGAATTTAACAAAAAATTTCTAAGAATATATTTACAATAAAAAAAAAAACATGAGAATCCGGTTAACTTTGGAGCGCTGTAGCAGCGTTTTAGATGTATAAAATAAAAAAAATATAGTGAATAATTTTCCTCAAAAGATCATCTACAAGATGGGTCTGAAGTATTTCTTTTTTTTTGTAAAACATATAAAAGTTTTAGAAAAATAAAGAATAAAATATAAAAAAGAACATGCGTACAAAGTACACATGTCAGAAGTGAAACTTCTTTGGCGAACTAATTTATAAATCTTGTTTATATTTATACAAATCTAAAACTTTAAATTTCCAAGATTAAGAGGAAGGGAAAAAGGCGTGATACGACGTTCGCTCTGTCTCACTTTTTCTCTCAATCTTTCTCACTCGCTTGCTCCCTACTCTCACTCCACGGCTAGTTGCTCATGCTACGTTCGCCCTGTCTTACTCTCTCTCAATCGGTCTCGATCACTCTCTCTCTCTCTCTTCCGACACTTCCGTTGCATACCGGCGTGACGTTTCATCTGTAAAAATTTTACCCTCATGCGCCTAAAGAAGTTTCACTTCAAAAAAATCTTACTTTTTTGCTTTTAACTTCTTTAATTTTTAAATTAGTGCAAAAAGTAATATAAACATATCTGTAGGCGAAACAATTTGCTACAAATTATGACGCAACATTTTTTTTGTAAGATACATAGTTTCCGAGATATCGAGAAAAAAGTGTTTTTACCCTTTTTTCGACCAATGGCGACCCCACAAACTTGGGGTTAAGCTTCTATTAAGCCCCAACAGATGTCCTAAAAGTAAAATAGCGTTCTCTAAAAATGCAAAGCTCATGTAACATTTGAATGGACTATTATTATTATGATTAAATTAGATGTTACTTCCACTGTCCTGTCAAAATTTACCGTTTTTATATTTTTTCTGAAAATAAAAGACATAATTGAGAATTTTCTTAACACTTTTATTTCGATTCTTCTACTTATACATAGGCCTCCCCTAAATAACGCCACTCCAACCAGTCCTGTGCCTTCTGAATCCAACTAACAACAATGCATGATAATAGTATGCGCCCGATGCGATGTTTCGGCGTAAACATTTCAAAACATGAATCTATCCGATTCACTCCAGTTTATAAAAATAGGAATTATGGAATTAACCGGTTAATTTGGGTGACCAAACCGATCGAACAAAAGTAACCGGTAACCTTTATTATTTGGGTTAATTATAAACCGTTCACCTGTTTAACCGGTAAATGAAAGAACGATTATATTTACCGGTATTTAACCGAAATTAACCGGTATTTTTAAACCGGTTCCGAGCCTTGCTTGTATGTCGTCAACCCGTTATTGTCCCCCTGCTGGGCACGAGTCTTCTCTCAGAATGAGAGAGATTTTTTGTCTTGTATATTATAATATATCGTATAGATTTTCAATATTTAAACAAATCGGGCTAAACCACCTTATTATGTACATTTTCAAAGGCTAATTCTAAAAAGCTTTAATTTATGAGATTTTATTGTTATTTCAAATAATCGTAATGATATAACGTAGTACAACAAAGCTTCATCTACAGTTTCTGCTCCGAATCATGGCATTCTGTAAGATCGGTTTATAGCCCTCAGGCAATATATTGATTGAGCCTTTAATTAGTATGAGGAAGTATGCAAGTACGCACATTTTGACGACAAGCAACTAGCTAGCAACTCAATCCGAAGTATCGACTGATAAAATCGCTAGCGGGAACTCGTATTAATACTTGAAATTTCGCACTTAATATTTCGCACTGATATAAAAAAATCAAATGGTGACAGTACCTACAGCACCACACCTTCGAATGTGGAGATGTTTATCTCTGTGGAACTAAGATGAGATAAATGGCTTGCAAGTGATTCAGATATTACATGTTATTTTTTTTTTAACTGACTGAATTACTAAACGAGCATGCAGTCCACCTGATGGTAAGTGGTCACTGTCGCCCATGGACATCTCTAATCAACTACATACAGAACATGGGTTCCATCTGAAGTCAAACACAGATGCGTTGCTACGCCCGAGGACTATGATGATCGCCTCATGTGAAAGTGTGCCGGCAACCACACCCTTCTAGAAATAGGTGTGGCGGTGGTACTTCCTCGGTCGAACTACACTGGTTCTACCACCTTTAAAATAGGTGTGGCGGTCGAACTACACGTGTAAAATATATTACTATTATTTAATGTAAACTAATTCAATGCTTAAAAATCGATTTTCAATACTACTTTAACATCAGTTGCAAGTGTATTTAGTTTCAGCAAGATTATAAATACACCGATGTAGATACAAGACGGCAGTTTTATCGATAGAAAACCGTCTGTTACTGACAACCTTCAAAGATAAACGTAACTTCTACAATGACGTACATTGGAATAATATAAAAATAATACTGTACATTTACAAAAATATTACAGACATTTAAATATATGAAAAAACACACAGTATTTGCATAATATATCGAAGGTAATGTTGATAGCATGAAGACATGTAATAATAATACAGATACGTTACTTATGTTATTTCTGAGTAGGTACATAAAGTACTTCTTGAATCAGTTGAATAAAAATATCTCAAAAGTAACGGAAAAACGTAACAATTGAATTCATTGAATAACTTCTAAACTATTTCTGTTATTTAAATTGAAAATACCTGGAGACTTGCCGACTGATGTTTTAAAGATGGACTCCTTTTTATTCCACTAGTTCCGCAAATCTGAAAAGAAAATTATTTTTAAATTTTATCATAAAATACTGAACAGAATAGGTTTTTGAAGTGAAACTTCTTTAGGCGCATGAGGGTAAAATTTTTACAGATGAAACGTCACGCCAGTATGCAACGGAAGTGTCGGAAAAGAGAGACAGAGTGATCGAGACCGATTGAGAGAGAGTAAGACAGGGCGAACGTAGCATGAGCAACTAGCCGTGGAGTGAGAGTAGGGAGCAAGCGAGTGAGAAAGATTGAGAGAAAAAGTGAGACAGAGCGAACGTCGTATCACCCCTTTTTCCCTTCCTCTTAATCTTGGAAATTTAAAGTTTTAGATTTGTATAAATATAAACAAGATTTATAAATTAGTTCGCCAAAGAAGTTTCACTTCTGACATGTGTACTTTGTACGCACGCTATTTTTTTTATCTGACTGAAGTAGCAAACGAGCATGCAATCCACCTGATGATAAGTGGTCACTGCCGCCTATGGACATTTGTAATCAACTTCACACAGAACATGGGTTCCATCTGAAGTCAATCACAGATGCGTTGCGCGGACCATATGTTCGTTTGCTACTCACTGAGATAAAAAAAAGTTAATCGGCTACTACTCTTCCACCAAAATGCAAGAATTGTTTCACGCTAGAAGTAGGTGTATCGGAGGTACCCCCTGGTCCAATCATGTGCGTTCAATCACCTTGCCGCAAATAGTATTTTATTAAAATTATTTAAATATTAAATTTTACGATAACTGTCAAAATCTAAATTATTTAACAAATTAAAACTGCTCAAACGTGTTTAAGATAAGAACGGGAACCTCTAGGGAGAGAATGCGAAATTTATCCCACTGATAGAACTAAATAGTGAGTATAAATTATTAATTGGTTTAAAACCGTTATCTTTTTGATTTACAACCTCCCCTGTCGATCTTACTGTTTCAAATCGACCATAAAAATAATTTAAGGGTAATCCACAAAATGTTATTATAATATTAAACAGTTTACTTAGGCATTTTTTATGTTTTATGTAACATTATTGTGAGCAGTGATAGCCTAATGGTTGAAACTTGCCCTCTCAATCGGGAGGTCCGAGGTTCAAACTCAGGCAAACGCACCACTGATTTATGTGCGTATTATATATTAATTATCACTGCTTTTCGGTGAAGGAAAACATCGTGAGGAAACCTACACACCCGAGAGTTCTTTATAAAAAAAAAAGTTCTCGGAGGTGTGTGAAGTCCACCAATTCGCACTTGGCCAGCGCGGTGGACTATGGCCTAAACTCTCTCATTCTGAGAGAAAACCCGTGCCCAGCAGTGGGACAATAATGGGTTGACAACGACTCTGTGTATTGTAGTAGAACCAGTGTAGATCGACCGGGGAAGTACCACCGCTACACCTGTTTCTAGCGTGAAGCAGTTCTTGCGTTTCGATGGAAGGATGTGGTTGCCGGCACACTTTTATATGTGGCGACCATCTTAGTCCTCGGGATTAGCAACGCATCTGTGATTGACTTCAGATTCAGAACTTCAGAACCCATGTTCTATAAGAAGTTGATTACAGATGACCACGGACGGCAGTGACCACTTACCATCAGGTGGACTGCATGCTCGTTTGCTACTTCACTCGAATAAAAAAAAATAAAGCAAGATTAACATATGCGGGGAACATTAAAACATTTTTTTTTAAGTATCTACATGCCATTACTATTAGCCTAAGAGCCCGTGAACCCCCGAGCTACGTCTGTCATTTTATAAAGGCTGACAGTTTGGCATCGCAAGCTCCTAACATTATGTAAGAACGATGGCCATTTATGAAATTTGGGTTGCGGTGGCTTGGGCAGGTGGCAAATCACACTTTCACATGAGGCGACCATCATAGTCCTCGGGAGTAGCAACGCATCTGTGTTTTACTTCAGAGAGAACCCATGTTCTGTATATAGGTAGTTGATTGCAGATGTCCACGGGCGGCAGTGACCACTTACCATCAGGTGGACTGCATGTTCGTTTGCTACTTCAATCAGATAAAAAAAATACTGATCTACTTTCGTAATTTTATTAGGTGCGATGTTTTGATATTAACTTCAGAATCTTAATATCAATCGACCCCTTCATTGCCCGATACTTGTTCTATATAAAAAACGCTTTCTACACTCATAGCCCCACAGTAGGATTTTCTCCTGTGTCGTGGGTGCCATGGACACACACAAAGACGAATACACAAACATCCAGACCCAGAACAATAATCTAAACTCATCATTCAGATACCTGTCTGAAATACCGGGAATCGAACCCGGGACCCACTGCGTCTCAGACCGGTATGGTAACCGCTGCGCCACGCGGGTCGTCAATATGTCTATATGTCAATTATTTACCGATAACTCTAATGCCGTTTCCTTGATGATAATTATTTCCAATAGAGACACAGCAGGATATATAGGAGCATTTACTAACATTCACATTTTTCCTGTGAGTATGGTAATACTAATCTTGTCCCGAGGGACGTTGACGGAGCCACATTTTCTTATTTTGTGGCGTTTTTAGGCTTATGTTTTTCATTGTTCAAGAATGTATCGTGAATGCTCCGGGTTATGGAAGATTATAAGCAAAATTACATAGATCCTTTGGGAAAATTTGAGTCGTTGTACCGTACCTGATTACGTATAGGAGGCTATAAACAAACCGATGTTGAAATCTTCATCTCGAAGAAGGTAAAATACCTTTCACGAAAATTTATTGTGATTTAATTTGTCTATCTAAATAAGTAAGTATACATAAAAATAGCATGATTTATTTTGCATTTACAGAGTATGCATACGAATAAGACATCGGTTTGCATCTATTTAAATAGTAGATACTTAAATATGTATATACATTCACGTTAAAACAAAACCATTCCCTGACACATCACCCTTTTACCTAAACTCGTGAGCTATTTTTACCTACTGTAAAGTATTTATAGCAGCCGAAACAAATTGGATAAAACTTGCTATACAGTTACATTCTAGGGCTTATCTTAATGTATTGGCTTTCCGAACTCAATTCCTATAAATATTTTAAGAGGACTACTCTACATTTCTAAGAATGTTTGAAAGAATTTAGTTATTTGTTTATTTTGAGTGGATGAAAACGAGTGAGCGTTAATACGTAAAGATAAGAAGTAGTCTCGTTAACCAACGACAGTCACTACCACCCGTGGATCCATGTGTAAGCATGTTCATATATATCTGAAGTTAATTACAGATCATTACTACTCCCAAAGACTATGTTAGTTGCCTTATATAAACGGGAGCCAGCAAAGACACTCTTCCACCGAAACGCAAAAACTGCCTTAACTATAAATAGGTGTGGTGGTGTGATTGTTCTACCGATTTGCGTTTGAAAATAAAGATTGAATACTTAGAACTACTTATGCATCATATCTTACGCAAAAATCCAAAATGCATTCATCCATCATCATCAATTTATGATGTAGTACTTTTATATTATTAGATGGAGGTAGAACCAGAGTAGTTCGACTGGAGAAGTACCACTGTCACACCTATTTGTAGCGTGAAGCATTTCTTGCGTTTCGATCGAGGGGTGTGATTGCCGACACACATTCATATGAGGCGACCATCATAGTCCTTTGGAGTAGCAACGCATCTGTGATTGACTTCAGATGAGCCTATGTCCTGTATGAAGTTGATGACAGATGTCCATGGCCGTCGTGGCCACTTACCATCATGAACTTCATACTCGTTTGCGACTTCAGTCAGATAAAAAAAAAACAGAAGATTATATACCTACATTAAATCCATATAGCAAAACATCTGAACGTTAAGCAAAACTAATATTTCTAGTGAAAAACGATAAATTTATGATCTCATCGTTACAAAAGCTGGTCTTTACGGTTTTATTTTCCTTTCATATTCAGATGAGATCACGTCAAGCGGCCGTATATAAAAAGATACTGTTGTGTGTATTGGCACTCTTTATAAAATTGACACTTTTAGTATAAGCGGAAGCCGTTAACAGCTGACACCATGCAAATTTATGGGGTATATTTTTACACACCGTTTTAATGCCCATAAGGTTTGCATAAATTTACTTTGAATGCAGCGGTTGAAACTATTGTAGTACTTCATGATGATTTATCCAAAATTGTGTTTTTTTTTTTTTTTCATAATCATAATATTGTAATATGTTTTTTGCGTGTTTATAGAGCAGGAATAGGAGAATCTTATAACAATTTTATGCTGTTTTGTAAACCATTTTATAATATTGAATATAAACTTCAGATTTTTCATCTTACCTTATTAATTTGGTCGTTCATATGAATTAAATGTATCAATCACTATAATAGGCTAAAAAGAGAATAATATATTTAAAAAGATTACTTTAACAACACAATGTTATAAAGTAAGGCTGAGATGGATTGTCATTCGGAACCAGAGCGATACGCGAAGCGGTCAAGACGGAACCCGTCTGTCATCGGAACGTACACTCGATATTTTCCTGCTCGTTCTTAGAATACAGCCGTTCAGAAGGCGGATGTAAGGGCCATGGCACACGTATACAGATCTATTCGTACGTGATTTAGCTCCTTATTTCCAGCAGTGGACTTCAAAAGACTACATATACTATTACATTTGACATAGATAAGTTTCTGACTTGACTTAACCACAATGAATTTACTGGCTATAAGTTTTAGTGTATTCTTTTTTAAATAAGATTGACGTAGCAGACGAGCATGCAGTCCACCTGATGGTAAGTGGTCACTGCCGGCCATGGACATCTGTAAGCAACTTCATACAGAACATAGCGCTTTGTCTGAAGTCAATCACAGATGCGTCGCTACTCCCAAGGACTAAGATAGTCGCCTCAAATAAAAGTGTGCCGGCAACCATACCCTTACATCAAAACGCAAAAACTGCTTCATGCTAGAAATAGTTGAAGCGGTGGTACTCCCGCGGACGAACTACAATGCTTCTACCACCTAAATAAACTTTATATATTTATATCTTGAATGTTATCAATGTTTTCAAATTATTAATTTATCCTTCGTACTTTTTGCAATATTTTAGAGACATATATCCTCACATTACTCAATCAATATACCAGCATCTAAGTCGTCATATTAACTATCAATCAATCGGTATGTCAATAGGATAAACCCACAAAAATAAAGAGAATAAATTAAAAACTTTTCTTTGGTAAAGATCCAACTACTCGTAGCTAGTCAGCTCAAAATACGTTCGGGATTATAAAGTAGATCCACGAACTGACAAGCTAAGCCATACGTCGGGAATAGTCTACATCAGATTGTATTTTTAACGCCAAAATCCTTTAATCACAAATTCATGACATAAACAGATTCGAGGATGAGAATAATACGTCACAGCATACGATTGCAGGATGGCTTTTCTTATTTTAACCAATGTAAAAACAATGTATATATTTGTATATCTTTTTTTATTGCCAAAAAAGATATACAAAGAAAAAATACAAACCCACTGAGTTTTTGCCGGATCTTCTCAGTTGAGGTCGTGTTCCGATTCGACGGTAGTGTAAAAAAAATATATATGTAACTGGCAATTTTTAAGTGCCGCCGTAATGCAAATCAAAGACATTTCATTTCATAACCCGAAAGTTTATTATTTATTTATTTGTGACTGGCTTAAGCTTTGATTTCGTCAAAAAAAAAGGATTCAGCCAAAGTGTCGGTGACTGCTAAAATTTGCTACACATTTCAGGCCAGCTGAAACGCATTATCGGTAAAAATCGGGTAACGTTCGGCTATACTCGGATGTCCACATCGCAGGCGATTAGTATCATCTTGATTTTTCACTCGCTGACAAGCCTCTTCTAATGAGTTTTTATATGAGTATTATATATTCCAATAATGAAAACTATCATTTTATTTCAAATATCAAATTGAATTAAAAACATATAGGTATATATAGCAGTAATAAATTAAGGTTTTTAATAGTAACTATCCATCCATCCATCAGCCTTTGAAAGTCCACTGCTGGACATAGGCCTCCCCTAATCTGCGACACTTCGACCTATCCTAAGCCATCTGAATCCAGCGGTTACCCGCCGTCTTCTTCAGGTCATCAGTAACAATAGAGGTGACATATTCTAATTTTTAGTAGAACAAAAATCTAAAAATTTCTTAATTAGAGCCTAATGTATACATTTCCATAAGTCCTTAAGTTAAGAAAGTGTTTGGGTTTCAACTAAAACATAAAGCGAAATATTATTTTCGGTTTCAGCTAAATACTGGTTTTTGTTGTAATCGTATAAGCCAAAAAGTCGTAATCATTGAATGTTGAACTCGTTATGTCTCAGTCTGACTTTGTATTCTCGGTCGATTGTAACCGCGATTATGTAGAGCTATTCTGGCGCTCCGTTTTTCAATAACTCCAATAATAACAATGATCGCTCCCAGATAAACGTCAACACATATCTATTGCATCTCAGACTCGAGAATCAATGCATTCTCAATCTTATGTGCCAAGACATAAAGATGTTCTTGTGGTTTGGTTGAGAATGGGGAATCGTGCGAGTTTTCCTCCGTAACAAGCGCTTGGTTATTTAAATTTCATTTATGTTATTGTTCCTACTTGCTTTATTTATATTGTACAATGTAGGTTGGTATATCCTTGGACTAGTATGGTTATGTTTTGTTTGTGTCCGCTGCGGTGTCGGCGACCGTCTTACATTCATCATTTTAAGTGATAAATTGCGATGTATGGACCGGATCAGTTATCTTATTATTAAAAAAACAATCGTATGAGTTGAGTGATTGCTTTTTATAAAATACAATGAGTACGTTTATCATATAATGATTACAAAATACGTATATATTGCTATATTATATTTAATGTACGTATTTAAGTAGGTAAATGCGTTATAAATTAAATATTATACAGGTGTAAGTCCAATCGATAATAAACACAAGAGATACGGGAGATAAAAATATAAAGATCTTTGAGTCTTTGAATTCTTTTTTTACTTCTATTGGTAAGCAAAGTGTCCCCTTTTTTAAAATATGTAAACTGAGATGTATTTATCTGATTTGACAATACCCACAAAACAACTAGGAATTAGAGAGGAAATGGTTTAAATTCGCTATATTAATTTTTTTTAGCAATTAGGTAGTTGCTGTTTGCCCTATTGGCCTATACAGCGAGGCTGAGGCTCTAGCCGGGACAAGAAGACTGTGGGCTAAGGGTAGGATGGCTTTGTTCTCCGTTGCCGGGTTCCTCGACCTTCCGCCTTCACTACAGGGAGGGACGGACCTAGCTGGTGCCGGAGTCCTATCCTTCCACCTCTGGTTAACGTGGGTTGTGACTGACCCAAGGGCACCACCGGTCAGGTACGGACCAATATTATAAATGAGATTTGTAGCGATTATGTTGTAAAGGTGCATAAAATTTGAAATGGCGCGTAAAACAAACATAGCGGTCGTAAACGTCAACAGAGCGCCATCGCAAGACAGGTGTACACACCTTGCACTCATTTTGTCGACTTTATTTTTATCACCCTGTGTTTACATCACATTTTAATTAAGTTTTAAACGCCATGAAATAGGTAGTACATTAGACTTTTATTTCGTTTACATGTGTGCTCGTTTTATTAGAAACAGAAATTTTACTACAATACGTAAACAACAGAATGTAGAGAGCCAGTAACTTTCCGTTCAAACGCCAGATACAGACTTCATTCGTTTGTAAGACAATAAAAATGTTTGCGGTAGGAAAATTTGACCAATAATTTTATTTTGAAAATAATTATTAAGTTTAAATAAAAAAAAAACACGCTTTCTACATTCATAGCCCTACACTAGGATTTTCTGCTGTGTCGTGGGTACCATGGACATACACAAGGCGAATACACAAACACCCAGACCCAGAACATGAATCTAAACTTATCATTCAGACACCTATCAGGCCGGGAATCGAACCCAGGACCCGTATGGTAACCACTCCGTCACGCGAGAAATATAACGTAAATATCACAAATGGAATGACCTATATCTGATTTCTAATAAAATTAATCTTGTCCGTATTTATAGAACAATATTTTTTAACAGTACATCAAATTCCATTCAGCAATTTCCAAAATTAAAGGATGTAAACACACATAAAACGCCAACATATATAAGCGAAGATAAAAATTCTAAATTAGCATAGTAATTATTATTGAAGAAAAAATAGTAGGTAACTGTATAACCATAAATAACCATATCAATATTACTCAAATAAATTCAAACTTTAATTCTAAGCGTTGATTGTTTTATTTGTAATTCATGCTGCAATAAATACGTTCAATCTAAAAAGTTTATAAATATTTTATCAGCACTACAACAACTGTCTAATCTTGTAATAAATGTCCTGTAACAGCAATGAATTAATGATAAAAATGCAATATGACCTCCAAATGATCATCGCCCACTCTCCACGGAACCACCCACCGTGGAATATGCGATAATGTCCGTAATACTTTAATATATTGAGCAATAAAAGTATATTATTATATTCATACTATTTTACGAACATATTTCACGAACGAGGAAGACGATTTTGAAGAAATCTTAAATATAATGTAAGAATCAAAATAGTCTGTTTAAATTCACCGACTGATAGAGATACTATATATTATACTTTGAGTTGACTGTGGGTACAATGGTACTTAATATATTGATATATTATCTATACTAAGATTTGCATAAAAAATAAAATAAAATAACCTAAAACGCTAAATAATGCGTAAAAACATATCAAATTACTTTTATTTAGTTTTTGTTTCGAATATGTCTAGTGCGAATTATTATTATTATTAATAAATAATACCAATTCGCACTTGACATATTGCCGGCGCGGTGGACTATGGCCTAAAAATATTCTTAGAGAAAACCCATGCCCAGCAGTGAGACAATAATGGGTTGGCACCACACTCGCTTAAATACCACTATGTCTTACCTTAACATGCATCTGGTAATCTAAAAACACAGAAACCATATAACCTACTTCACATTTGCAAAATAAATAACATCCATTGACTTTAAATCCTTGCGAATACTATAAAAGAAAAGTATACTTTAACAAACAAATAATACACATTAGCCACATAAATACGCAGTATTTACTCTATAACCATCCACCCTGTACGGTCAGTAAAAGCATTCGAATTTACGTTACTAAGTAACTCGTTCGTTCTAATCTGGTTTCTACGTAACGCAAACATTTATGCCGTAACCGTGACCGTAAAGTTGAGGATAAAGCCGGTAGGGTCGGCAGAAAATTCAGTATTTACTTCTAGTGGGAAGTTCTTTCGGACAGTAAGTCGGGAAATAACAATGTAACTCATCTGTATTCAGAATTACCGTCCGCTTGCAGACTTTGCAAATGTAAATTGTACGGTTATTGGCTACATTTATCGCATTTACTTTGCAATAAATAAATTTAGATCGAGAAAGTACTTCTGTAAATAGATGTTTATCTTTCACCTTAAAATCAAATTAAATCTAAATTGCAAGACATCGTATCATGTGAATGGAGTCCAAATTAAATATCCAATTCTATTTTGGTACGCTTATTTTTAATAGATGAATTTCTAAATAACATTCTAAGCATTTTAAATTCTAAAAGCATCAGACAGTATTATTGCGAATTTTTCAAGCTAATTTTAAACTTGTATTTTTCACGTCAGCCTGTTGATGGAATGAATAAAAATGAATTAAAGTTATATCTGCCATACAACGTAGATCACGAATGTTTTTAAAACTTTTGTTGTACTTCGCTTAACCCATTAAATTATTTACACTGGTTGATTTTGTGGTAAATTAACATTTTTTTAAAAGATCTGTTTGTTACAGATCGTGGAAATACTATAGTATACGAAAATAGCAAGTAAATTCATATTTAATATTATTTAAATATTTTGTTTGACCACTCGAGTGACAAATCAATGATTGCAACAAAATTTCCAATATGTGTTTATTAAAAAATTTATCGGTTGCTCTAATTCTAACGACTACAACTAAATTAACACGTTAAATAATTCTTTTATACTAGTATAGTTGAAATGAGCCGAGTTTTTAGAGAGTTATAACCTCTAATTTCATGTAATTTGGGAGTACTAAAGGTCATTTGTTTTGTGAATTTTGTAGATTTTCAATAAATTGTTGGCCACTTAACTTTAAAATCAGACAGTGCTAGCAGAACTTTTGTACTGTAATTGCAAAATTAAGCAAATTCCTAGACAACAGCTAACAAAAATAATATAGCTAGGTTAAATTGAAACCGAAATTGAAAGTGAATTCCTTAGACGAAACCTTTGTACCCAGATTACACGGGCTTTAATAATTATTTTTTTATCAAAAACGTCTCGTCAGCCGCGAGATAGAAGGAAGATATTAAAACACGCTGTCATAATCTTGGATCATTTAAGTAATTAATAAAATAATTGTTTAACTTGTCATCGTTTAGATTCTAAGTATCATTACTAAAATTCGATCGAAGAACGTTTTATAGACTGCAATTACCGAGTAAAAAGGTTTTTATTTACATTCAATAGTTAATAGATGGCAAAGTATTAAGGACTGCTCTTACAACAAATATTTTTTTTTATTTCTCAGCCTACCAGCGAGAAATTGTATCATTTAAATAAAACATGTAAATATGTATATGAATTTGTGTTGATACTTTTTGTAGTTCCATTTTACATGCGCACAAAGCTGTGTCTATTCATTAGTCACTTTAGTGTTTATTCATTAGTCACTTTAATAATACAATGTTTACATAATAATAAGAGCAGTGAAAATAGGTCTTTAAAAAATTTACTTATTTTTTTATTCAAATCACAAAAAATAAAGGCAGCAAGTTCTAAATTCAAGCGTCAATTGTGTATGCATAGACGACTTGTTGACCTTTAAATCGACGTCCAGACAGATAAATAAATGAATTAGGGCTCATTCGTCAACTAAAATGCCATTAAGCGCTAGACGTTTTACGGCCTCATTTTGAGCTATCACGTCAAATATATAAACACGAGTAATTTGTACTTTACGCTAAACCACAGTATTAATATCATACAGTAGTCTAACTCTGCAGTGTCCTTGAATTTTATACCTACAGACGGGCTGGACGAGAGTTCGCGTTAGGGCTACTCGCCTAAAGTATTTTAATGCATCTGTATACTTGACTTTCTTTCTTACTTATTATGTATTTTAGTAAATAATAGTTACAAATTTCACACTGAATAATATTTTACCAACCAAAATAAAAATTACTAACACTAGACGTCTTTATGCAACATTAAAGAAATCAAAAACAGCCTAATATAGTTTACAACTTAAAAAACGTCACATCGGCCGCTCGCCACTACGGCACATTCGCTAGCTGTTAGGTACCGAGTGCATACCGAAATCGTGGCGCGTAGGTACAACTTGCGTTTCGTGCGTTTGTAAGAAGTTGGAATACTGTAGATACTAGTACTGTGGCTAAACTGACTTCAAACAAATTACGTGGCGTTTTAACTTTGTGAAGAATAAATGTACATTATGTTCACACGACGTGTTGTCGTGGTATCATTTTTCGACGTTTAAAATTTTGTCACACTTTTAAAATTTAAAGTCATATCACGTACATTAGTGTAATTAATAATGGTCGTTACATGAATAAATTATTTTAATATAGCACGCAGCAAAAATATTGCACGAAAGTATCGCGTAACGTAATTCTACAAATGAAATGTTTGGCAGGTAGGTTAATATGATAACTTTTTTATATTCATGGACTGTGGTGATGTTTTTATAAACATGATATCCATCGTGCAGGTTAGAGTGGCAGAAAATACCAATAATATAAACATTAAATTTACCTTTGTAAACTTTAGCTTAAGATATTCTAAGGACTAAAAAAGTACTTATATAAAATATGATAGAAGGATATTGTAAATTTATTAATATTTTTTAACAAACTATATAAATAAAGAATAGAAAAATTGTCAGCATCAATAACTTATTTCGTTGTTTCTTAAGTTCCCCAAAGTTATACTATATTATAAAGACGTAGCAAAAAAGTTACAATGATAAACAAGTGGATTATTCTTATAAACTCATTTCCCCGGTTAGGATTTAACAAGGATTTCGGGGATTTAATAACTTCTAAGACAATTGAATGTAGTTTTTCTTTGTTTTGACGTGGAACAACGACCTTTGCGGAGTGAATAGATTGGAATGAATAATTATATCAATGAGTAGTATCGCAATATCAATAACATGGTTATTGACATGGAATTTTATCTGAAGCATTACCGTGCTTCAATGAACACGTCAATCTATCTATTCGGATATTAGATTTGTAGCTTTAATATTCTGTGGGAGTAGCAGGAGTGGGAGTAGATCAATATTGTACATTATCCAATAAATTAAGAACAAACTCTTCATGTGGTGTGGGAATAAAGATTTATGTGTATTTAATGGATGTTATAAACGGAAGTGACACATCAATTGCCTCTCCAAAACAAAGCGGTACTCTTACGACGAGTTTTCATCGTTTCTTCAAGGAAAGCCACATTCATGCTACAAAAGTATACCTAACTAGAAATACCACGTATCCATTACCTTGTGAACATACATGTATTTTATGAAAAAATATTCATGAGAATTGACTCTTGAAAATATACAAATTTGGATGATACTCGTATTTGATCTCGTTTACATTCGTCAGGATATAGAGAGAGCTCCGACTCTGGGTAAGCGGTACTCACACGATTTTCTTTCGAATTTGAGCTCTTCTGAGATCGCATTACCTGGAAAAAGAGATTCTTTACACCTAATCCTATTTTTGATACAGAATAAGGTTTAAAAAATGGGCATAAAGGCGATCAGGTCATCACCGATTCACAGCTATCTCATTGAAGTCCATACCTGAATACAAGTCTGGCCTAAAAATGAAAATTAACTTAGCGATCACGCTCAACGGAGGATGATGGAATATACATGCCCATCGCCAGATTTTTATTATAATCACTTCAAAATTGTCTGTAAATGTCAACGTAAATAGACTTTCTGTAATCAAGACTAAAACTTTGAAACCTAAAACAGTATTCCCACAGTTAATTTTAATATGACTAGATATTTCATTTACACAGCAAACAAACTTAAATCAAAAAAGTCCAAGAAAGGTCACGTTAAGTAGGTATACAGCGTCGTAGGCGAAACGCAAATTATATAAAACAAATTATTATACATGTCGGCACCGCATATTTATGAAAAACACGTCGCCGATAACATTTAATGATTTTTTTAGAATTTTAATTTAGTTTACCCTCCATAAATTTGTTATTGTCACACCACCAAACATTGTTATAAAAAGGTGAGCGAACGCCGGTAGAAAAAGATTCTTGTTTAACCGTCGAAACGATCGGACCTCCTAAACTGTGAATAAATCGAAGAAGTTTTCTCCTGTGTTTTACTTGAAATCTTGAAGAAAGGAAAATAATGAAGACCTCGACCATCCTGATGTCACACTCACTTCGTTATACACATTAGTTAGGTAAGGTGTTTAGCACTATCTGTCGCTTTTTAACATAATGTTTAGAATTGTATATTTTATTTACACATAAAGTTATTATCACGTCCTTATAATATTTCCGACCAACCAACTTCCATTTTTGTTTATACCACTAAGGAAGCAAACGAGCATACAGTTCACCCGATGGTAAATGGTAACCGACACCCATAGACGTCCTTAAGCAACTTCATACAGAGCAAGCGTACTACATATAAGGTTGCGGTTAAGACTCTAAGACTATATACAGACTACAGAACATAGTCGCCTCATATAAAGATGAGCCGGCAACATCCTTCCACCGAAATGCGAGACTCGCTACACGCTAGCAACAGTTGTGGCGATGATACCTCCCTTCATACGTTCTACCACTTTACAAACTTTCCTTATTTCCAGAGAAGCTATTTTGGTAAATGACGTCAGTCGTTGCGACTGTAAGAGTTTGGATAATTTCTTCAGTAACTACTTTTCAGTAACGTGACGTTTAACTACAAAAACAAAGTTGTTAAAGTAGTTAGGCTGCGGAGTGCTGTTTTTGTACGCGAAGCCTCGTAGTCTTATTCCTCTAATTTTGTTTTTGTCTAGTAAACTTTAGGCACACATAATATAGTTTGTAAACCACCCATTATGATGTTTTTTTTGCCTTGTAATATGTATCACACTTGTTACGGCGTTATATAACATTACTTTTGTTGTGTTGATTGTTTATAAGTTGCCATACTAGTCTGACTAGTCTGTAGTTTGGAAAATGGTAGAACGTACATAACGGAGTGGATGCGTGATATGTGACGTCAGGATGGCCAGGAATCTTCATTTTTATTCATTCTTGAAGATTTCAAGTAAAACAGGAGTAAACTTCTTCGATTTATTCACAATTGAGGAGGTCCGATCGTTTCGACGGTTAAACAAGAATCTTTTTCTACCGGCGTTCGCTCGCCTTTTTATAACAATGTTTGGTGGTGTGACAATAACTAATTTATGGAGAGTAAACTAAATTACAATTCTAAAAATCATTGAATGTTGCTAATTCAATAAACAAACAATTTTCGATCTTTAAACTAACTAAAATAATTATTATCGGCGACGTGTTTTTCATAAATACGCGGTGTTGCGCCGACATACATGTATGGTTCGACCGTTTCCGTTCTTCTACCGAAACACAACCGGCTCATTTATATGAGTCGCTCATCTTAATCCTCCAGAGTGGCAACGCATGTGATTGACACAGATAGCGATGGCTGGCAATTGCCACTTACCGTTAGGTGGATTGCATGCTTGTATACTTCAAAGTTATAAAAAATCAGAGAGCGAAAGTTTCAGTTTCTGATATAAATATTATTGACAAATTTAGTGTTTTGTGCTGAATGCAGTTGGATAAGAGTTTGATAAGCGAATTTGTATTTTTGTATCGTATTTGATAAAAGCAATTGATTTTTGATTAGCCTATGATTAGTTTAATGAAATGATACTTATATATTTTTGTGATGTTGCTATTAAATTGTGGATCTGGGTGGTATATATTTTACACTCTCTTTTTCCATTCACCAGCATCAATACGCACTATGTTAGTCAGTGATGAGTAGACACGCATTCTCAGTAATGGAATATAATAAAATCGGCCGAGTTTGAGTCGAAGTCGCATAGAATATATAAAAAAATGTATTCTTACACGCTTTTGTCACATGAATCTAAGTAATAGACTTTCGTTTCACCTTTTGAGTATGAAACCCAAAAACATATAGTATGTAAAATAAGTTAGCTCTGCAAATTTTACTCCTTTATTATATTTACTTAGTTCTTAGTTAGTAGTTAGTGATAAAAGCAAGTCATGTCGAAAAAATTGCTTGACATTGACGAAGCGAAAGTAAAGCAGTATCTCATACGCTCCGCGTTAGAAACGTGCAATAAAGTGTTCAAACCACTTGTTGGAAATGAATTACTGCAGTACAACCGCTATCGCAGCCGCTACAAACTATTCCCCATTAACTTCAATAACCTGTAGCGGCAAGACAATGCTCCAACAGGAGCCGAGATTGCAGAGGAGTGCGAAATGAACCGGGTGCACTCTCGGGATTTATGAGGTACCCGGTTATATGACCCGCTCCGGGCGATATTGGAAATGCAACATTGTACCTCACGTAGGATTATTTAACGCTAAAATATCCGACCTCTTTAGAAGGTCGGTCAAAAGGTGCAAAAGGTCAATGTTATTATTACCAAAGTATACTTCACTTCTCCGGTGAATATTTAGTAAGAGAGTGAAACAAACGCATTTAAAGCTGATTACTTTAATATAATATGAATAAAAATTATGTAAATATATTTTGTAACATTAAGTAACATTATTGTATGATATTACAAGGTTCTCTCGTATTTTTAGTGCGTCACTTCATTGTTGCTAGGTACAGGTACGTTTTGTCCCTGTAGTTCCGGGACCAGAATAGGGCTACGGTACCCTCTGCCTGTCGTAAGAGGCGACTAAAAGGGGCTTCCGGGGTTGCGGGCGGGAAGAGTGGGAGCTCGAACCGTCCGGTCAAGTGACCCCGGGAAGGACGGCGGCATGTGAGGTTGCATGTTGCCGTAAAAACCAGAAGGTGCGGTGAGCAGTTCACGCCCACCAGAGAAGAGCCCGATGGGGCACACGCTGAGGACACCGGCGGCGGTCAACTGGAGTTCCCGGAGTCCTCTTCGCAGCGTCGAGGTCGGCCACCGGGGGAGTTTTAGTGCGGTAAGAATCCCACATAACCCGCGTCGCTTCCACGACGTCGGGTACTTTTTGAAAGTTTCCCCCTCGAAAACAAAAAAAAAAAGGTACAGGTACGTTTGCATAGTCCAACGAGCTGCCCAAATGGGAATTGACAGGCTTCGCACCCCTTTGTCAACTTTTTTTAGAAGAATCACAAGTGTCTAAGTTTTCTCGTATCTTTTTCTGAAGTTAGTGAATAATTAACCTACAAATTAAAAAGAAACAGTAATACGTGCTACTCAGAGGTCATACCTCGGTCCTTTCAGTTTAGAGGCAGAGTTTTTACAACATCCAAACATACCAATACATGGATCAGATTGAATTTAAGAATTTACAAACTAAGTACAAAAAAAATAAAGCAAATAACAGCAACATTCACATCATTACAAGAATAGTATTAAGCGACTAAGTCCATACTCTTATAACCCGATCCAACCGCTAACCGCTGACTCTACATTGCGCTGAGCGCTACGTAATAGTTTCTCAAGTCAATGTCAAGTTCAGTGAACCCGTTTAATACGAGTGTACTGAACTGCAGTGCATTAGGGCTTGATGCACTGTACTTACAGGCATGCTGACCTTATTTTGATTCGATGGAAAATTTTAAAAATACTAAAGTTTTCAATTTAAATAAATACTATCGCGATTATATTACTGTCTAAAAAGTTTCCTAAAACTCATTTAAGGTATTTTTAATATATTGCAATATATATGTATGTACAAACTCAAAGTTACAAACCACCGTTTGTAACTTTGAGAAGAATAGTTTTGGGTCCAACTTCTGACTGATTATTATTTGGGTACTTAACGTACCTTAACAATGAATTTCAGAAATGATTGTGGATTTTAGGTATTTTTTTTTATTATATTAGGTTGAAATACGACACCTATATTTTATTTACGTAAGAATCTATGTATGAAACCCAAAACTTAACTATTGCTAACAAAATAAAACCGTTATCCCTTTTTTTAATGTAATTAACATGTTGTAACAAATAACCTTAAACATTTTGTAGAAAAAGGTAAAACACTTAGATGGGAATCACAATTTTCAAGCTAGGTAACAAACAGTATTTCAGAATTAACAGTAAGTTCATTGACACGAAGCAGTGCACGAGGTCTTTCCGCAGTATTAACTCCCGAGTTGCAGTCAACTGCAAAATGAACCTGCAGCGGGATTTATGGAGCAATACCAGGACCAGCGACCCTCTCGCAGTCCAAATGCAAGGATTTTGCAGAGAAACCGACGTTTCATTAGATAAAATCAAATGTAAACCTGATGTGACATGTTACATATCACATCATGCTTAATTGAAATTAGGTGTTTTGTTTTGAGATGTCATCAACTCATTATTGTCTCACTGCTGGGCACGGGTCTTCTCTCAGAATGAGAGAGTTATAAGCCATAGCTCACCGCGCTGTTAACTTTATTTTAGAACTTCTTGAGCACGAATTAAATATCATACGAGTTAAACTCACACATCATCATATAATTTATCTGTCCTAATAATCGCCGCAACAACTATCATCACAACAAAACCACCGCGATCACCGTATTGAAGTATTTGAGTAACAAACATCCATACATTCTCACCCATCCATGCACGCAAGCATGCAAACTCCCGCCTTTTTAATATTAGTAATATACAATAAGGGAATCTGTAGCTATAAGTATAGTACACATTTGCATGTTGATGACGAAAAGCGAGCAGGCCAAGCATATTTTCTTCTCTGAGCAACGCGGAATATACGATGAACCGATTTGTGTACTTATTTAAGCAAATACACGAAAATAAACTATTTTGTGTTTCTGTAACCGGAGACAATCCTTGTTTTGTTACTTTTTTCTATCATCTGTGTCAATCGTCGTCTGTCAATACTACGTAGTATATCAAGCAATATTACAGTGATTTTGATATTACGCTTAAAATATTCACTTTCTTGATAATTAATTTCCGAGCAGATAAATTGAAGTAACTGATAAATTGAATCTATCAATGTCCAAGGTGTCTGATTGACAAAGAGTTCCCCATGTCAATCTCACTCAAGCCTCCCCGAATCTAGGCCGCTCTGACATTTTAAATTTATCTTCATACACCTCAAAGTTGAGACAAAGCGAAATACCTTTGAATATAATTTCAAATTATGACGTGAGATATAATTTGTTATGACGAGTTGTTGCTATTATGTGTCCCGTAGCGTTTTGATTTGTATATGCGCTTTACAGGTAAGGCTAATCCAATTTAATATCTAGCGCTAGTTTGCTCGTAAAATGCAGCGTACCTTACGCTAATTAATGAATTAGGTACTTTCGTGCATGCAAATAGAACACATTCAATTAGGAAAATCCAATACACTTTGTACCTCGCTCCCATTATTACAAAAACGCTATAAAAGAACTACGAATAAATTTGTTTTAGCTTTTGTATCCTACATTTTATGGGAATTAAATAATGATAATATATCTTGTTTTCATGGCACTTTAACTATACGAATGGCTATGGCACTATAAGAATCATCATCACATATAATTATACGGCTCTATTCAACTTTATCATTAAATGTTATCCTAAAGAGTTTGACATTATCCACAATAAAACCAATAAAGCCAACTGCTCATGTTATAAATAAACATTATTGAAAAACCTACATATATTTAGATCGGAGTACTATATTTTTCGGTGTTTTTGACTTATCTTATCTATGTCCAATATATTAGACAGATTTAGACCCAGCAAAGAATTACATAGGTCTTCAATTCCGATTTTTAAGATTAAAGTAGCAAACAAGCAAATTTCGAGGCAAGGCAACGATGGTAAGTAGTCAATGCGTGTCGTCTTTAAGGAACTTAATCTAGAACAAAAACATTATCTAAATACAATCACAGATGCGTTGCTTCTCCCAGGACTAAAATATTAAATAAATAGTCGCGATGGTACATCTCCGGTGTACCGCTTTGGAAACACCACTTGTTTTTAAAGCGGTATATTGAAGTTTGTGTAATATTATAACTATTCACAAACAGTGTTCCTAATTTTGTCAACAAAATAAAAATAAATGAATCACCCAACTATAGGATTGTAAACCTACATTAATATTACGATGACATTTTCTTTTAAGAGGCTAGTTTATGGATATCGTTACAGTTTTGTTGTATATAAAAAATGATAGCTACAGTCCTATTTCGTTTATGTAAATAACATAGACGTTCATAACTCAGTGGCGCCGATAGTGATTTGTTTCATGTCATAGAAGTAATTGAAGTAATACACTCCACCTGATTCTAAGTAATTACTGTAATCAATCTACCTTTGAGGGACCTAAATAGGACGTAAGTCTTACTGGCAACTGTGGCAGTGTTTTAGCCTCTATTAGAATACGAGGATATACTAGTATATATACATTTTAAGGTATAGGAACATCAATTGTAACCGTTAATTGCTACGTATTGTCTGTGAACGTTTTTGATTGAATCCATTCTTCGTATTACGCAAGTTCAGTGAGCACTTAGCTTTATTTTTCTATTAAACTCAGCTTGTACCTTTACCTCAAAACTCCAGGTACCTAGATTAGTTAACGAAATAAAGTTTTAGGTAAACTAAATGATAAATGGTAACAGGGCATCTGTAGTTAGTACGAAATAGCATAAATGTTTGCCTGTTCTAGAAGTTTTAACTGGAACGCCTTATATTAATAGTTTAACTAAAGAAGAGGTCACTACTGGTTTGATATGTGAATTATTTATTTATACTTTTGTTCTGGGCCTAAGTGTTTATATTTTTCTTTTATCACGTTATAGAGAAAAAATTATAGGTGTAAAAAGCGTTAAAGTTTCATTTTTGACCCATCAACTGCTCACAATTTCAACACGGAGGCTTTACGGGTTAAAGTCAGCAGTAAAGGTTATTAGTAGGTAACATATTTTACTTTCCACTACTACTATACTAACTTTAAACTAAAAAAAGAGAAATATCTTGAAATAATTTCACAATTAAGAGTTTCACAACGAAAGCCGAGTCTTAAGGTATGAAAATGTATTATTATATATAGCCAAGCTAAATTGGGACAAATCAGTTACGACCTCACTAATAATTGTATGGACTTTGTTAAAGTTATTTCAGTCGAAAATAGCACCAAATTATAATCACAAACTGCCACAACATAATTGCGTAATTGCGACAATAAGTCCCATTGTTATAATTTGTAATTAGAGCTGATATTGCGTACATTAATTAATGTTTGTTACGAAATGTACCGTTATAATTACGTTTTTCAAACGAATGAAATATTTATATCTAATTATTTTGATGTGCATTACTGTAATATTTTTATGTGTAAAATAGTACTTAGATTTTAAAAATTTGAAAACACATCGATGTAGTCATTACACGTTGCGATCTTAGAGCAAAAGTAAAAAAATAAAAGTTTTTTAAAGGCTAAACATTTTTTATAATATTTACTGATGTTGATCTGATCATACATATGTTTTACATTCATTCGAGTCCAATGAGTGATTTTGATGTACACATATAATCTCTAAACTTAGTGCGAAACTCGTAGTAATGTTAAAATGTAAGATGTAAAGACAAGATTTCTTTCCAGACTGCATTAAAGTATGGGGTCTTTAAGCGGATGTATGTATATTAATTTCTTTGGCACGCTTTATCATCAAAACAGTTTGATGGATTCAATCATACTTATGTTAAAGGTAAAAAATCAAAATGTACAGAAAATGTCGCTAGTAGTTGCTACTCTCTTTGATTAAACTGTTTATAAGCAGTCCAGTTTAGTCTTTATACCAATCTATGACAGTCTTAAAATAATTATTTACATGAAAAAAAACATAAAATGTTCTTAACAAAACGCCAGGGATGTAAACTTTTTGTGTTCCCGTTTAAAACGAAATGTTCTCCAAAATTACATACAGCTTGCGTTAAGCTGCTAACGTAAACTAAACGTAGCGAGTTGTCGAACTATTAATGAACAATTTGCCACAAGCTACGAGCTGCTTCGTGCGGCGGTCTCATTTGCAGCTCCCCCGGGGCTACGGAGCTCATCTAGCTCTCTAGTTGATTCGTGCAAATACTACTCAAATCTAACCAAAATACAAGCTAAATATACCAGAGTAACGCTGAAATACACTTACACAAATAAATGTTAAATTGGGTGAGAAAAGCATTAAGGTCATATATGTGTCTGTTATACAAAAAAAAATATATGGCATTTGAAAATGTAATTGTTATGCGACTTTCCAAAGGAAAGAGGTTATCTATTCGTCATGTATATTTTTTATATGTATTTGCGGGCGAATTCGCTAAATGCCGTCGACCTACCGACACGGTTCATACGACATTGTATGCGGCTAGTTTCACAGGCGGTCCCTTATTTAAGAAATTGAAAAATTTTCTGCAGTTTTAATGGAAAATTGGAACATGTGGTTTCGTCGTGATCCAGCGAAATATGGTGAGCGCCGACTTCGAGACTATGTACTAAGTACCTACTGTGTATGTTCTAAACCAACACGTATTTAAATTATTTTTTACTTTTTTGTTGCATGGAAGTCGGTTGTATTTTTTGTAGAATTTTTTTTTTTTTTAAAAATAATTTTGAAATAAAAGCTCAACGTGGTAAAATGAATTTATTTCCAACGGGGAAATACTAGCACACCTATTTGTAATGTGAAGCAGTTGTCGCATTTCGGTGGAAGGGTGTGGTTACTCAGTTTCATATGAGGCGACCATGTCAGTCCTCAGAGGACGCAACACATCTGTGATTGACTTTAGAGAAAGTCCTAGTTTGAAACTTAGTTGATTACATATTTCTATGGGCGGTAGTGATCACTTACCATCAGGTAGAGTGAATCTAGTTTGCTATTGCAATAGTATAGAAAATCTAATAATTTATAACAACTGATGGCTGATTTTATTTATTTATATATTTATTTATAGTTGTACTAATAGAGTTATCATTGGTATATACATTTAATTACAATATTGCGTATAGACTAGCAGTAAGTGTTACCACTTACAGGTACAATCGACATGCAATTAATAACTAGCAAGCAAAAACATTGGTGGAAAATGATGATAAATTAAATTAATATTCACAATTAAATCAAACAAAGTGGATAAAATATAGCAAAAAAATAAAAAATCTTTTAAAAATTTAGATAAAATCACAAAGCAAATATATTCATAAAATATACATATCTCCATAAAAATAATGATAATTTATAAATAAAATACTGATGGCTGGTAATTGACAGTTTTAAGCAAAAAATAATGTTAGGTAATCAGAAACATACGCATATAACTGAAGCTAACGTCGTAATAAGCCGAAACCTTAAAATCTACTAACCTTATCTAACACAACCAAAGGTAAGGTAACGTTGCATATTATGAAAAATGATAAATATGTAAAAATTTATTGAAGTTTTATCGAAGGATTGATTACAAATTGTAATTACCACTGTTCTAAATAAATAACCTAATGAATTTAATTTATATATAATTAAAAAGTCGAGCAAAATGAGCGAAAATTAAAGGGCATTACTTTAGCAAACTGGAGCCGGAGCCATAAATGGCAACAGGGCCACTAAACTTAATGATAGCCTACAATATAACCGGGAGTTGGCGCTAAACTTAGAACCTTAACCAAAGTTCAAACTTCACTGCCGCAACTAATTTTGCAAATGAAATTAGGACTTTGTTCCAAACGCCTTTGTCAGGTGACTATCAAATTTGAACTACCCAGCTGTGCTCCACATTGATATACGATATTACAAATTATTAAGAACTAATCAGGATTATGCGTAGATGAAACACGGTACATTAATCATGTAGTACACAGAAATAAAAGAATTGATTTGTGTATAAAGTAAATTATTTTTAAGAAGTGCTCCCAAAACGATGAAAACACATTGGAGTCACCTTTAATTAATAATAAAATAAAATTACTATGTATTGCTACCATTTATTAGATTTTAGTTCCCCAATTCCCTTTCATATTGGGGCTTAGCTTCGAAATAACGAATTAGGATATAAGACGCTAAGATATTTACAATATTTAAATGTTGCTTTTTATAATAAAATATATTCAAAACATAAAAAAGCTATTTTGACAAACAATGTCATAAAATAGCACATCATTTGGAGACTGATAATAAACATCTTACAACAACAAAACTGTTACCAACGGTGTCATAGATTAATCATTCATGATAGAGTGTCAGAAATATTTGTCTAATCTGCCTAACACGAGTGCCAAAATGAATAACACGATACCATTCCGAAGAGACGATATTGAAAGTAAACAATATCAGCGATATAACCATTCACGAAGACTATTTTTTATGATCACCGGAAACTCGGCTCCAGGCTCGTATTATATTTGCCTATGGGTTATGCAAACATAAAATATTGCGTCGTTCCACGACACCAGGCGAAGTGCTTTGTTCTGGTTCGCGTAGACTTGCTACTTTTAGCAAAAATATTACACTCTGGCGACCATACTAATTTGTTATAAACTTTTTAGTATGTATTACGTAACTGTGTTGCAAGAAACATACTATAATATTTAAAAGGCAATGATACATGCCTTGTATTGATTTAATCAACTAAATTATATTCTCTGATTCGTAGAATTGTAATAAATACTACTGGATAGTTTTGTCCATAGTATTTAGACCATAGATAAATACTAAGACTATTTAATTGTGAAAACGTTAATAAATTCTCAATAACGATTTGCATATGACTTTATTAGTTATAAGTATATATGTTCGTTTGTAAGGTATATATTATATGGACCTCTGTATTTAATTATGCTCATGTGTTTTTGTTTATATTGTCTGAAATAATGATTAAATAAATAAATAAAATAAAAATAAACTGACACTATTAAAATGTGATTATTACTCGCACAAAAGAATAGCCCGTCTGTACAGTCCGTTACGAATACTGAGGGGTATTTTTACAAGCATTGCATTATATGAGGAAAAAAATAACGGCAGGCACGTGAGTCCGTAGTAAACATGCTTGCAATATAGATTTTCGCGGACAGGACAAATGTGTGCAATCTGTTACACGAATAGAGACAGGACAGTTTGTCCCCCACGCGTATCAAAACAAACTGACAGGGAAGATAGTCGCCTATGAAATGTAGCCAGTAGTGTTAAAATTCATATCGGTATAAACAGGGCAGTTAGTCCGTAAAATGTAGTTGCGAACGTTATAAAATCGTATTGGTGTTCTATTTTAGGCATATAAACCTTTTGCTTCTAGTAAAATGCTAATTACATATTTGCTGAAACTTAATAACGTCTACCAAAAAAGCTTTTATCGCTTTTATTATTTTGTTATTATAACATGTAAAAAATATATAAATGCTTTTTATCAATTTTACATATAGAACAAAACCGTCTGTTCTCCATACATAAGAATACTTATTTATTCTAGAAATGCGTTAATATTTGCTGTAGCGTCCTAGCACAATTATTGATCTTGGAAAATATTCCTATCCGATTAATGTTTGATCACAGACGTCTATGATTTAGAAAGCCAACATAATTTTAACTTAGCTAATTAAAATTTAATTTAATGTCTAATATAGGATTTTAATACGTAACGAGTTCGATAAGCGGTTTCATTTTAAATTCTTCTTGCAAATATTTCAACTCAGTTACAGGGATCGCAGTCACGGCGTTTTTTTCTAACTGAAGTAGGAAACGAGCATGCAGTCCACCTGATGGTAAGAAGTTACTGCTGCCCATGGATGTCTGTATCCGACTTCATACAGAACATGGGTTCTATCTGAAGTCTACTCTGAGATGCGTTGCTACTCCCGAGGACTATGATGGTCACCTCATGTGAAAGTGTGCCGACATTTATACCCTTCCATCGAAACACAAGAAAGGCTTCAAATAGGTGTGGCGGTAGTACTTCCCCGGTCGAACTACACTGGTTCTACCACCTTTAAAAATCGTATTTTATATGAGTCCACGTTACATATCAAAATATATCGATTATTACTAACTATTCATCTAAAATCATTTAGGATTACATAATTAACATCATAATGCATTGCCCGACATAAGCTACAATAATCGGCGGTGTACTCGCGAAATTCGGCGCGGCGCCAGCTGATAAGATACACATATGTTTTTAATTAGACGCCCGCGACTCGAGTGGGCGGATTAGTGATAACGCGATATCGCGACGCAGATAAGCAGCGATTTGCGAGCCCCGCGCCACCTGCCGGCATGTCGCCACGTGTTACTTCTACTGTCAAATGGTCAAAGTTGTCTGTGCACTCATATTGTCATCTCATATTGTAATATTTTGATAAATTTGTATAATGTAGGGGCGATATTTTGATGACACTTGCCGAATAATGATCTCTTGATATTTTTAACAACTCTCGTGTTACGCTTAGTTTGAAGTTCAGATTTTTTCAAGTCGGTTTTCGGTTCGGTTTTCAAGGTCGATGATGACCTTGTTATCAATTTTTTTTTTAAATTGTTTAAGAAGAATATTCATATCATAAGATTCTCTAAGAAGAAATTGTATAATTAACTCACCATATACGAGTGTGGCCTGATACTGTCGCCCCAAATGCTATACTTAATTCCGTATAATAAATCCAGCAACAGGTTTGAAGGGTGTGGTAAGGGAATTATTTATCCTAGGTGTTCCAATTTAGTCCTCGGAGTTAGCAAGGATAGAAGGCATTATCCATTTACTTAATAGTAAGTACAGTCGACCAAATGGTGACTTTGCTCTCGTTTACTGCTTTAATAGGTAAAAGAAACTATTTGATTATATGTTTTAATTTATTACTAGATACCCGTCGCATCGGTCGAAATTCGACCGCAATTTATATTAAAAAATTCATATTGTCCAAAGTAGTACGAATATTTCTCAAATTCAAATAAAATATAATAATTTTCAAGTAATTTTGAACGCACCTGTTAAATATAAAAAGAGGCTTAATTAGCTTAGCCGCATTTAAAAGCAATAGGGTATTTTAACAAAGACACTGACATTTCTGACATTAAGTGTTTTCATAGTAAGACATTGAATGTTCTATTATTTATGTGTTTGTGACAAATGCACGGTAGTGTGTGTTATGTGTTTTTAGTTGATGTTATGGATGATATATGCATTATTTGAAAAAAATATTAACATTCTGCACTCCTCCTCTACGTCCACTATAACCGTGCAAAATTTTATACTAATCCATCCACGGCATATTACTTAAAAATGCTCCATGAGATTTTGCTTCACGTATTAATATATAGATTCTAAGACGAATAAAGGTTACGACAACATTATCTTTTCTCTTGTTAAGCCTTTGTTTTCTCTTCTGTTAATATATAAATTTAATTACGAACAAAGCCGCTGGCTGGGTTTAGTGCTACATAATTGAATTCGTTACGACTGCGCGACGTGGAGAGCTCTCCACTCGTGTTGTTTCGACACCTTGTCATTTAGCGCCCTGTCGAAGCTCGACCGTCCATTACTTCAAAAATATAACGAGATGACTTCCAAAAACAAAAAAATATGGATTTATTAAATAACATTGATACTATACTTCAAGGTGGTAGAACCAGTGTAGTTCGACCAGGGAAGTACCACCGCTACTTCTATTGGGTGCGGTTGCCGGCACACTTTCACATGAGGTGACCATCATAGTCTTCGGGAGTAGCAATGCACCTGTGATTGAAATTAAATGAAATGTCTTTATTTTGCATAGGCCTTCGGGGGCGCTTACAAACGCAATATATACGCAATTTTTTTTTTATGCCATCTTGTTTTTACATGGGTAACAAAAATTTGCTCCAGTATCTTTAACTTCATTAAATTCACTTGATTGACTTCAAATAGAACCCATGTCCAATTTGAAGTTGCTATCAGATGTCCATGAGCGGTAGTGACCACTTACCACCAGTGTATTGCATGGTCGTTTGCTACTTCAGTCTAATAAAAAAATATATATTTTAGAACTAGAACTTGAAGTTACATTACAGAGAACACAACAAATGTACTTGTAGTTACATTGTTTCCGTACATACTGAATAATGTATGTATGGAAACAATGTAACTACAAGTTACAATTAAATATATTAATTTTCATCAGACCTCAATGACCCCTACATGTGTTTTCGTGATAGCGTTTTTCGTGTCACGCGGGATTATGTCGACCGTACCAAGTTGGCATTGATTTAGAAGTTAATTTATGGATGTAGATAGCCCTTAGACTTGTTCCTAATACAAAACACATCGATACTAATTTTGGCTTACATATGTTTTAGTTTTGAAATCGTAATAATAATTTCCATATTCAATTTAGTCCTTAAATTATTGTTGTATTATTAATGGAAAGGTTTCATATTTCTGTCGGTTGAAATTTTAATTGAAATTTTAACATTCGCGTAATCGTAAAGGCTTTGTAGTAAAATAAGCCATTCTAACAAGTTGCAGAGCGTAAACGAGCTTTTAATGATTAAAATACACGTAAAACGTAGAGCTTGATAACAAGCAGTAAAGAACTTCAGAGCACCTGATGTGAGGCGACGTGACGGCTGATGTAATGCGACTAAAACTGTCTGCAGAAATAAAAATTATTACAAAATACCCAACGTGTTACGTAGTAAAATATTACAAAATACCCAATGTGTTACGTAGTAAATTGTTTTTCATGAGCTCATCTAACTTTAAACTGCGACGACCCACGTGGCGAAGCGGTTACCACACTGGTCTGTCGCGCAATCGGTCCCAGGTTCGATTCCCGGCCAGACAAGTATCTGAATGATGAGTTTAGATTCATGTTCTGCGTCTGAGTGTTTGTGTATTCGTCTTGTGTGTGTCCATGGTACCCACGACACAGGAAAAAGTCCTAGTGTGGGGCTATGAGTGTAGAAAGCGTGAAAGCGTGATTTTTTAAACTATATAATAAAAGTAACTCACCTGTGCCGGAATAACGTGGTAGCTGCGCGAACTGATGGAAGTATCGCCCTGTTGTGTGAAATACCTGTGCCCAAATAATAAATAATTGTAATTTTGTGATTTTAATAATAAAACGTCCGTAAGCTTATTTACTTTATATACATTTAAATAATAGGGACAAATACCTTCCTACAACATTTCAGATTTTATGAGTACACAAAAAATAAACGTAATAACGACCCATCCGACTGAATGGACCCTTACATGATATTATTGATAAAGATATAATACCGTCTTCTAGTAACATAGGGTAATAATAATTTCCTTACTGTTATTTATTTATAAGCTTAGTTTTTGTTTAGTCTAGTTTATGTTATTTATTTTTATTTACTTTCTATATTGTATCTATAATAAATCTGAGTAAAGTCTTTAAATTACGAAAAAATAGGATATAATTTTTGAAAATTTAAAAACCATTAAAACGTATGTACATCTGAAATAGTCGTACATAAAACGAACAATTAAACCTAACGATCGTTCCTACATACTCGTTTCACCTTACAACCGTGTAAAGCATCGGCAATGCGCACGAAATTTGGGAAAAGCCTTTATTTTATTACAACCGTTGAAGATACTTTGTATTTTATTACACCACAGTTTGTTGTTTGCTTGGACTTTAAAACTTTTAAAACAGGAAACTTTTAAAAGTTCGCACGAAATTTCGAGTGGAGACCGCGTTTAAATTTTATTCGTTGAAAATTTCTTGAGCACCGGCTTCGGCGAATTAGTATTTATTGGCAGTGTCTAACAACGAAGTTAACTTAAAGTTTGAACAAAGTTGTATTCATGTTTATGTTTAATAATTATACATGTAACTCATGTATTAGATAATGAAATATTTATCAATTTAGAAAATCGATAAATTTGTTTGTTGCAGGTAAATTTAAAATATCATTGACGATACTCGGTGAAATATTTAGACGATGTGTATTATATTTCACTAAGCTTTGAAACTAAAAACTATTGTAGATTTCGTCAATTTTTCCACGCAAAAGAAATTTTATGGGTCAGTTATTGAGAAAGTTTTTATCTTATAAAACAATTTCTTATTTTCAAACACATCCAAAGAGTGTTTTTTGTAATAAAGTGCCAAGTAAGATCTAAAAAAACAGTTTTATTAAAATATTTCCGATAAATTTCTGACGGCCTTTTGTTAGCAATTTTTATTAAGTCCCTAGTTTTTAGGTTAACTACTCAAACCTGAACGCCTGTCATTTAGATATTCTAAATAAAAGTGAATGCCGTTGACCTCGCATAATATTTTAGTAGCTTCTGAACGTGAATACTTGAATGAAAAAACGATAACAATAAAAAGCTTTTAAAAAGTTACTCAGTAATGGAACAATATTAGGACAAGAATATAGGCTAGGCTTTGAATTTTCTTCATAATATTTTTCGTGTCAAATAATTAGGTATATTGTAAAAAAAACAACTAAATGTAAAGATGTTTACAAAATAAATCTACAGCTTTAAAATGTCTACAATCAAAAACGATATAAAAGATCTCTAAATGGATCTTATTGCTATTATCTTGAAGTACCACCGCCAAACCTATTTCTAGCGTGAAGTATTTCTTGCGTTTCGTTAGAAGGGTGTGGTTGCCAGCACACTTTCACATGAGGCGACCATCATAGTCCTCGGGAGTAGCAACGCATCTGTAATTGACTTCAGATGGAACCCATGTTCTGTATGAGGTTGATTACAGATGTCCATGGGCGGCAGTGATCACTTACCATCAGGTGGACTGCATGCTCGTTTGCTACTTCAGCCAAATTTAAAAAAAAATCTAAGTTTGGTATCGTTTATCAAATTTCTTTAAATATTTCTACTCAACAACATTATTTGAGTCTATATTATCTTGGTATTCTTTATATATGAAAAGTATAACACCTACATAACTTCAGATGTAGATACCATTTTAATCTTCAAAAATAGTAACACATCTGATTCAAATTTCATATTTGGTTGACTTCTTACTATAAAGTCAACTGTAATCTTGTTCATACCTGCAATTTCATAAGAGCAAAAATATTTATTCGCGAATAACAAATATTAGCGAAACAAGTAAAAGTGGAGATGACGGAAAAATAAGAAATTGTGTCAAGATAAAAGAGTGTATCGTAATAATTATGATAAAATGCCTACCGCCGCCCTTCTCGCCCGAAGCGATAAATCAAATCTCCTGTTTATACGTAGAATCTTAAAGTAGCGAGGAACTTGACACAATGTTGTTAAATTTTTCCTAAGATATTTTATTCAGTTTAAAATAAAATAATATTACTTGTACTGCAATATATTATCTAAAGTTGAGGAGAGCTCAATAAAAATCAGAAACATTACCAAAATTCAATGATTTGTGACAGCCTCGTAGTTACAAGAGAGAGCAAAGATAGGCAAATTTGACGACCCGCGTGGAGGAGCGGTTACCATACCGGTTTGACGCGCAATGGGTCCCGGGTTCGATTCCCGGCCAGACAGGTATCTGAATGATGAGTTCAGATTCATGTTCTCGATTTGGGTGTTTGTGTATTCGTCTTGTGTGTATCCATAGTGCCAACGACACAGGAGAAATTCCTAGTGTGGAGCTATAAGCGTAGAAAGCGCGTTTAAAATGGTAGAAATACGTGGCTAGACTTGTTTCTCAAATGAAGGTCTATAATTCGAATCTCAGGCACTCATTATTGATTTTTCTGCAATGATGTACGAATAAAAATTTAATTACCATTGCTTTACGGAGAAGAAAAACGTGAGGAAACCTACTCGCCTGAGAGTTCTGTTTAAATAATATTATTATAGCTATCATTAAAGTGATATCACTGAAGGTTAAGCTCAGTAGTTCGCTACTAAACTAATCTAGATGAAAACATCAAATTACGTAGTATTGTATTTACAGACGTGGCATTATTACAATTTGTATATTTTTGTCTAAATCTCAAAAATACAATACAATAAATCTAAATATCAAAAATAGTGTAGCTATGGAGGACATTCGCGCATTATTGCGCGAAGAATTGAAGGAGCGGGGCAATCGCTTAGTTACGAAATTTGACGGTGTTAACTACACACATGAACGACTTCAAGCGATCCAAGGCTTCCTAAATGAACAGTTGGAAAAGCTGCGCGCGGACAACATAGCTCAACAAAGCAGTATTAACGTCCTTAAAAGAGAAAAAACACGTTTCCGAGGGACTGTTAACAACTCAGTCGGCTGGCTAAACCAAATGAATCAAATATCTTAGGCTCCGAATTTAGAAATTCAATGCGTGCCTGAAAATAAATCAGAAAATTTTATGTCTTGTTAAAGAAGTTGGTAGAGTAATATCCAAATGCGACATTCACTATAGCTTTCGGGTAGCCAAAAACAAATCAGACAGTCCACGCCCTCGCAACATTCTTCGTAGAATTCAGCCTCCTCGTCAGTAAGATAACTTAATGGCAGCCGTCATTACTTTCAATAAAAAAATCGGTCTGAAAAATTAAACTCCTGGGAATCGGAGGAGACAAAAATTCGGCAGTATATGTTGCAGAAAACTTGTTACCGGAAAATAAATCTCTTCATGCCGCCGCTCGTAGTCATGCCAAGCAGTTTAACTACAAGTTTGTGTGGGTTCGCGGAGGACGTATATTTATGAGAAAAACTGAATCATCAGGCTATATATACGTACGAGACATGGAAACATTGACCAAACTTTCTTAACCATTTAAAACTTTAATTTGTTAAATAATTTTGGAAATGTTTTTGATCCTTCTTCATTCTTTTTAAATAATTAAAGCATAAATATATATTACCAGAATGTAACAGACGTTTGAACGAACACAAATGAATTTTACGAAAATATTAGGAACTCGAAACATACTATAATCATATCGTTAGAAACTTGGTTAAAAATTATTCTGCGAGCGGTTCGAACTGTTTTTTAATTTAAGAGTGACATACTTAGTCAAATATATGCCGGGACCATTAAGGCACAAAGTAGGGTGGGGTATGGTAGAGCCATGTAGAACGCAAAAAAAAACACGCTTTCTACACTTTCACTTTTCAGATTACGTACGTAGAAGTAGGTACGTCGTCGTTGGACAGCACAGTTCCCTCTGATACTGTGCTGCCAAATAAAACTACAGCTGTTGCTACCAATAAAAGCCCTCTTATTATTTTAGCTATTTGTTTTTAAAGCTACAAAAGATAATAAGCTTTTAAAGCTACAAAATATACATTTAATATACATGATGAGAAAATTTTGTGTATATTTATCAAGCTTCAACAGCCCTGTGACAAACGGACAGTCGGCGAAGCTTAATTAACAGGGTCCCATTTGTAGCCTTTGAGCACGGAACCCTAAGCGGGTTTTGTTTTGACATCATTTAAATATGCATATAGGCGCTTTGCATACCTACTATACCTTTATTAAAAGTCTACATATCTGCATACTTTGTATAAATACTCAGTAAGCTTGTCATTTGCAATATGGCGACTCCTCTGGTCTTGGTCTCAACCTAATGGTTGAAACTTGCCCTCTCGATCGGGAGGTCCGAGGTTTAAACCCAGGCACGCACCACTGATTTATGTGCGTATTAGAAATTAATTATCACTGCTTTTCGGTGAAGGAAAACATCGTGAGGAAACTTACACACCTGAGAGTTATTAAAAAAAGATCTCGGAGGTGTGTGAAGTCCACCAATTCGCACTTGGCCGGCGCGGTGGACTATGGCCTAAACTCTCTCATTCTGGGAGAAGACCCGTGCCCAAGTGTGACAATAATGGGTTGATGAGAGTGAGAGAGAGAAGTCCTCTGGTGTTGAAAATGTCCATAGGTGACGGTGACTGCTTTCCATCAGGTGGCCCGTCTGTCCTATAGTTAGGTACAAATATAAAAAAAAACTCATCTTTATACATACAAACGCAGCATCTTGTCAAAGGGAAGAAGCCCTTTCATTCCTATAGCAACTGCTCTATAACAACATGAAACAAAAAGGTTCCCTAAATCTCACCATAACTTTTGAAACGGAATCTCATGATCTCGTTACTCGAGTAACTTTAACGCCATTAGAACTTCGTGTAGCTTGTTAATTAACTGCTTGTATTGTTTTACATCGACTAATAAACGTTACAGTATTATGTTCATTTATTGTTTTATGTGAGTGGCATGGATTTCTACTCTATACTACAAAGAGTACATGATTCAAATAAAAAAAGCACTGTGAACTATTGAAAGATGCATACATATTGTTTTTTTATGTTTTGAAAGTGTCTTTTTTGCTTGTGATAATGAATTTTTTTTTTATTGACTAAAGTAGCAAACAATCATGCAGTCCACCTGATGATAAGTGGTCACTGCCGCTCATGGACATCTGTAATCAACTTCGTATCAATCAACAAACAGGACATGGGTTCTATCTGAAGTCAATCACAGATTTGTTGCTACTCCCGAGGACTATGATGGTCGCCTTATATAAAAATGAATATATTTTAGAACATGTAGTTATTTCTAAAGTACAATACATGTATGATATTACCTAGGATTATAACCTTATTGTTCATAATTGAATCCACTTAGAATATGACATCACAAGAATATTAGTATTTTTTGCATGTTGCGTGGAATACAAAATCGCAAACATAACAGCACTGATCGATCTAAAATATTTTTTTCCTGGAACTGTATCAACTCGTGTATGATACTTTTAATGATCGTGTTGTATTGTATTACACAAAAAAGCAATAAAGCGTAATCTTCTAGATCAATACATTTCAATAATAATAATATAATGAATGGCACTGAATAAAACACGTGCTTTTTATTTCAGGCCAGCCCTTGTTTATAGTTTTGGAAGTCGATTTTACTGAACATTTTTAATATATTTTGAAATTTATTTATTTGTAGGATCAAACGTCTGTTTACAGCAACACTCAATATTAATTTCACAAACTGAACGAAGCAATAATCTTTGAAAGGGAATATCATTATCAGTATAAAGAGAAACATCTCATTAATAAATTAAATAGTTGTTTTACATAGACTGTAATATAAACATCCAGCTGTATTGGAATATTTATACGGTTTTCTGTTTATTTCACAGGCGGCTGTTTTATCTTTATTTGACGGACTGGACAGTTTGTAGGTTTGTTTGTAACGTCATATAAATAGAACATGTAAAGAAAGAGGTAGGTACATATGCGAAGCGTTTTTAGGGTTAACAATTCATGGCCCTTCTCAAGTAGGATGAGCGACGGTGACTGCGCGATTAACTTCTCTATTAGGAGGTCCGAGGTTCAAATACTAGGCAGGACTTATTCTTCAACTTTATGATAAATTAAACTAATCATCACTTGCTTAAACGGTAAAAAAAATCTTCGGGACTACAAATTAAAAATTTCTTAAAATTCCTCCTCTACGACTTTCCTCTTAGAGGAAAACCGAGCCCAGTAATAGATAGTAGATGATTGTATTAGTGTTGTAATAGTTGATATAGAACATAGGTTCTATCTGAAGTTAATCAAAAATGTTTTGCTACTTTCGAGAACTGAGATGGCCTCATATAAAAGTATGCCGGCAACCACACCTTTCCATCAAAATGCTTCACGTTATAAATAGTTGTGGTGCTGGTACCTCCCCTGTCGAACCACACCGGTCCTGCCACCTGGTAAAATGAAGCAGTTATTGTTTCGCTGGAAGAGTGTTGCTGGCTCACTTTAAAATGAGGCGACGAAGATGCATGCTACTTTATTTGTATATAAATGAAATATACGATTTATATACATAAAATTGGATTGTGGTCTACCTATTACTTAGTTTCCATTTGGTCTATTGTATGTTTTTTGTGGACAAGTTTGAATGAAGGCTACTACGGAGAGCTTTCACCTAAATTATTGCAGTAATTTTCGTGTGACAACAACGCCCTGTGAGAGAGACCAAGAAAGGGACGGAGGAGGAAACTGGACGTAGGGTTGACCTATTTATGAACAAGAAGCTACGGGGTCTTAAAGAAGATTGTGATCATTTAATCCATTCAGTAGTACATGTTTAGTAATATATATTACTAGGTTTTTGCATGGAAATATAACTAACACACATACTCGTACTATACTAACTTTCGTATTTTAGCATTGATAGGTAATCAGACAAATTTTTAACGCATTCGTTGTTCTGTCTAAACAGGTCTTTAGGTTATCCATTATTATAAACCTGTTTACAGATGTTACGGTCAATAAAAATACAACGAAAGTCAAAAAAATATACCCCTCACAAACTTAGCACTTTTTACTTTATAGTTACATTGAATCTATTTCATAATTTTTAATTTTAATATTGTCTTACGGATATTGAGTCATATGTAACCAAACGCCACTTGGCCAGAGCGGTGTACTATGGGCTATATAATCCATACAACGTGGAAGGAGACGAGCGAAGACAACGTCAATATTCAACAAATCGCACGTTCATCTTTCCCGATGTCCCCTCGCCTCTGTGTATCGTACGTGACAGCGTGTCACCCCCGGTGAGTATATTTGATCCCAACTCATAATATACGGAGTTTCCTGATAACCAATACGAATTTACTTGTAGTCAATGTTTTGTATAGGCTTATATATGCGTTTGCAAAATTGTCAGTTGCATATATTTTCCTTGTTTCTTTCTTCTTTTTACCATTTTCTACCATCAGTTACTCATATGGTAACGAAAATCGTAACCCAGTGTATCGTATATCGAAAATACCCAAACATTTTAATCTGTCTCTATACCCTTATATATCGAGTAAATCTTAAGTATCGATCCTTTTAATTCTCCAACTATTGTCACAATATAGTCATTTACAAATTTCATAAATGAAAAACAATATAAAAAGCTATTTTAAATGACACAGACGTTTCTTTTAATTTACTGTAACATTTTACTGCATACGTTATAAATAAAAAACTTAGAAGTAACACTATGTTCTGCACTGTTTAGTAAATGTAAGCATATTTCTCGCAATTTTAAGTACCAACATCGCTGCAATAATCTGGAAAAAGAGTAGTTTAATATTCTGTTACATGTTTCACTTATGAACAAGCCTTGTGTTTATTTTCCCCTGTGTCCTCTTGCACCTGTGTGTACTACGTGCTCGCACGCCACAGCCGGAGACTACAGGGGATTCCAACTCATACGGATTTATCTCACAATATGCTTTGGAAATGCATTATACCATTTTACTTACATCTATCCAAATAAACAACAATAAGACCTATTATCGAACTATTTATGAACATAACATATAACTTAGCTGTTGTCATAGGTATATATTGTAAACAGGCTTAAAAAAATTGTATTCTGAGTGAATAAGAGTGTTTAACTATCTATAAAAAATCTATATATATCGACTAAAGTTGAAGTTAAATTATTCGCAAGTCTAATCCTGAGTCAGCATTCTACCATATTCCTTATTAAAGCATTGATTTTCTTGAAACTAAATAAAAGTTTTTATTTTTTTAAAACAGTTTTCAAACATTCACGAATTAACAACACAGTAAACTGATAGTACAAAAAAATACGTTTAGCTAAAACTTAAAAAGATATAAAATATTTAAGCTGGAAATTTTATTTTTGCTTTTCTCATATTAAACATTGTCATATCATCCTATGAATATTTACTGCTTTTCAGTCGAACTCTGGTGAATAGTAAGAATATCGCTGCTCTTAATATTTTTTTATCTATGTATTTTAAAACCAACAAAATAAACCTGAAAATGTAATAAAAAATAAACAAGTTTATAACCTTATAGATCCCATATGGGTACAATCCATTATTGTCCCACTGCTTGGCACGGGTCTTCTCTCAAAATGAGAGAGTTATAGGCCATAGCTCACCGTGCTGGCCAAGTGCGAATTGGTGGACTTCACACACCTTCGAGAACTTTTTTTTAAAGAACTCTCGGGTATGTAGGTTTCCTCACGATGTTTTCCTTTACCGAAAAGCAGTGATAATAAATTTCTGACGCACATAAGTCAGTGGTGCGTGCCTGGATTTGAACCTCGGACTTCCCGATCGAGAGGGCAAGTTTCAACCATTAGGCTATCACTGCTCTACAGATCCCATATAGTAACATAAAAACACTTACAACTTCGAACGTGCGACCCTTAACAACACAAAAACGCAATAGCAAATATTGAAATAATGTATAGTTATGTAGTAGTCGTATAAAAGGCATGTCTAGTATTCCGAGGTCAACGAACTGTGAGCTAGAAGGGTGGATTGGTGACTATCTTTATTGACAGTTCGGTTATGACCAAATCAAACATCATAAAATGAAATCGACCTCTCGTTTGATGCAGACTCCAATATATCCAACCAATGTTTGTTCAAATGTTTACTCTTCTCGTAATTGGTGCAAACGTCTCAAATATATCACGTTTTTGGATGTTACATAGTCGTTATATAAGGTCCATATGTAAGTATGATAATTGATGAAAGAATATATGTTTCATTTGTCTACTAGTTGAATCCCGAAACTTTGCCCGAGTTAACAAAAACCGATTGTCTAAAGTCCCAGCTTATATGTTAATCCAGAGTGTCAGCTAACTCCCTACCAAATTTTATGAAAATCGCTCCAGCCTTTCAGACGTGAAGAAGTAACAAACATACACACGCACAAACTTTCACCTTTATAATATTATAGTATGATTCCATCCATATAACAGCATTCTGAGCTTCGGTACTGGCTATAGGCCTTTCTTAATTGCCACTATTACAATTTTGTAAACTACTATGGAACTACTGACCGCCACACTAATTTCTGCCAAACAATAACGGTGTTATGGTTATGGTTTAAAAAATGTGGTAAGGAAGACATACATCCCAAATAGGACTCTAATCTTATCTGGGACTGATTATCCATGAAAATCGGCAAAGTGTATCTAAATACGTAAGTTAATAGATAATAATTAGAATTTGCTGTGTCGTTGGGGCATTTGAGTTTATTATTCTACTTAAAAATCTACATAAGATTTAACTACATAAGATAATAACTAAAAGATTTTTGTAACAAGTCGTTTAGTAATCACTAAAATTAATCAGTATAGACTGAAGAGAATGAAATAAATAAGTTGTTTTAACAAAGAGTAAATGCGAATCGCCTAAGGAAAACAAGTTTATATTGAAATTATAAATACAACCTTCTATTTAAAACAAACTGTATAAATAAACTCAACAAAAGCTAAATCTAGCGCAGAGCGATATTCCCTTACTAATTTTCCGACTGAGTTAATTATTGTCGTGGGAAATGAATGGAAATCTTGTATACAACCCTTAAATTGGACATAGAAACGAGTGAAAATGAGTTTCTTTACAACATTATTAAACGGAAGTGTAATAATTAGACGAATTAAACATCCATTACAGATCTCAAATCTCATTAATAATTGTGATCATAAGTAAGTAGGTATAGTATTAGTATTATGAGCAATGATAGCTTATTGGTTAAAACTCAGCTCCTTAAACGATGGTTTCAGATTTGAATCCTAGGCACGTACTACTATTTTTTTTAAATTATATGCATATTACAAATTAATTATCATCAGTTTTCGGTGAAAAAAATAGCTTTTAAAGATGTGTAAACTACTAATTCGCCCTTGACCAGCGCGGTGAACTATTTCCTAAAACGTGCCGCGCTGTGGGACTATTATAGGTTGACAGCATATTTGAATATGTATAATATATCATATATTACACAGTATATCACATCACCTATTGCCGAGTAGAATTTGTGCGTCGTTTTGAGTTAAACCAAGCAATCATAATTAGCCAACGACGCGCATAGAGCCGTGACACGTAGGACACACTTTTATATGAGGCGACCATAATAGTCCTCGGGAGTAGCAACGCATCTGTGATTGACTTCAGGTAGAACCCATGTTCTGTATGAAGTTGCTCGCAAATGTTCATGGGCGGCAGTGACGACTTACCATCAAGTTTGCTCTTTTGTTAAGTAAGGCAGTTAAAAAAAATAGTGTGTTCCGGGTTTGATCTTCGACCAGAAAGATCTGATCTGATTTATTTTAGTTCTCAATCTTTGGTATATCCATGTCCACCTAGTAGTAGCGCTGTGAGTGTATAAATCTATATTATCGATAAAAAAATATTCGCATCATTTAATATAATAAGAAAAATCCGGTTCATTTTACCGTCACTGTATGATTTGCCAAACAAAGAAATATCGCCGAAAGAAATGCCCATAATCAAAGAGTAGCAAATTTGTGTCGTACAAACAGCAGATTCGACAACCTGTCACCAATACGAGGTAACAGTGAAATGCGCCCCGCTCGGAAGAAAAAGGTAAATATTTCTATTTGTGGATCTGTCAGGCACATTGACTCCAATGATTTGTATATTTACTATGCATACCTCACGTGTCATCATTTCTATACCTCGTAACAAGAAAATTACGCTGAAAATAATGAAAGCTTGAAATTATCGAACCCATTTCGAATGATTTGCATTCGGACGTGTTTTTTTTTTTTTAATTTGCTACGTTTTAATCTAACGATTAAAGTAACCTTAACATAATAGAATTTGTGTAAGAATTATAATATGCCTCCATATTTTTTTTATTTCCTCTATAACATGTGATCATCTAATGCTGAATCTAAATTTTAAAGTCCCTTGCTTACCTGTTTCATTGAACAGCTAAATATAATATAAGAAGTGATTTTTTCAATTTAACTGCCCATAACTAGTTAGCTGTGTCATTTCCATTTGGGTGTTTTGGTTATAATATGGAAGTAACAAGCGTGCAGTCCGCCTGAAGGTAAGTGACCTCAGCTGCCAATGGACTAACATAACTGCACAATTTTCAGGTCTAGAATCACACCAAAAATCGTACTCCTAAGAAATAGGTTGGAAAGTCTCGGATAAAATTATCTCTCATAGCACGCCTTTCAAACTAGTATAAGGACCAAATATTAATATAATTAATTCTTAGTATAGTTCATTGACGCCCGCATGCAGTCGACGACATGATAAAGGGTCATGCCACCTTTAACTTTATAGAGAACAGGGTTATATCTGAAGTTAGACAAAGATATGTTGCTACTTCCGTGAAATAAGATGGTCACCTCACATAAAAGTGATCCGCAACCACATCCTTCCACTAAAATACAAGAATTCCTTCAGGTTATAAATACGTAGGTGTGGTTAGGGTAGCTTTCCGATCGAACCAATATCTGTCACCTTACAAATATACCTATTAAATACTTATTTGTGTCTAAAGACATTAAAAAATTGAGATTTCTTGAAAACCTTGCATAATAAGTTTTCTAATAACTAATCGATTGTACAAAGACTTTTCTGATTTTGCGGCAAATCAGTAACATAAAAGTATTATAATTTATGTATTCTTTTAGTGTCCCATTTATTAGCCTACATTTGATAACCATATTATAACGATAGTAAACATCTCTTATCCTTCTCTTCTCTGGTCGCAGACGTCCCATGAAAAATTATATAGACTCTTTTACTCTGACAACCGAGTCGACTCCAACAATATATCACGTGTACAAATATACCTACATAGTGTATTATTTTACGCTATTAAATATGCAAAATATAACAGATATTGTTTACAATGTTTTCACAGTTTAAGACTGTACAACGGGCATGTCGACTACGTAATGTTTAATGCCACCTATTGGATAACAACTTTTCCAAAGGTTCTTAAAGAGAAAAAGCAAACAAATGTGCAAATCCAATTACAATAAGGCAAAAAGGTATTATTGAAGCCACGGTGTAATTCCAAATTCTTCCATCTTTCCCAAAATAAGAACTTGCAAATTCGGTCACCGGGTCAGGTTTGGAGTTCAGGACACATCGAGTTACGGAGATTAATATTTCGAGCACGTAGGCTTCACAAAACGAATTATTTTCGTGATTTGACTTCTAATAACAGACTGGTATCACAAGCGAGACATAATTAAGCAGTTCTGAAAAAATCCAATCTAGGTCTAATAGAATAATTTGATATTTTTCGTAAAAATCATTTATCATTATTTGACAGTTTAATGAGCTGCCAATACACAAACCTTGTTTTTGACGTGACAAATACCCATTTTACGCACGATAATATGTATCATTGTGCACGCAGTTTACCTGAATGTATGAAATGAAATGAAATGTCTTTATTTTGCATAGCCTCGGGGGGGTACTTACCAATCGTCAGTTGCTTTTTTTTTCTTACACTACCACCGGATAGGAACACGACCTCAACTAAGAAGATCCGGCAAGAAACTCAGTGGGTTTTTATTTTTTCTTTGATATCCTTATTTTTACCATCTTGTATTTTACATGGGTAACTAGAGTCCGCTCCGGTACCTCGCCTTACATTTGGCTAAACAAGAAGCATGTTTGACAGTATACGCTACAATTCGACATTTAATTAAATACGTATTGTTCAGTACCAAGCTGTTTTATCTTCTATATCATCAAAAATTATATATAGTAATATTCTTTTAGATTAAGCTTGATCTTAATATATGCTTGAAACTTACTAATTGACAAATTTCTGACTTCAATTGGAAGTGTATTATAAAAGCGTATACATTGACCCACAAAAGAGTTATTTATTTTGTGAAGACGAGTAACATGTGCGGACAGATTGTGTTTGTTCCTGGTATTTACGAGTATATCATGAGTGTCACAAAGTTTACTGAATTCATTAATATTTTCCTTAAAATAAGTCAATTTATTCTATATAAATTGGGATCCAACAGTAAGATTTTTTTTTTTTTTAATATAAGTAAACACCCATGGACATCTGCTTTCACCTTAGGCTAGATCTGTCTTACGCAAAGTTAGCCACAGATGCGTTTATTTATTTACGTATATTTATTTACTTATAATTAGCACGGTCGAGTGACAACCAATTACACTAATTATTAAAATATAATGTAGGTAAATTAAATAATTAGAATTAATTATATTACACTACAATTAATTACCCATGCATACATCACGCATTCATTTCACAATACTGCAGACATTTTGATAAAATTGTCTTTCATTCATCTGTAAAATCATCAAAGTGAGGCGCACTTTAAGAAGGACACACTACTACACGTTACACCCGAGGACTAAGTTGGAAAACTTTGGATAAGTATATCCTCCTTACCATTCCTTCAGATCAGAACTCTCACTCTCACTCACTTCACTCTCCTGTTAATAGGCAGAAATAGATGTAGTAGTATGCAAGGATTAGATCACCCTTAACTTTTTAAATATTGATATCGTTGTATTTGTGTGTATCTTTAGTCCGTTTCCTACATTACAGTGACAAAAAGATATCCGCAATTCTGGAATAAATTCTAGATTGACAGTAAATCCTCGGGATTATCCTTATACTGATAAATATTACACACTCTTATAGAGATTACTATCGTAAAACTTTTTCCGTGTTTCTCGTCTCCCGCTCAGCAGTTTTATTCAAATCGTATTCCTTTCAACGCGCGACTATCTTCTCTGTAGCGAAACTTTACGCAGATCGACTTAAGAACGACTTTTAATGAAACGGTAAAAAGGCAATCATCATTGGATTCAGTTTTAAAACTTACACATAACGCAATGAGGAATCCTTAATGTAAATATTTATTTGTATCTAAAGACGTTAAAAATAAAATTTTGATTTCTTGAAAACCTTGCATAATAAATTTTCTAATAACATGTGATTTTACAAAGGCGAGTTTCTGATTTTACGACAAATTAGTAACATGCAAGTATTATAATTTATGTATTTTTAAGGTGGTAGAGCCAGTGTATGTGTACCGGGGAAGTACCACCGCCACACCTATTTCTAGCGTGAAGCATTTCTTGCGCTTCGAAAGAAGGGTGTGGTTGCCGGCACACTTTCACATGAGGCGATCATCATAGTCCTCGAGAATAGTAACGCATATGTGATTGACTTCAGATGGAGCCCATATTCTGTATGTAGTTGATTACAGATGTCCATGGGCGGCAGTGACCACTTACCATCAGGTAGGTTGCATGCTCATTTGCTACTTCAGTCAGTTAAAAAAATAACTTTTAGTGCTTCATTATTAGCTTTTATTTGATACCTATATTTTTAAAATGGTAAACGTCTCTTATCCCCCTCTTTTCCTCTGGTCGCAGGCGCCACATTGAAAAATTATGTAGCCTCTTTTACTCTGACAACTGAGTCGATTCCAACAATATATCACGTGTACAATTCATCAAATCATTTGAATAGTAGCGCGTGCCAAAGAAATGGACATAAATATATGTACAAACATACATTCATACGCTCAATAAACAACCCTCTTGTCGCATTCAGGTAAAAAGAAACGACATGCATTCACGAAATTCCACGTAAACAATATCGTCGGCTTTACTTAGAAAACGCGGCGCGCGACATCCAAACACTGCTATCTCCGAGTTCTATCTCACAAACATTCTTATCTATACACTCGGGAGAAAACGTGCCAGTGCGAAAATTTGTAAATGGTAGCATAGCGTAGCCGGTAAATGGTAGCTCGGAAAATGTATAGCATTGCACAAAGCCCGCTTTCAGTTTTGAAGTCGTATCAAAAAACATTTTACGTTTATAATTTCTGCTTTGCCACCTCTCTACCTAACTTTGTCACCGTCATAGTTGAGGCTTATGCACGGCTTCAGTCTCGATAAATGAAAAGGATCGTTACATTTGTTAAGGGCTTGGTTCATAGTTCATACATTTATTTGCTTATAAATGTATGAACATACATTATTCATACATTTATAGCAACAATGTGATCATTTATTTCTAATACGCATTATTACTTCTGTAAATCAGAGTATCGAACCTTCCAACTCTAATCCAAACGCCACAGAATAGTCGACTTGCATCAGCGTTGATCGTTAAAAACAAATATGGGGTACAACCCATTATTGTCCCACTGCTGGGCACGGGTCTTCTTACAGAATGGGAGAGTTTTAGGTCACAGTCCACCGCGCTAGCCAAGTGCGAATTGGTGGACAAAACAAGACAAAACAAATATGGAATCTATGTAAAATATACATCTTATAAGGCTACGGTATTTCGCTGCAAATTGTAGCAAAATTTCGCTCACGCTAACGCTTGGTAAGGAATCTCTCATAATCCTTGTAAGTAAATAAAACCATGGATTGTTAAACCACAAGGGATTCTACAACTTGTTTACCTGCCATATCAAAACGTCGGCGGTAGGAAGATAAAACATATAGTGTCTTGAGGATTGAAGAGTATTTCCTGTGAGTTCCTAAATTACTTTTAAATGTTATAAGTAATATCGTAATAGTGCAATTATTGAAATATATTATTGACGTCAATTTTGCAAACTGTAGCCACGGCAGTAGCCAGAGTGGTTTCGGGGGCGGGGGTCCAAAAAATAAAATAAGTGTGGCGATGGTAACTATGGAGTAAGTAAACAGTATATATATGCAGAATATATATGGTTCTCTCATGGGAGCGAACCATATATATTCTACTGTGAATGTTAATAATATATTTACAGCTTGAGAGGGGGTCTGGACCCCCCTGCCTGGCTACGCTCTTGAACTGTAAATAATAATTAAGTCTTAATCACAAAACGCTACAAGCCATACCGTTTTATTGTTTTCTACTTAATTATATGATAGGAATTAATAGCAAACTGCTCTACTTAACAAACTACAAACTTGATTAAAAAAATGCACTAAAAGAAATATTTAATTCAAAGAATACATTTTTGATGACTATGGTAAAAAATACATATTCTATTTTACTCCTTCATATTTAGATTCCTATCACCGACCTATAAAATAATTTATTTTTGCCTCGCAGTCTAAACGCTAACTGAAATAACTTTCAGGAAACGTCCGACACGAAGTCAAAGACAAACAATGAATTAATTGAATGAACACCAAGTGGAAATGCCAGACAAAATGTGAAATTCCGCTACAGAAACATAAAATAACACACAAATTAAATATAATTATTTATAAAATGGTATTGAAAATGCTAGAATAATATGAATACATAAATCAAAAAAATTAAATACTTTATTAAAACAATTCTGGAAAATGATAAACTCAATTTTGGTACTTACTTTCAAAGATGAATTTATAAGAATATTGTATTCTCTGGTATCTTTTTTAATATTAAGCAAACGAGCATTCAGTCAACCTGCTGGTAATTGGCAACTGCCGCCCATGGACGCTTATGAAAAACCCCAGATAAGATCGACCACAGATAGACCACAGAATAGCTTACCTCTAAGCACTAAAGCCTCAGTTACATATGCTTAAGCCCCTTTTTTATATTTTTTTTTAGCTTTAGCCCTACCATACCCTTATCATACCTACCAAATTGCAAGCAACAGTAACTCTTAATCAACACAAGAGACTGAAGCTATTTGTACCTACATTTTTACCTAAAACTCACGTAGAAGTGTTTACAGGCGAAGCCACGCGAGGAAGCTTGCTAGAGGTATAAAATGATTGAATCCAAATGTCTCGCCGAGGTCAGTGACGCCACCCAATATTTTCGCCACTAGTAGTTTTTCCGCACCATTTACGGCGGCTTTTTGCTGCAGACCCAAAATCCATTTGTAAGCGTGTGTTTAAGTGTTGGCACTTAACGGTTCATATTGAACTAAGTAGGTACTTGAAGTACTTTAGAACGTGATTAATTTTGGATCTCTTATCCAATAGGAAGTTATATCAAATAATTTTAGACTAGTCACCCGTCACAACGCTCGAAATTTGACCATAATTTAAATTAAAAAACTAAACTTTACTTAAAGCTGCATTTAAAAGCAATAGCGGGTATTTTGACAAAGACATCTGACATTTTTGACATCATGTGTTTTCATAGAATGTTCTATTTCGTTTATTATGTATGTGTTCGTGTCAAATGCAAGGTGGTGAGTGTAATGTGTTTTTAGTTGATTTTATGTATGTTTTATGAATTATCTGAAAAAAATATTAGCATTGCGCAATGCTTCTCTACATTAACTATAACCGTGTGTAAGCTCATACTCCCCCGCCTGCGGCAAGTATCTTGAAAACGAATCACAAGTTTTTGCTTCATGTATTAATATATAGATATTGTCACTCTTCGATATATTAAAGTAGTTTCGTGGCTGACACGCAACTAGAACTTATGATCAATGAACATTCTCCACAAAATCCAAGAGACCTTCATAATAAATGAGACACGAAGTAATAATGTCAAAGGTGATTGAAATGTATGAAACAAGAAACATTCATTATAATTTCCACAAATTGTATTCAAGTCATACAAGAGCCCACAATGCTCTGAGAGACAAGGTTTTAATTTGATTTAATTCGAAATTCTATATCATCGGTAATGTACTTGATTACAGATAAAAAACAACAATAAATCTAAAACAACTGATTCCATTTTCAAACTGTATTTCTATATGCAGTGTAGAACTGAAAGCAAAATACCATTCCTGCACACAAAAACTCAAAGCCAAAAACAGTTATTTAGGACCGAACAAATGTACAAAGTTTACGAACTCCATAATTTACCCACAGACGCGTCGGCAGTTTGTAATTCACCGCAGAATTCAATTCACTGCGGCGTCACCTAATTGAAAGTGGTGAGACGGGGTTCAATTAAAATAAGAACAGTGAGACAAGGTACTTAGCTGTATGATTAATTGTCTGAGCGTTACACATCGGTTTATGGCTAGTTGCAACAACTAATGCAACGGAGTCTGTATACTACTTTCTAACTAAAAAAGATGATTTAGCTATGTTCAAGACTAAGTTTTGAAGAAGAAGAATAATCATCTTTTTCATGAGACAGAGGAAGCAAACGAGCAAGAAACCCACCTGCCATCTATGGATATCTACGAGTAACTATGTAGTACTCGTAGAACCTCTTTTTTATATGAATAAAAAAGAGGTTTTTTTCTAAAGTCAATCAAAGATAAGTCACTACTCACAAAGACTATAATCGTCGCCTCATATAAAAGTGAATGGTGACTTTGACGGGATTTTCACTTTCTGTGCTGTAATGAAGCCTTATATTTAATCTAAGCATTTTTGCAATAAATAAATGACATGAAATGAGTGTTATGTTTTCATAGTAGGTATTAATTTACTATGGCCATGTGGCAGTCCCGGGACCAGAATAGGGCTATGGTATCCCCAGCCTCTCGTAAGAGGCGACTAAAAGGGGCTTTCGGGGTAGCGGGCGACTAGAGTGGGAGGTCAAACCGTCCAGCCAAGCGACCCCGGGAAGGGCGGTGGTATGTGTGGTCACACGACGCCGTAAATCACAGAAGGTGCGGTGAGCATGTTCGCTCACCAGGGACAAGCCTGAAATAGGAATCGCGCTCGGACGACTCCGGTTGTGTTCCGTTGGAGATCCCGGAGTCCCCTACGCAGCGTTGAGGACGGCCACCGAGGGGGTTTTAGTGCAGTAAGAATCCCATATAACCCCCGTCGTCTCCACGGCGTCAGGTACCTTTAGAAAGTTTCCCCTCGTAAAAAAAGGTATTCAATAAACTTAATCTCTATAAATTAGGGTTTTATATAAAACACTCAACGTTATCCACAAAAACAATACGCTTTGTACATCTTAATTCGTTTCACGCTCACGGCAGCGTGCACTTCCTTGCTAAATTGAATTCAGTCTCAGTGCCGACTTCACTTCACAAACTTAATTTTTGTCTGCGAGTAGAATAGATTGGACTGTGTCCTTCCTCGATAAGTATGTTGTTGTTTACTGAGGGATAACAGACCATTTTTCTATTGTATGTACGTGAGTCTTAAAATGTTTCTGAAAACTATGAATTGACTGATTTTAATCCCTTTTCATTCGCCCTCATGAGACATAAATCTCTTTCAATAACTAGGGGAGATACATTTTCTAACAACCCGCTCAATGTAAATCTACGACAGATAAAGTGTTGCATCCAGTATAGAAAAAGTTCAAGCACTAATTGCAGCCACGAATGTCTGATCACTTTGTTAAGTTTTAATTGTTTTAACGCAGATGTTTAATTTTACAAAGAGCTAACTAAATTACCTAAAAAATAGTATTAGCAATAATACAAAAAATGCTTTTATGGATCTAACCTTCGATTGTCCGCCGTACATATGTACATGTACAAAATATACATTACTGTAGTAATAACATCTAACTTGTAATAGTTCTCTTTTACATATTTTTTTTATTTATTTTATTAATACGTGAAGCAAAAACTTGTGACGCATTTTTAAGTAATATGCCGCGGACGGATTAGTATGTATTAAATATCTTTGCCCGCGGTTTGAGATGCGCCTTACAACATCGCAATATAAAACTAGTTTACTTTAATCAAGGTATGATTATCATCCGAATTTCCAACAGCATTAATCTTAGAGTATCTCAATTTAAAATCCATATATTTACCTGAACAATTCTTAATTGTCATGTTTCATAATATTGAATAGTAAACAAGCCGACACCTGATAATAAGTGAAATCTGTTACCAAGATCTCAAGGTGGTAGAACCACTGTAGTTCGGCCGGGGAAGTACCACTGAAACACCTATTTCTAGCGTGAAGCATTTCTTGCGTTTCGATAGAAGGGTGTGGTTGCCGGTACACTTTTATATGAGGCGACTACCATAGTCCTCGGGAGTAGCAACGCATATGTGATTGACTTCAGATAGAACCCATGTTCTGTATGAAGTTTATTACAGATGTCGCTAAGGGGCACTGACCACTTACCATCAGGTGGACTACATGCTCGTTTGCTACTTCAGTCAAATAAAAAAAGTTCGTTGGTACTCCTGAAGTTTGAAATATTCGCCGCAATGGTATGAACTCCCGTCTGTGGGAGCTTCCCCGTCGAACCATGATCCTATTGTCACTCTCATATTATATCAAGATCATAATTATTTACTAATGTATAGAATTAAAATTGTACAATAAAAAAACAGTTAAAATATTTTCAATAATAAAAACCAATACTGATATCGAAATAATTTTACACATGCATTATTCCATATGCATAATTAATTAACACTATTTGATAAATAATTATAGTCACTTTAATTCAATTCGAAATTCAATTACTCTAGCGTTCTGGAACCAATTATTATGAAAAACGAGATCAGAGTGCATTCAGCTAATTAATAGCCAGTGATTAGCTCATTAGCCGGCGCAACGCTGGGGGCGTTGGCTGTGAATCACATTTCAACTCTAACAGTAATCACACATAGAAACCGATACCTAATTATAGTATTGTTGCTATATATTCAAATATCAATAGCACTCATAGGTCCTAATCAGCTTAATGACTGGCGTAGGGCTGCTGTTGCTTCACTTTTAATATTATTACTTTTTTATCTCACTGAAGTAGCAAACGAGCATGCAGTCCACCTGATGGTAAGTGGTTACTGCCGCCCATGGGCATCTGTAAGCTACTTCATATGAACCATGAAGTTCCATCTGAAGTAAATCACAGATACGTTGCTATTCCCGAGGCTATGATGGTCGCCTCATATAAAGGTGTGCCGGCAACGACACCCTTCCATCGAAACGTAAGAATTGCTTCACATTAGAAATAGGTGTGGCGGTGGTACTTCCTTGTGCGAACTACACCAGGACTACCTACCTAGTAAATTATGTAATTAAAAGCAAAATAACAGAAACCACGGACGTAATTTGAGGTGTTACGATCTTTGCGGTTAAACTCTAAAGGCACCATCGTCACATCTGTGCCAAGTGTGGCAAGGGAAACATACGAATCTGAGGCATTTCAACTAAGTCCTCGAGGGAAGTAACGTTTAAAACCTCAGGTGAGACTCAAATGTCATCTGGGATTTAGTAAAAATTGCCGAGGGCAGCAGTAGCCACCACCAGATGGACATGCAGTCCATCTGGTGGTAAGCTCGTTTGTTTTTTTCGTATGATATAGAAACCTATATTTATCCTGTCCTTCTATCCTTCCAATGAAACTACTGAAATTACATTCATTGCGTTTTTTGCCTGACGCAACTATTTTTATCAATTTATTAACATTAAACTTATTCTATTGAAGCGAATACTAAAATTTATATCCCTTACAAAAGTGAAACGAGTTTATAAAAAAATGTCGTTGCTACTAATAAACGTCTTCCTGTTGACAGAACCCTTCGCTTAGTCTTCTGGTTGTGTCACTGAAATTTAATCTTAAAAATGTATTTCGTACATTGCATTTCTTAAGATTTTAAAAGTGTCAAAGAAAGTAACACGGTTATTCCCTTCCTACATTTAAGTTAAAAAGACGGATGACAATTCTTCGAAAGTAGAACAGGGGAAATAACAAAATACTATTAGTGTCTTTCCCAATTTTCACGAAAGTCATTTCCTTGGGCCGTTAATCGTCATTGTGACTGTGACAATGCGGAAGTATTTTTTATTATTTCTTCGTAAGAAACTCCTTTGTCAGTGCAAATGGCCCATCTCGAGCTCTGCATTAGGATATGTTAATTCCGCATTCTACAACGATCCCCATCAAGTAATATAATGATTAAAACCCTGTGAAATACTCTGTTTAATAAATAAATTCCAGTAATTTTGGTGATAAATATTTATTTCACAAACGTACGAGTATATGTAGATATACATATATTTACCATTATGCTGCACCATAATGCTGGATAAAATCAATACACAGAAGTTCTGCTTCTAAGCAATTACAGCGAAGGCTGTCGTCAACTTATTATTGTCCCATTCCTGGGCACGGGTCTTCTTTCGGAATGAGAGAGATTTTTAGGCCATAGTATAACGCGCTGGCCAAGTGCGAATTGGTGGACTATAATGATGGACAAGATCAATACACAGGAGTTCTGCTTGTAAGCAATTACAGCAAAGGCTATGCATTCGAATTGCAAGTCACTTGACTCATTCATATGAAAGAAAGAAATATTGGGGCATAAACAGATAAGTTTTCACGACATAGCTACATCCATTAGATTTCCTTTATACCTCTGCTTATGACGTTATTCTACCGCAAAACAACTGCAATACCGACAATCAATATCACAATGATAAAATTAGATTCCTAATCTAATATCTAGTATGGCTTTACGTCAAGTAAAAGAGAAGTCAAGGCCGCTTGCCGCTTCGATGACATAAAAAACCGAAATCTTTTTATTGGATCGTAAGTGTCGTTCGGATGTTAGCTGCGGCGCTCAAGAGCCTACAAGCACTTAAACTGAATTGAATTTCAATCAGGCTGTAATCTTCTTGTAGAAGTTGACCTTATCGAAGTTTTCAATCTTACGCCCTCCCTCCCTACGTCTTTACTGGTTGCAGATGACTCAAAATAGTTCTGTTATTGTTTTAAAATGAATAAAATTTAAAATTGTGTCAGTGGCGTTGACTCATCGTCAACCCATTATTGTCGCACTACTGGGCACAAGTCTTCTCTCAGAATGAAAGAGTTTAGGCCATAGTCCTCCGCGCTGGCCAAGTGCGAATTGGTGGACTTCACACACCTCCGAGAACTTTTTTTTTTATAAAGAACTCTCGGGTGTGTAGGTCTCCTCACGATATTTTCCCTCACCGAAAAGCAGTGATAATTAATGTATAATACGCACATAAATCAGTGGTGCGTGCCTGGGTTTGAACCTCGGACCTCCCGATTGAGAGGGCAAGTTTCAACCATTAGGCTATCACTGCTCATCAGGCGTTGACTCACTCGGAGGTATTTTTTGCCTTAACTAAAGCGACAGTAGTTAACCGACTTCAAATAAGAAGGCGGTTGAATGTTTCACTGCATAAGTTTAAATATTTTTATATATATTTTTTCTGAAGAACATACTACGAATTTGGTTCTCAATTCAGGATTTGAGAACAATCTTTAAATTTTATTGGTATTCAATTTCCATTTAATAGAAATTTTGGCGATAATTTATATTTGATAGATTTTACAAGATGCCTTATATCAGTTTTAATAAAATCAAAACAGACATAGATTGGCTTTCACACTTGTTAAGGATTCTTTACACATTTCTGACACCAGTAACTCGAACGTCAATGAATCAGAGGAGATAAATAAGTTGAAAGGAGTTCGTATCACTATCAGAGGAGTTGAATAAGTCGGCACTAGTTCCTCTTGCTATGCAGTATGCACGGCCGGACGATAGCAATGCATTTATTTGTGAACGAACACTCCCTTTTCACACGTTCTTCTCGTTAGCTTCCCGTTTCCTGCTACACAATATAGATCTGATATATCTCCGGAAATATCAATTTAAATTTGTATTTGATAAATCTGGATATTCTGATCTTGATTCTGGCTCACCTAAGTATTTGTTTGCCAACAAATTTAAGGGATTTTTTTATCTTACCGAAGTAGCAAACGAGCATTCCTCCACCAGATGGTAAGTGGTCACTGCCGCCCATGGACATCTGTAATCAACTTCATACAGAACATCGGTTCTATCTGAAGTCAATCACAGATGCGTTGCTACTCCTGAGGACTATGATGGTCACCTCATATAAAAGTGTACCGGCAACCACACCCTTCTATCAAATGGCAAGAAATGCTTCACGATAGAAATAGGTGTGGCGGTGGTACTTCCCCGGTAGAACTACACCGGTTCTACTACCTTCGAATAATATTAACGATTTTAAAACAATGATATGAAAACCCAAGCAGCAACTCACTCTAAAATACTTTGCCACGTTCCAGGTTCGTTAACGCTTTAAAAAACAAAATTTAGACATATTTTTAATTCCCGCGGAACGTTTTCAAAAATGTAATTCGTGAAATTTCATATATGAGTGGCGTCGTCCTCCGAGGCCCTTTGTTCCGTACGAAATACCGCACGTATCTTCACCGCGTGTATTTTGTGAACTATTTGCAATTCTCATAGCATCATATCATTTCAGGATAAGTAGCCTATGTCACTTAACGTAAAGCTTGTATATTTTAATTGAACTCTTATAAAATCGATCGAAATACAAAAAGTAGCTGATACAAACAAAATGTTTACATAATATTAGACTTTAGCTTGAGTTACCTTTATCACATTTTTAACTTGATAATGTTTATCGTCAATCTGGAAAGAAAAATAGGTCTAAAATCTACGCTTAAATATTTCACTGTTATAGATAATAAATCCAGATCTAATTTTATGCACGAGTACGATTAAGTGATGATTAAAGGATTATTAAGATTAAAATTTGTTGTACAACCCAAAATTTCGGCTCAGTACAATTAGTCTTACTTTGAATTAGTTAAATAATTTAACAACGATCCAACGATTTACCGTAAATTTATTGTGTAAATAGTTAAATTTACGATTTACGATAAATACTGAAATTACTTTCGGCTTAATGTGTAAACAAAGAAATCACAATTAATAAATATTATTAACAAAGTAATCGTTTAAGTGATACCTGTAGTTACTTTTGTTTATTGATAAGCGGTTCTTATGAGTTTTAAGAATAGCTCTTATTTTGCCAAATTTTATGCATTGGAATATTCCAAAGAACTCATACCTCCACATTTGAACGTATATCTTATCTCTGGTTTGCTTTAAAATAGGTAAGAGGAAGATCTCGTGATACATTTCAAGCATTTGTAACACATTAGTCTCCGTACGTGATGCATCGATCGTTCGAACACATGAATGATATCTCAGAATCTAGTTCGTGATATGTCGTGCATTTATATGGCTTCTTCTTTTTGTGATTGCTGTTGGTTATTTCCTATTTCATTACATTCGAAGATTTTTTATCAAACATATTGTCTTAAATCAACAATTAGTAAGTTCTCAGTAAGTACCGCTAGTGATTGCTTTATTTATATACCATAATACGAAAAGATTTTCGTACGTTGTACAAGGCAGGTAGGTGCACAAAGATCCGCAGATAAACACTAAGACCACAATGGAAACAAAACAAAAATCATAATGGAAAACTAAATTTATCGCTTTGATTTATTTTGGTCGAGGATCAAAAGCATTTTCATATCGTAATTACATAGGTAATTTCAGTAGAATAATCATTACCCACGCGAGTCGTTGGGCTTTAAGAGTTTACTAGTTGGAATAAATAAACGAACTAACAATTGATACATTGATACATTGATAAACGAATTGATCCATTTGTACATTAGACTACATGCAAAGCTGTTCGTTTCACGATTGCAGAACGTGTTACACTTAGACTTGGCACGCGGCGATAGCCTTCGAATGACATGAATAAATTGCAGAAGCGATCAGGTCTGCCTGTGTAGTTCCGACTGAATACTAGTCTATGCTTCAATATCCTGGCGTACGCTTTTTGCGTTCTTTTGTTGTGTTTAATTGACTTGTCGATGTCTGTGATGTTACATTTCGTTTCATTTCACGGATACAATAGAAAGGTAAATTAAGAAATTAATGGACAACCATTGTGTAGTCATCTAAAACAGTAGCCAGTTCTTTTAACTAGTCACCCGTAGCATCGGCCGAAATTCGACCGTAATTTAAATTAAAAAACTAAACTTCATATTGTCCAAATTAGTGCGAATATTTCTCTAATTCAAATCAAATGTCATCTGACATTCTTGACGTTGTGTCGTTTCATAGTAAGACATTGAATGTTCTATTTCATTTACTAATTACATGTGTTTGTGACAAATGCAAGGCAGTGTGTGTAATGTGTTTTTAGTTGATTTTATGTATGAAAAATGCATTATTTGAAAAAAATATTAACATTGTGCACTCCTTCTCTACGTCCACTATAACCGTGCAAAATTTCATACTAATCCGTCCGCGGCATATTACTTAAAAATCCGTCACAAATTTTTGCTTCACGTATTAATTCTTTTAATAACGCGGGCGACATACTAGCTACATACGGTAACGACCGCCACGAAATTCCTCCAAATAAATGAGTCGTTTTGAAATTTTTATGATCAAAACAGTTCGTCGAGAAAGATCGACAAAAATAGGTTCTATGAAGGATCTTGCAAAGAGAAATGCTAAGAGTCACGAATCGCTAATCTAAAGCTGTTTAGCATGACGCAGAGCCTAAATAAACATTCTTCACTAAAAGTTCTATCATTTAATTTCGGATTGTGAATGAAATGGGTGGTAAAGTGACTTAAGGCATTCTAACTTAATAATTACGATCGACTTCATGTAGCTGATCTATATCACTTTAATTCTGTAAAGAAATATCCACGGAAGGTATATTAATTTCAACCTTTAGTAAAAGATTTTTTAAATTAACAATACTATTTGGATATATACCAATAAATTCAAACTCGTTTCCTCAATACGAATTCGGATGTACCATCAATACTACTACATTTGCATATTGTAAGACATGCACTCAGCGCCGGCACGTGCCGCCCGCCCCGTGGCGGATAACTTGCACTCGAGATGCTCTTTTTATCTGCATGGCTTTGACATTTTCGAGAAAAAGTCTGCTTGTGCCATGTAGTGATGTTTCCGCAACTTTTAATGTAGCCAGATTTAGTATCGAAGTTATTTATTTTATCTAAATTGGAATGCCTCGGATAGTGTGTCGCGCTTACGACTCTCTTAATACCATAATACACTGCATTACATTGCTGTTATAAGGTTGAAATATAAATAATAAATGCTTATTCAATGACTAGTATTTTGACAAAGACGTCTGACAATTTTATATTATGTTTTCATAATAAAAAAACTTTGAACGTTTTATTAGTTTATTATATGTCTTTGTGTCAAATGCAAAGTAGTGTGTGTAACGTGTTTTTAGTTGATATTATGTATATTTTACGCATTACACTCGTTCTCTATATCATTTTCATACTACTCCGTTCGCGTATTTTTTTAAAAAGTATTCCTATGTTTTTGGTTAACTTTTTATTACAATCAAAAGAATAACATAAAGTTCTTTTCATAAATTAATTTAGGTCAAACGCAACGATATCTTAAATAAAATCCGACTTGCCATTTGGGCTGTAGAGCGAGCCAAAGAAATTGATATACGCTTGAAAATATCACCCTGTTTCTGACATAGTCGGGTAAAATAAAAAGATTTTAAAGTTTTAATTAAACGGCTGATAAAGTTCAAGAATATCCGGAGGGCTCACCTCTACAGAACAGAAGATCAACTAAACTTAGTTTTAATCAAGTAATGTTTTTAATCAAGAAAGTCTGCACTTTCTAAGATTTGAATTACAGAACTATTTAAAACAGCTTTTTAAATTTATATGTACTTAATTCACTTCATTCAGTATATAATAAAGATAAATAATAAACATAACATAATAGTAAATATAGCAAAAATTAGTCACTTTATCAATACTAATGATTAAGGCATCATCATTCAAATATAATTAAAATCTAACCACAATACATATATATTTACTATCAGAATATCGGCAGTGTAAATAAATAATTCCTTAAATTCATAGTCATAACTTCAGCAACTGCAAAATAAATTTAAACATGAATTTTATTCTCAATTTTCATAACTAATAATAAAATGTGAGTAGATAACGTAAATTTCGCAGTTTCAATGATGATACCACATCAAATTGCAATAAATTAGCACTCAATACAATTTGGCACTATCCCAAATCACTCGATAATACACTTAAGAAAAATTTTAACAAAGTGGTTCACGTCGGGAGTGGGCAGAACGTATTACTTGGCTAATATATTTCTTCGCAGATCCATTCATACATAGAAAAATAGAAATAGAAAAATAGTTTATTGCTCATAAAATAGTTGCATTTTAGAAACTGCAGTTGAGGCATCCTTTTAAGTACATATTTACCTTTGCCAGGATGCTCTTCCTTTGTATGTAAGTATATGGTATTACGAAAGAAAATTAAATTAAATAAAAAAAAATCTTACTTCAAATACATGTAACTATTTGTATCGTATTGTACCATATCTTACCGATTATACCGTAGGCGATAGTAGCACCACCACCACGTCGATTACTGCATCATTTAGCAGTGGTCTAGATTGTACAAGACATACTTACAATTGGATTGGATGTGTGGTTGTGTAAGTTTGTAGACTAAAGTAATTGTGAACATTAAATAGATAAGTTTGGTGTTATTAAACAAATAAGTAAAATATCGACGACCGACGTGTCACAGAGTTCATAATACAGTTTCACACGTAACAAGTTTCGGGTTCAATTCCCGACCAGGCAAGGTTAATTCAGCACTCGTTTCTGGGGCTAGCCTTTACGTCCTTTTGTACTATTTTCTAAGAATAAAGTTCGCTATCCACCTGACATTTATAACTTACTATTAATTATGCAGGGTTTGTACCTAAGGCCGACCTCAGATATTTTGACACTCCACTGGATTTGAGCCACCCTTTTAGTCGAATTAAAAATAGGTGTGACAATATTATTTTCAAAATCAAACCAAACTGATTCTACCCTTTTTACTATTTTATGAATATACAAAATATATAACTATTGTGTATCCAAGCGTTAATATAATTCCTGGTAGCAATCCTTTGACAGTAAACTTTGCGCTAATTAAGAAGCAAACATAAATGAAAACGACATTCTATAATAGAGCACATATTTACAATATATTTGCAATGAATTGAGAGTTAATTTTGATGTATTCCAGTACGTATTTCGGTGCAAATCGTAGATAATAATTATGATAGTTTATTCAATAATCCTGTTGTAGTTTTTAAGTTCACCAATACTTCTTAATGGTACCATTCGCGACGGTGCGGCCTGATTAAATAAATAAAATTAAGAGATACACGCTTTTCAATCTTAGTATTCATGGATAAAGAGTTATCACTTATTATTAAAACAACTTATTATCACGAACACGAATTATACTGATTGTTCAAAAATACAATCACTAATACACCAACACCACTAAGAAATGGTATTAGAGAGCGATAAAATGTTTTCTATTTGCAGTGCGTATTCTGGTGTATAATGCATGTGTTTAGTTTGCAGTGCGCTTACAGAGATAAGCGTGTATCAGCAAAGCCACTCGTTTGCTTATACGCTCTGTTTCCGCGTGCGCACTTACATCATTGTCATCTGTAATTCATTTATAATTATGTACAAATCACGCTACCTACTCGTGCAAAATCATACAAATATCATCCATACGACGTTGTGGTACTAAAGTCATCTTACACGAAAGTCGGTTCTTTAACATTTTGGAAAAGTACGAAAAATATATTAAGAGAGTCATCAGAGAGAAATCTACATACTCGTAAAGTTTCATTGGAAAATCAATATGCTAAGTCCATTTAAACTAGCTATCTATATAGTGTATGACCTTAAAAAATCTTCTCTCGTCGACCCATTATTGTCCCACTGCTGGGTACGGGTCTTCTCTCGAGAGAGTTATAGGCTGTCCAAGTGCGAATTGGTGGACTTCACACACCTCCGAGTATTTTTTTAATGAACACCCAGGTGTTTAGATTTCCTCGCGATATTTTCCTTCACCGACTACAATTCCTCTACTGAGTCGAAATTCGTATACTGCATTGGGACAGTAATTAGTTGAAGATTTTATACATATTTAAAGATAACACTAACGTAATACTATAATCCTCTTAGTAACAAAACCGATTGAATAACCATATTTATTACTATGTTTCAAGATAAACTACCACACTTTTTAATTAGTTTATACCAAAGGCTTCTTTATTACATAAAAACATGCCAACAACAAAACTTTTACAATTGTGATTAAAGTTTCGCCAATCGATCTTCAAATTGCGTGTTGTGCGTATCGTTTACAGATCTTCTTTCTCACGAAAGCATTCCTCAATTCCTATAAACTAGATTATTAGATCAATGATGAACATACTTCACGTCATTGTAAGATACCATACAGTAACGTAACCTAGATTCAATTCAAACTGTCCAAAACATATGACAAAGGAGATACTTCAAATGAAATCGGAGTCGATTTTAATGGGAATGAACTTTTGAGTTATGACCCGAAAAGTAGTTATATGATCCATATTCGATATCATTGGCCGAAATATTTTATAAGTACCTATCGAAAGTTTTAAACTAAGTAGCACTTTAAGCATTCGCTGGATTCTTGTATGATTAATTATTCGGTACTGAAGGTTTTTGAAGTGAAACTTCTTTATCGGGGTTGGAAAAAAATTAGTGTAACATTTTTTCGTTACGCGCCATCTTTTTCTGTTACGCTCCATCTTATTTTTTCGTTGCGCGCCATCTTTTTCTGTTACGCGCCATCTTTTTCTTATCCCTACCACGCGTGATATTAGATAGATTATTATAGATTAGATTATTAGATAAAGTTTAATAAAAGCCTTTTATTAAACTTTATCTAATTTAACTCTATTTAACCAATTTCTGTAAAGTTGCATATAGTAAATATTTTTTTAAAAAATAACGTCATAAAGAAGTTTCACTTCTTACGAGTGTACGCTAGTACACGCACACATTTTTTATTTTTATCTAATTAAAGCAGCAAACGCGTCACTGCCGCCCGTGGACATCTGTAAACATATAGAACATGGGTTCATTCTGAAGTCAATCATAGATGCGTTACGACTCCCGAGTATCGCAAGAAATGCTAACGCTAGAAAAAAGTGTGACGTTGTTACTGCCTCGGTCGAACTGCACTGGTTCTACCACCTGTTAAATACTACTACTACTACTACAAATAAATACGAGTGCAAATGCAAATCCCTTAGCCAGTGGTAGTAGTTATTATGTGCCTACATTTAAATCAATTTATTAAGGATACAGATTATACAAAACCAATGTATAGAATACACGAATACTAGGAACTCATTAAAAAATATATTCAACTACTTTGCTCACGTAGATATATCATTTGCCTATAAACGAATGTTTATTAGTAATTTATTAAATTAATTTATTAAAAAACTGTGCCATTTTATACTTTTAGCCTGAGAGTATATTATTCTTCCTATTACACATACAAAATACTGATTGGCAGATCAATAAATATGATAAATTAAGCAACATTCCCATACCACTGCCCTACATCCAAAGTTCACGTAGACTTACAAATGTGTGACCCAAAATAAACACCTGTTTTATGTGTCAAACTTCCCACAAAGTATTTTGTCGTAAACTAGTAATACCTTCGCTGCATTCTGGTTCAAATGGTATAGACACTATTACACGTAATTTGTTAGTCCTTGTAAGATGGTACACATGTTTGTGTTATATCAGCATTTCACTTTTAGTCTATTCGTCCAGTGACATGCAGGATCGTTAGCGTAAACAAAGATGAGGGGAAGTTTTAAGTGACGGTTTCAATTGTTGAAATTAACACCTTCACAGAGGTGTACCTATGGAACAAAATTCGTGAAAATTAATAGGGGTACAAATCGAAAAAACATAAAATTACATAATACTCTAATTTGTTTCTGCTGGAAAGCTGGAACAGATCTATACCTAATCGAAATCATATGGATAAACGTCTTATATTTACAGTAATGCTATAGGCACTACAGAGATATTGTTAAAATCGTCTTTCCAGATCGACCCATACTACAGTATCTAATGTTATATTCATACTGAAACATGCACCAAGCATAACATTAATATCTTTCATACCACCCAAACTTTTTAATTTTATCATGCTACATACAAACTTAACACGTATACAACACTCAGCGATACACACGATCACGTTATACGCATGAATTTGCGATTTGACCATTTTATTTCTATCCAAACAGCCATAAAATAGATATTTCGGTTCAGTTTGCAGTTACAATAGCAATACATAAGGCGCAGAGTGCTCGAAGAAGCGAGATCAAAAGTGAAAAGATATCGCGTGCGAATGTTTGTGTTTAAAGTATTAAAAGCTTTGCAAACTGAACGAATCTACGGTAAACAGCGCACTTCAAACAAAACTTTGTACATGTACTTAGCAAATTCTGGCGTTTCCAAGCGATAGTTTGATAGAATTGTCAAGTTTTATTGTCTATCATATACGCAAATTGGACCGGGTCAAATTGATGATTCATTGTTTGTGATATTGTGATAAAAATGGCTTTGAGTAGTTAGATACACATTAGAACGTTTTTCTGGATTATATCTTCATTTACAATGATCTGTATGTACGTCTACCATGCAGACTGTATCGTATTTTAACCATGAATCCAGGTTGGTACTACATAGGTTCTTAATATGGATACTTGTTTTTTGACACATCTAATTCTGACTATGTACACAAGTAGTCAAAACATTAAAAAAATGTTGTTCGAAGATTATCAATAAAGCAATAATAAATATTACGGTTCAATAAATATCGGTAACGAGATCTAACTGTTACAAACACATATTTTTCAAATATGTGGATTCAGAATAACAAATTTGGTATGACTGAGAAGGTACAACGCCCATGCTTATTTTTAGGGTAAAACATTTATTGGTCGGTACAAGGGTGAAGTCATCTCAGCTCAGGCTCAGTTTCGGCACCTCGTGAGGAGCAACGCATCTGAAATTCACTTTAAATAGACACATTAGATTATATGTTTATTTTCTTATATTACTTTTATAAATAAATGCCTTTGTGACAAAGTCGCATGAAAACGTAAGTACGGCATAAAATCCGTTCAATCAGACTTGTCTCATCATAAGTGCAAATATTTGCGAGAGAATCTTCTCAAGACTCGATCTTACTTCATTTTCCAACACAAAGTGTCTCGCTCCGTCTTCATTAAATCTCTTAACAAATACACGCCACAGTTTGCAGGATTTCTGCAGGTGTGGGTACTTTGTTTGTACCTCCATTCTTTGATCGCAATATTGAGATACTCTATTCTACTCTACACACAGCTCTACAGTCACTATCCCTCTTTCAGAGGCTTTACATTTTGATCCTGGATTATACGGATATCTAATACATTTAGATATTTGTTTTGACTGATTCTAATGGGTATACCATTAGTGATAAGTGCGTGAAATTAGTTCAGTTGGTCACAAACACGCGTAAGTACTTTTACATACATATTTTTGAGGTAACATCTTTAGGCGCGTCGTGCGATATTTTTAAGTCTTCACTTCTGTCACCCATCTTCATGACTTCCTGATGAAAATATCTGAGTTTATGAAGTAGAAATTCGATTAAGCCATGTTAATTGACCATTGCTAGTTTTAATTATTTAGTTAATTGAAATCAAAACACAAACAAATCGATATACTACTATAAACTATAACGGTTAATTATAACCGAACCCCTTAACTTTTACATATTTATATACCTACGCCCTCCAATTTAAAGCAAGGGAAAATAAAACAATAAAACAAATAGTTTCTTACATCGCTTAAACCCATTATCATACTCAGGTCATTGAAGATGAAATACAGGACGAAGCCCAATGAATAAGGTTCTCCATAATGAAGCGTTGTGTATGGATCTGTTTACCCATCTTCGTATTATTACGTCACATAATATTCCCTCATCGTCTCTTATCGGGGCAGTAAATTATGTGGAACGAACGAATACACTTCGATATTGGAGCTGGACACGTGCACCGCTGTGTTTCTGTTTGCGAATGTAATCAAGGATGTTAGCACGTCTATTCTGGACGCAAGATTAGAAAGTACTTTCATTTTCCAATACGAAATTGAGTTCAGTCAGTTATACCTATCACACCTATACGTGATGTAAAAAATTGTGATTCGTTTTTAAGATACTTGCCACAGCCGGAGGAGTATAAAATTTATATATTTATTTGTTTATAGTTATAGTTGATGTAGAGAAGGATTGCGCAATGCTAATTTTTTTTTTTGAAATAATGCGTAAAACGTACATAAAAACTAAAAAACACATTACACTCACTACGTTGCATTTGACACAAACACATACGTAATAAACGAAATAGAACATTCAACGTCTTACTATGAAAACACATAACGTCAAAAATGTCAGATGTCTTTGTCAAAATACCCGCTATTGCTTGTAAAGGCAGCTTAGTTAATAAACCTCTTTTCACCTTTAACGGGTGCGTTCAAAATAACTTGAAAATTATTACAATTTATTTAAATTTAAGAAATATTGGTGCTATTTTCGACAATATGAAGTTTATTTTTAATTTAAATTACAGTCGAATCTCGACGGGTGACAAATTTTATTAATAATCTCTATTTTACACGTGAAGTTGTAACTGCTCTCCATAGAACCTTTATGTATTTGTAGTTCAGATAAGAATACTATTCGAGATCGGCCCCAGATGCTTTGTTACCCCCGATCGTTAAATTTAAATGACTCGTATTAGCTCTTTCTATTCTTCTTTTTTCTTCTACACTAGTATTATTTATTTATCATAACATATTTTACTAATATAGTTTAAACTGTTTGTGTTAATAAGAAATACGTGACTTGAACCACGAGGCGTTCCGCTGACTTTTTAGTCCAACCTACCAAAAAAGTGATAAAAACTTTTACTTTTTATCTGTCCTTAATCATATTTCCACATTTCCGGACCCAATTTTGAGAAAACTTTATGAAAACAAGACTTAATGGGGCGTAACTATGATAACAACTTTTACCTTTAATTAAGGTTTTTTGGTAGAAAAACGGGAATACAAATGCACGTAAGAGACGTCGTGGTGGTATGATTAATAGAAGTACAAGATGTGGAACGAGCTTCCTCCTGAGGTATTCCCCGGGCGTTATGACATGGGGCTCTTCAAAATAGATGCGAAAAGAGCTCTCCTTCAAAGCCGGTGATGCATTGGCGACTGCTCTGGTGTTGCAAGTGTCCATAGGCGACAGTGACTACTTTCCATCAGGTAGCTCGTCTGCCTTATCGTTAGGTTTAAGTATAAAAAAAATAGCAACTACCATACCGTTGCCATTTACATTCGCTTATCTAAACATCCGCAACGTAGTTATGTTTGAAAGTTTTACATAAGGATGTAATAATAGTTGAGTCAGTTATCGCTCTTTCCTTAATTTATCATAAAATAACGGAGGTTGTTCCTGATTTGTGGCTTCCCTTTGAATATCTATTGGATACATCACACGTGATCCATCACGCTGGTAATGCGGAGGGAACTTCAAACATTTCTAATGAACAAACAATTAATTAATATTTTCGCTCACTCGCTCAGTTAATTACCCTTAGTATGAGTTGTTACGTTTTTTGAAAACATTTACTGTTTAGATTTTTGCCAATATATTGTGATTTCATGTTTATATTTTCTTTTTCGGTCATACCTTTTTATCACAATGAAGTAGCAACCGAGCGTGCAGTCCAGTGATGGTAAGTGATCACTGCCACCCATGGACATCTATAATCAACTTCATACAGAACAGTTTCTATCTGAAATCAAACACACATAAATTGCTACTCCCGAATACTAAGATAGTCGCCTTATGGGAACAAAACGCGAAAAGACACATACGACACGCTAAAAATAATGTGGTGCTGTTACATCCTCAGGCGAACTTTATTGGTCACCATCTTTTTTTTTATCTAACCGAAGTAGAAAAGGAGCATGCAATCCACCTGATGGTAAGTAGGCAACTACATACAGAAAATGGGTTCCATCTGAAGTCAATCACAGATGCGTTGCTACTCCCGATGACTATGATGGTCGCCTCATGTGAAAGTGTGCCGCCAACGACATCCTTACATCGAAACGCAAGAAATGCTTCACGCTAGAAATAGGTGTGGCGGTGGTACTTCCCCGGCCGAACTACACTGGTTTTACCACCTTGAGTTAGCAATAGGTGTGGCGGAGGTACTATTAATATTGCAATGCACTTTGCAATGATAGGCGAAAACGATATGATTGTTTTGTTAAAACCTAATAAACTCGTACTAAGGGCAAAACTCAAGACATCTCCCCTCAAGCAGAAGATCTTGTATTAAATTTTCACACGGATAAACATGTAAATTATTCAAATATCTGTGGACTTACTCTGTACATTCGTCAACGAAGATACGACGTTTTACCTAATTAGCTACTCTATATTTCAACCATTTCAAAGCGTTCGAATAGTCTTAAATGTATGATATCTATGTACCATAATCAAATATTCCCATCAAAACCCAAGCGTAAAATGATTTTTGATTATTCGATAAGTTGTAAGCATTTATATAATATACCAGGTAGTAGAACCAACGTTTCAAGGTGGTAGAACCAGTGTAGTTCGACCGGGGAAGTACCACCGCCACACCTATTTCTATCGTGAAGCATTTCTTGCGTTTCAATAGAAGGGTGTGGTTGCCGGCACACTTTCACATGAGGCGACCATCATAGTCCTCGGGAGTAGCAACGCATCTGTGATTGACTTCAGATGGAACCCATGTTCTGTATGAAGTTGATCACAGATGTCCATGGGCGGCAGTAACCACTTACCATCAGGTGGACTGCATGCTCGTTTGCTACTTCAGCCAAATAAAAAAAAAAAAAAAAAAAAAATTCGACTGGGGAAGTATCAACGCCACACTCATTTCTAGCGTGAAGCAGTTCTTGCGTTTCAATGGAAGTGTGTGTTTGCAGGCACACTTTTATATGAAGCGACCATTTGATTATTAATCCCGGGAATGGCAACACATCTGTGATTATATTCAGATAGAATCTATGTTCTGTATGAAGTTGCTTACAGATGTCCATGGACGGCAGTGACCACTTACCATCAGGTGGACTGCATGCTCGTTTGCTACTTTAATCTTATAAAAAAACGATAAAATCCAAATACCTTCTAACTCTTAGACTTTTGCAACGAAACCCATTTAAAAGTGTCTGTGAAATAGAGCGCCTGCGACACATGCACGTCTCAAATCAACAGACCACCTTCCGACTTCAGATGTTGGCGGATTGCCATGTGCACGGCTTAATTGACTCTTAAGGCTCTTGACACAATGACGTTTCTTAGACGTTCGTACGATTTGACCGTAGCTTTTGGATTCTATTGGATATATTTGTTTTCTTTTATAACTTTTATAATTATGTTGTAGAAATAAGGAATAATTTAAATTTATACTTTGGTTCATAAAAATCGTGTACTTAAAGATAACTCATAAATATGCTAGAGCAATGAAATGAAATATCTTTATAATATATACAAAATAAAGTCATATCTATAGGCATGTAGGCCTACGTGGGCACTTACAAATTGTCAGTTACATGTTTTTTTCTTACACTACCATCGGATCTGTACGCGACCTCAACTGAGAAGATCCGGCAAGAAAGTCAGCGGGTTTGTCTTTTTTGTTATCCACACCTATTTTTTTAATATAATTACAATCATGTTTTTTTACACGGTAATGAAAGTTAGCTCCAGTATTTTGCCTTACGGGTCAGTAAAAGAGAGCCCTGTTTTAACAGAATATTCTTCTTTATAACTCAATTATACAAATCAGCGACTATTCTAAAGCGTTGCTACATTCTGATCTGAAGGATATGGTCTACATACATATCCAAAGCGTTCAAAATAAGACTTAGATAAGGTTCTGATCTTATCGGGGGTTAATTACAGATATCCATAAGTAGTAGTAGCATTACCTTCAGGTGGACAGCATGCTCGTCTACTACTTCCATTAAAAAAAATAAAAAAACACTTTATTAAAATGTTACATGTATTCATACCTGCCTAAAAATGTTCTCTATACAGATACACAGTATATTCTATGTGGAAAAATAAGTGTGTAGCACAATGTTTATCCTTCAATAGACATTTAATGTCTAACATTACACCTTTTAACAGCCATTAGTACATCCTGCTCATGAGACGAACGACACGCGCCGTGAGCAGGAGGCCTAACCTCGCAATATACGACATCCTAATCCTGGAGCCAGACAGATGGACATTCCAACGATCAATCAAACGGTACTAAAATATTTGCCGCTTAATCGTGGTACGATGCGAACAAATTTATCATCTGAATACCTTCATGAATATCGAATTGAAAAATAATGAATGATGATAAATAATTCACATGAGTTTTAAAGCGTTGAAAATATAAAAAAATATTTCGAGTTATTTTGTTTGATAGCATACAATAAATAACGTAAAGAATATTCTGACAAAATTGCGTATTGTCAAAATTATTCTTAGGAGTAAGTGATTCATAAGGGTAACAAAGAGCAATGATAGCCTAATTGAAACTCGGCCTCTCAATCGAAGGAGTGAGGATCGAATCCCAGGCACATACCACATTTTTTTATAAAATTGATGCGTTAAAGTGATGAAAATATCGGAAGAAACCTTTACACTTAAGAGTTCTTCAAAAAAATCACAAAGGTGTGTGAAGTATACCAAGTCCCATTTAGCCAGCGCGATGGAGTATCACCTAAAACTTTGTCAATCTGATATAAGCCAAGTGCACAGCAGTGAGCCAATATTGGATTGACAACATAACGTTTGTAATATGAGTTACAATTAAAATAGAAGTTTAATATAATGAGAAAAACAGATTAAGAGCAAGCCGGATTCGCGCACGAATGTTTCCTTAGAAATATTCATAGGGTATACCTAAATACTATATGAATATAACAAGCGTCTACGTTAAAAGTCTGTTGAATTCGTAAGAGAAGCAATAGAGATCAAAAAACATCCTAAAATCTTTAAAAGAAAAAATGGGTTTAAGCACACATGGATCCAGTCGATAGCTTATGTTAATCACGAAAAAGAGCAAAGTGTCATAAGTAAACCAACTGTTATAAAGGAACCTAATGAAAAAAAGAAATGAACTAGACGTAGGGTAGAAGAGTTAATCTGCCACTAGTGCTTGTCAACGGTTACTCCCCGATACCGCAGTTTCGCCACCAGTGACCACGATTCACGTAACTGGGTCGAAATATCGGCAAAAATAATTTTCAAATAATCAAAAACCGTACATTGTGAGTGTCTTTCATAAGTTTATCGTTATAGCGTCAACAGAAATACATCATTTCTGTTGACGCTATAACGATAGACGACGACCGCGTAGCGCAGCGGTTACCATACCGGTCTGACGCGCAATGGGTCCCGGGTTCGATTCCCGGCCAGATAGGTATCTGAATGATGAGTTTAGATTCCAGTTCTGGGTCTGGGTGTTTGTGTATTCGTCTTGTGTGTGTCCATGGTATCCACGACACAGGAGAAAATTCTACTGTGGAGCTATGAGTGTAGAAAGCGTGTGTTACGTGTGTGCGTGTGTTATTTAATTTTGTGAAAATTTTATCTATCCATTTTATTTATCCTATCCACCTATCACGGTTCAAGAGATATAGCCTGGTGACAGACAGATAGACGGAGAGACAGACAGCAGAGTCTTAGTAACAGCCTTCCGTTTTCGTCCTCTTATACGTTATCTTAATGAAGAAGAAAAATCTAAACGTTACGTTACGTTACAATATTCCTATCACACCACGATTGACAACCCTAGTTTCTTTCCTATAAACATCACACTCAGTGTTAGCACGGACGTTATGACGCGAGACGGCAAACAATGTTTAAGGGTTGCTTACACTGCTGTTATTTCACGATATCGCCCTCTAAGTTGTTTTGACTTCGCTCCTCGATTCGGCGCTTTCTTTAGCTTATTCGACCCGAAGCTTGTACGTTTAGAAGATAGTTATCGTTACATCGCACTATTAAAATAAATAAAGTTAAAGCCGATCTTTGAAACGATGTCGTTATCACGTCATTGTAACACAAAGTGGAAAAGAAACAATATTAAAACATTAAATAAAACATCCCTTTCACAAATCACGCTAATCTCAGACTTATAACCGCGATAAAAGATGCTGTAATATGTACTGATTAGGTATAAATTGAGGCAGATATAAAACATGTTAGCATGGAGAATTATCACTTCTCCTCGATGGCAGCTATAAACATTCAGTAGAAATACAAAATGTCCTATTGATGTCGAATTAAGGCGTCTTTCTATGGACATTATTGACTATTCACACTATTCTTCTATAATGCAAAATCACACTATACAGACCTGCATTCTTCCTATTTTTATTCCTCAAAACTTTACTTTTACTCTTTTATGTCCCGAGATATGAAAGATAACAAGCGAAATTACATAAATCCGAAAAGATTTGATTCGTAATACCGTATCAAATCGCGGTGTTACGACACTATAAATAAACAAATGTTTAAACTCAACAGTACGGCCAAACAATAAAACATTAGATCAAAATTTATCGTGATTCAATACGTATAAATAAATAGCTTATTATGCGCTAAGCGTTAAATGTTTCAGTCTGATTCAATCCCTGCTGGCAGTTTTGCGAAAATCGTGGCAATATCAGCTTCGAACAGCTGGAGCGCTCGATACGTAAGTGAAACTCGACGATACGCGCGTATTGAGAAAACGTTGGAGTTCAACTCGCAAATTGAAAAGAAAATTTCCCTTGTGTTTAGAGAAACTACGCTCATACGAATACTATTTTAAAATGCTTTTCAGACCGTTTTTGAAATTTACAATGCATATATTAAACTACTTATTTATGCTAATAGGAATTAACTAGGGTTTGATAACCTAATCTCGAATGATTAAGTTTGTTTTCATTACTATTGTTCAGCAAAAATGCTTTGCTACGTGTTATAAAGTTGAAATGTGCTTGAATTTAGAAAACTTATTGTATATTGATATCTTACCAATACAATTTAGTTTCTCTATTCCAATTTCAAATGATGAAGCAAAATTCATTTCGCAATATCCGTCGCAGGAGTCGAGCAGCTGCCATACGCCGCTCGGACGTTTGGCAATACGTAAGTGAAACCGAAGCCGGCCCGATACGCGTATTGTGAAAATGTTATTAAATTCTCAAATTGAAAAGCGAAATCTTTTCAGTTGCGAGCCGTTGGGAGCGGCCCCGATAGTAGGGATTTATGTTTTTAATATTCTCCCAGATTGTTACCGTTTTCAAATGTTGCTACGAAAATGTAATATTGAATTTTACAAAGGTATACTTAAATAAGCAAAATAATATTTGACTGTGTTCAATATAAAGAAATGGAATAAAAGATGAAAGTTAATTTTAAATAGGTATAGGAAAGTAGCCGCTGCCCGCGACTTCGTACCTACAGATTATGATACAAAAATGAAAACCCTTACATGTAGACTACGCATTCAAAGATTTCTGACACAGAACTCTTTGTAGTACAACTCCGAGAGCATATTATTCGGGAAGCATATATTTCCTATTGCCGATTAATAACAGGAAAGCGAGCAGTAACAGCCTAATGGTTAAAACTTTCTCTCTCGATCAGGAGGTCCGAGGTTCAAACAGCCACGCACCATTGATTTTTCTAGAATTATGTGCGTATTAGAAATTAATTATCACTGCTTTTGGTGAAAAAAAAAACATCGCGAGGAAACTTACACACCCGAAAGTTCTTTAAAAAAAAGTTTTCGGAGGTGTGTGAAGTTCACCAATTAACCGATTTCCGAGGTAGCAACGCGTGGTTAAACTGATGTAAGACCAGAGTCATACATGTTTATTATGATACTGTAGCCACTTATCACCGGGTTGATTGCGTCCTCGTTCTGTTTTTTAATCTGATTGTAGCATCAAACGAACATGCTGTCCATCTGATGGTAAGTGGTCACTGCCGCCCATGGACATCTGTAAGCAACTTCATATAGTACATGGGTTCTATCTGAAGTCAATCACAGAAGCGTTGCTACATCCGAGTACTAAGATGGTCGCTTCATATAAGTGTCCCGGCAACCACACCCTTCTATCGAAATGCAAGAACTGCTTCACGCTAGAAATAGGAATGGCGGTGGTACTTCCCCGGTCGAAAATACACTAGTTATACCACCGAGAAAATAAATTTCATGTTATAAATATATCATTTTAAAAGTATATCGAAGAGATAAATATCAAAGTAATAGGTACATAATAGGTTATTTAATATGCTCCTATTGTAAATAAAAACATTGGCCGAATTGTTTCAAATTGTTTCAATTTATTATGTATTTACATAATATTAATTGATTTGATCAATTAGTCAGCTCGTTATTGTTCCAGTGATTGGCTCGGGTTCAAATCAATCACTTGACTTAATATACAACTAGTAAATTAACACGTAACAATGAATTATCGACCTAATTAAATTACATTTATTATGATTGATTGGAAGAGGTCAGGCGGCGTATGAATGTCGACGTACCCTTCAGATGGATACCCCTGGGTATTGTTAATTAGGTAAGTTTGAACCAATTTGACGTGGGTATGGACTTCGGTGGTATTGGAGCGGGTAAGTAATGAGCCGTAATCACGTAACTGACGCCGATAAGATACGCCCCATTTCGCCTCATATCGGATAAGCGCTTCCATTACACTCCGTATACATAGTTTACATACTACCTGCCAAGAAATATCCCATGACTAAAAATAAGATTATATTTTTAATTTTATTTATTTACTTCATATAAAAACGATACGAAATATATATAAGATTATCGTAAAAATAATAGAAGAACTGAAAAATGATTGCGATACCTTTTTTTCAGTTCGTAAACTGAAAAACCATGACAAAATTTTAAAGAGTCTTAATAATTTACTAGTTATATTTAACCGTTTAAAAATTTGCACTTTCTTTAAAAATAAATGAGTACTTATGGTGAGGTCGTAACAACTATTTTAGTAATAGCTCAATGTAATTTAAACACATAACCTAATATATTTTAATTCACAATCTCTACTGTTTGATAATTTATTTATCAAAGGTATTTTTTGCGTCAAGAAAACTAGTTACATTTTTAAATAACAAAATTACTAAAAACAAATCTAAGTGCGTAAAATTGCGAGATGTTTTGATAAAATCCTCAAATTTCCTCTGAAATGTAAATCGCTTCCATCTCAAAGAAGTCCCGTCAAATCTCAATTCGTAGAAATCACAACATGCTGCCTGGCGGCAAGATACAAGAAATATACAAGTTTATTCAACGTTCGAACTGGAGATTCTTCGGCTTTTAGTTCAATTTACTTTATAACAATTGAAACAATTTATAAACAAAATATCAGTGGCAAGACACTGGATCTAACTTTCATTACCATGAAAAAAAAACATCATTGTAATTATATAAAAAAAGATATAAATAACAAAAAAGACAAACCTACTAAATTTCTTGCCGGATCTTTTCAGTTGAGGTCGTGTTCCGCTCCGGTGGTAGTGTAAAAAAAATAAATGTAAGTGACAATTTGTAAGTGCCCCCGTAGGCCTGTACAAAATAAAGACCTTTCATTTCAGTGGCCGAAGACATTCCCTTGATCACTGATCAACATAATAGAACAATTCACTCTTCGTAACACTATTTCATTTTGTAAAAATGTATATCTTTATTAGGAAATACCTACTTAGTTTTCCTTTACCCTACTTTTACTAATAGTGGATATTAGACACATTAAAAACATATCAAAATAAATCTACGAGGATACTTGAATATCTCGTAAAACCTTTATTATCTTACGCTTGACCTACGTATCCTCTCAGAATGAGAGAGTTTTAGTCTATAGTCAACCGCACTGACTAACCGGAAATTGGTAAACTTCACACAACTTTAAGAGCGTTTTTAAACACTCTCAGATTTGTAGGATTTGAAGCGACGTTTTTGTTCATCATTAAGAAAAGATCATTAGTTCCTAATGCGTACATTATTTGACGTATTCATCGAGTTTCAGTCAGTCGGCTAGCACTATTGTTTTTTATGTTCATACCACCTGTTAATTAGATACCTATAAAGAAGTCACAAGTGTCACGAGCAGACACACCATTGCATTTATAAAGTACGAACTTTTTGAAGTGAAACTTCTTTATCGGGGTTGGAAAACAAAAGTGAAACTTCTTTATCGGGGTTGGAAAAAAAATAGTGTAACATTGTTTTCGTTACGCGCCACTTTTTCTGTTACGCGCCATCTTTTATTTTCCGTTACGCGCCATCTTTTTCTTATCCCTACCACGCGTGATATTAGATAGATTATTATAGATTAGATTATTAGATAAAGTTTGATAAAAGCCTTTTATTAAACTTTATCTAATTTAACTTTATTTAACCAATTTCTGTAAAGTTGCTTAAAGTAAATTATTTTTTGAAAAATAACGTCATAAAGAAGTTTCACTTCTTACGAGTGTACGCTAGTACACGCACACATTATTTTTATTTAGCTACTCTAGTAATTATCCGTATTTATAAGCGGTACACCTTTTGGAGTTGTAAACGTTTTCCAATTTCTATATCCACAATATTGTCGAATACTTCATTACACAATTTCGATGCGGTTAAAACTTTGAAACAATTATGTAATTAAGCAATCTTAGGCATTGGGTTTTCTTAGGAAATTCTTCAAAAGCAAAGCAAGGGGGGTTTTTTATAGAAGATAGAAATAACAAACGATGGACTGCGCCATCTGATAGTAAGTAGTAACTGACGACCATAGTCACCTGTAAGCAACTTCATGCAAAACAAGAGTTTGATCAGAAGTCAATCACAGACGCGATGCTGTTCGCGAGGACTAGTACGGTCCCCTTATATAAATACTAGCTCTTACCCGGGGTTTCGCCCGCACGGTCAAAGAGAATTAACAATGGCATTGATAGCATAATTCAGATTGATAGAGCGCGGTAAAAAGTAGCCTACGTCACTCTCCACCCTTCTAATTATCTCCTAGCATATAAACCATATCATATAATAGCTATGTGGCGACATAAAAGAGGAACAAGAAACCTTTCACATTTATAATATTAGTATGGAGGTATGAATGGACCGACAACCAAACCCTTTCACCGAAATATAAAAACTGCTATACGCTAGAAATACATAAATTAATGCCTAATCCGTTAAAAATAAACAATCAGCCGTGCGTACCGGGGCTAAGAACACTTGATCGTTAACCCGCCAGTTTGACCTATGCGTGGAACGAATTAAATAAAATAACGAGAAAATAAAAATAAACATTATTGTAAAAAGGCTTTCCGGCTGACATATGGAACGAGCTCCACTTTCAACCCTCACACATCGCTTCAGAGAATTGTAAAAAATGACATAATTTCCATTATGAGATGAGTGTTTGTTTCGACGGCGGCTCAGCGGCGACGTTGACTAATATCTGGATGTCATTGCGGTCGCGACATGTTTCCCACGAAAGCGTCGCCGCACACGAACCACTCGCAGCAGTCACAAACGTCGTCAACCCATTATTGTCCTACTGCTGGGCACGGGTCTTCTCTCAGGATGAGAGAGTTTAGGCCATAGTCCACCGCGCTGGCCAAGTGCGAATTGGTGGACAGTCACAAACGCCACTGGCATATTTCCTATAGTTTCTATACATTTTATATAGATTCGCCGCACACGGTGAACGCTTCTAGCTTCTAGTGGCGTTTGTGGTCGCCGCAAGTGGCCCGTGTGCGGCGACACAAAGGTTACACGCAGGGTGATACCGCGTGTCACACTCTGGAAACGAAGAGGGTATCTAGTACTTTCGTAAATGCAAAAAGCTACATTTATTTTTGTTTGTAAATGTCATATTTTCTGGGTATAAGTTTATATGGGCTTGTAAGGTTCTCAATATTATTTGTACTACAGTTAATTTAATGAGAAATGAGAGTAAAAAAAAAATACTGTAGAAATGAGGTATAAAAGGAGTCGGAGTTTCGATATGAAACCTGATTATAAAAATGAAGCTCTATTAATATATGTCTGAGAACATAAACACCTATATTGAGGTCGCTATTATTACACTTACTACTTAGAGTCATTGTACGTGCTTTGGTGGTGTTGTGAAAAACGGCATAATTTCCATTATGACATGAGTGTTTGTTTCCATGTGGCCTCAGCGCGACGTTGACTAATGTCCGGACGCGCGCCCGAGAAATGTGCTTCGGGAAGCTACACACAGTGTCGTGTGTGTCACACTCTGCATTATGACAATCTGATTTTACAAAAACTTATGGTTCAAGACTTGTTATATCACTGTCCAGCGCTAGTGTTTCCGTTTGAACAATTTACACGTCTTTCCAATTTAGACCTCCGGTGTGTTAGTAGCTTTTTGATCTCAGTTCGCAATCAATTCCGCTTTTTTTAACTAAATGAAATAGCAAACGAGCATGCAGTCCACCAGTGATCACTGCTACCCATGGACGTCGGTAATCAACTTCATACAGAACATGGATTCCATCTGAAGTCTATCACAGATGCGTTGCTTTAATCAGTGAGCGATAATAACAACTATTTATTCGATATTATAGTTCTATAAAATAAACGTTGTATATATTGTCTTTAAATAGAACCCCTCTTTTATATAACGTTGCCTTCGGATAGACGCCATTGACCACAAACCTCCAGATGGACTGCATGCACGTCTGTTACATCAATCTTATATAAATAACCAATAAAATATATATTACAAAGCAAAACAGTTTTTTATATTTGTTTCAATGGCTAACCTCTGGAAATACATACTAATCGGATTTAAATAAATCGTCTTGTGCTATATATGTGAACCAATCACAAGCATTATAGCCGTTGTTCATCATTTTAGTTACACATACAACCAAAATAGTATCCCTGACTAATAGTAAGATGAAAGAGAAGTTAGCATTGAAGATTGCCAAAAACAAACAACTGGTAACAAGCAGTAACAAACCAGTACATTTTGCTTCCATTAGGTAATACGCTAGGTCTAAAGAAAAACATCAAAGCAACGCACTCTCGTTAATATACTACTTACAAAACCAATACGATACTATTTGATTTTCTCTTCACTAACGATTGGAATGAGATTGTTTACTGTGATGTTATGTTTATACAAAAAATAGGTTTTGTATGTTTGCGTCTACAAACTAAGAAAGCACTCAATTAATTGGCTAGATTTTTTACCTTGTTTTGCTATAATGTAAGAGATTGAGGGTATTCGATCAACAAAGCAGCGTAGTGTATTGTCTGGCCTATTTCTTAAATGGGGTAGCTCTGTGTTTAGGTGAAAAGATGTATTACATGACCACAACAATTAGGCGCATGAAACAAAAGCGGTTACGTACCCCGCACCTCGCTTCTGTCCCCGCGCGTCCCCTAGTGACGTATAGGTAGTTGTGTATCGTCTAGGTGTTTACGTTAACCAGCAACTGTTTAAGTTGCGCTTTGAAATTAAATAATTTCTATTCATTGTTATTTGTTTTTTGTTATAATGTTAGTTTAATTATACATTGTTGAATTTTTAAAGTTATTATCAAATTAGTTGATTATTCTGCGAATATATTAAACACATGAAAGTGCTTTAATAAATACACGAAGGTTCTATACTATGTATACTATCGTGTATTTATTATATATCTATTGAACATACACCACTATGGTGTATGTTTAATAATGGTGTTTTCAAGAGTATGTAGGTTACTCTTGATTTGTTAATAGAATTTACTTCGTATCGGGATGGGAAATCCCTAGTTCTAATGACGTTTTAACTGGCATGCGCCTAATTGTTTTGGTCGAGTAATACAGTGGCAACTGATAGATTCTCAGGCTCGAGGTCCGGTGGGAGTTTCATATGTAGGTATGTGAGGCTATCATATCTTAGCTCGAGCCTGTGAATCTGTGGTTGGCTGCAGGTAGTATCCATACTATATGGAGCTACAAGCAGATTTCTTTTATGGAAATCTAGTAATCGTTTACGACCAGAAAAAATGCAAGGTCGTTTGGTACCACAGTTTTCTAAAAATTAAGTATATTTAGCCTGTAAAGTATATATACCGTTTTGTTCGAAGTCTAGAAAATAACGAAGCTGTACCACAGCAAAGCGAGGCCGGCTTAGCGAGTTTATAGCTTATTATATTTATTGCTTACAGTAAGCGGGAACGCTTATATAGTTTAGTTTCATAACAAATATTTTAAAAGCGATAATAGGTTTTTAATTTCCTCGAAACAAAGTAAAATAGTAGACGATAATAAATTATCGCGCGGCTCATTTATCATGCATAGAATGGTGAAGACAGAAAATAAATAGCGCCAGAAACGTTCACGTTTTAACGAAGAGTACGTTGTAATTAGACAGTTTAATATTATTCTAACACGATCAAAAGATATACAAAATGTCCCATATTTTGACAATTACGTCTACAGTTAATCTAATTACTACACCTTCACTTTCATGTTAGGCGACCATCTTAGTCCTAGGGAGTTGTAACACATGTGGGATTAACTTCAAAAAAGGCCTTTGTTCCGTTCGTAAGAGGCGACTAAAAGGGGCTTCCGGGGTTGCAGGCGGCTAGAGTGGGAGCTCGAACCGTTCGGTCAGGCGATCCCAGGAAGGACGGCGGTATATGTGGTCGCATACCGTCGTAAAGACTAGACGGAGCGGTGGGCTCAGCCACCCATCTGGGAGGAGCTCGATGGGGCAACGCGCTCAGAGGATTCCGGTTGCGGTCGGACCGAGTATCCGGAGTCCTCTTTATAGCGCCGAGGACGGCCACCGGGGGGTTTTAGTGCCGTAAAAATCCCACATAACCCTGCGTCGCTCCCACGGCGTCGGGTACCTTTTGAAGGTTTCCTTCTCGAGAACAAAAAAAGGGCTTTTGTTCCCTACGAAGTATTTACGAAAATGTCCACGAGTGGAATTGACCACGGACTATCAGATGGACTGTCACGCTCGTTTGCTACGTATGTATAAAAAAGAAAATAAGAGACTATCTTGGGAAAGCAACTTTTATCGGTACGGTAAAAACATTGTTATAAATAGGTTTGATTACAGATGATTGACGACAGTGACTATTAATCAGCAAACGGCTTTTTCGTTAAATCGTTCATAAAAAATAAAAATATATTGAAGTGCAATATTGTTATAACTAAATTGATATACCCTTTTATCAACTAAACTATTTTTATATAATCAACTATACTAGTCTCTCGCAACGGTCTAAATTTGACCGTAATTCAACTCAAAAACTAAACTTGATATTGTCCAAAGTATTTCCCAAATTAAATGATTTTATTAATTTTCAAGTTTTTGATACACCCGAAAGGTAAAAAGAGTTTAAATTGACAAGGCTTCATTTAAAAGCAATAACGGGTATTTTGACAAAGATATCTGTAATTTTTGACGCTCTGTGTTTTCATAGTAAGAGATTAAATGTTTTATTTTGTTTATTTTTATGTGTTTGTGGCGAATGCACCGTAGTGTGTAATGACTTCTTAGTTGATTTCATGTATGTTATATGCATTATTTGAAAAAAATGTTAGCATTCCGTACTCCTCTACGTCAACTGTAACCGTGCAAAATTTCATACTCCTCCGTCTGCGACAATTACGTTAAAAACGGACCCCAAGTTTTTGCTTCACGTATTAATATATATAAAGAGGATCTCGGATCCGGGTCTCGAATCCCGAACCTTTTTCCTCACCATACCTAATGTATGTCAGGTTCGACAAACCCCTTTCAGGGATTTAAATGACACTTCGTCCCAAAATGCCAAAATGGTTAATGGAAAGACTTATAGGATAGTTCGGGAGTTAAACCGTTAGTTCCCTAAGCCCCGTGCGCCAGTGCCGCTCGCACTGGGTCCACGGACCTGTGGTGGAACTATTGTGGCTAGTCAACTACCGATATTGATATCCGTAACTTCAGACTTTCCAATTATCCGGGGAAATTAGAGTAAATATTTTGATGGAAATTTTTTTTTAAATTCCTTTTACTACTAGATATTTCACTAGCATTACAGCATAAATATTACGAATTCATATATGAAAATAAAAAAATCTTTTTTGGCATCAGGAGCTCGTGTTTCGGTTTAAAGATTCTTTATTGTCTTAAGAAATTACAAAATTTCACTTAAAAGACAAAACATATGCTAAGTTAAGTGCAAACATGTAACACGGTGAGCGAAATTTTACAATATTAATATAAAAGAAAAACATTTGTAAGCGTACCTACTTTACAATATTCTTACACATAGATACAGTAATACATAAAATAAACTACAAAAATAAAGACTGTTCTAATATCATTTTTTGCTTTACGCAGAGTTTTCTGTAATATACTTTAAGACTTTTTTTTAAAATATATTGGTCGATTTGCTATCTTTTATGGTTTTTGGCAACTTGTTGTATAATTTTTCACCATCTGAAATTAAGGTTTTTGAACCATATTGTGTTCTCATTAACGGTAATCTGATGTTATCGGCATTTCTTAAGCTTTTACTTTGTATTTGACGATTTTTGGTAAACGTTAATTCCGAATGTATTTCGCCATTTATAATGTTTTGTATAAAAATTAGAGTTTTTAATTTATATATTTGTTGTAGGTTGAGTAATTTAGTTTCAGCATATAGTTTTTTCGTAGATGTTAGAAAGTCGTAATGGAATAAAACCTTAATGATTTTATTTTGGGCAATTTGGAGTTCTTTAAGGTTGGTTGGAGCTGCATTTCCCCATACTTCTGTTAAATATTCTAAATGTGGTTTAACTAAGGAGTTGTAAATATTGACACGTACATTTTTCGGAAAACAACCAACTGTATTTCGCAATAGACCTGTAAGCGACGAGATTTTTGCTTTTATGTTTTTAATGTGTGGTTTCCATGTTAATTTACTGTCGAGAGTTAATCCTAAATATTTTTCGGTTTCTTTTTGTTGTATAGGTTGTTTATTTATATAAAGATCTGTGTTTATTTCAATTTTTTTGTTTTTAGCTGATAGTATTAAATAACAAGTTTTTGATATATTTATAGAGAGAAGATTCTTTTGGAACCACTCAAAGAGTACATCCAAGTCTTGCTGAGCTTGAGGCATTACTTCTTGGAGTGAGCGACCAAAATAGAAAAGACATGTATCGTCCGCGTACAGAGTTAGGTGACCTTGGAGTTTAAGTTGACTAAGATCGTAATGTAGATTAAAAAAAGCAAAGGTCCGAGGATTGAGCCTTGAGGAATGCCACAATTTATAGGTAGCGGGGAGCTGTAATGTTGGTGGATTTTTACTACTTGGTGTCTATTGCTTAAATAAGAATGAAGTAGTTTATATGCGGGTCCGGTTATGCCTATATCTTTTAATTTATACAGCAAAAGAGAATGACTGACTGTATCAAACGCCTTCATCAGGTCAATGAAGATCACTAGTACTAAGTTTTTTGAGTCAATATTGGTTTTTATTTTAGTTATAAGGTCTATGGTGGCTGAAAGAGTATTGCTGTGTGGTCGAAATCCGTATTGTCTTTCAAAAAGGAAATTAATGGAGTTAAGATATGAAAATAATCTGTCATGCATGATTTTTTCAAATACTTTGGATATTATTGGCAATACTGATATCGGACGATAATTCCCAGGCTCTGTCTTTGCACCAGCTTTATGTATAGGTGTTACTTTGGCTAGTTTAAGAGAGTCTGGAAATATGCCATTTTGCAAACAGTTATTTATACAGGCAGTCAATTCTGTTGTGATTAATTCTTTTACACATTTCAGACTTTTGGTGTTTATGCCATCCAACAAATGTTTAATAAAACCCTCTATAAATAGCTAGGTATTTCAAATACACCGAATTCTATTTGTTCGGCGCTTAATTGTGATTAACGAGATTTCTTGTGAATATAGTTAATTAGTACAGCGAGGCGCAAACATCTCATACGTAAACAGAAGCTTTGTACCGTTCCCGTACCGTTCCGGGAACAATAGAGTTTATTTGTTAATGGTATGTTGTCATGGTGCTTTATCGTACATAATATCTTTTAGGTGAAATAAACAAAAACTTTGTTAGATACCGAGAAATTACGCTGAAAGCCACAGAACATTTGAATGATAGTGGTTCCCGAAAGTACTAGTTTCTAATAGTAATACTACTATTTTTATATTTATTAATTTTTTTTTTATTTGTTCTTGAAGGGGAAACCTTCAAAAGGTACCCGAGGAGCGAGCGACGCAGGTTTATATGCGATTTTTACCGCACTAAAACCCCCTCAGTGCCGTCCTCAGCGCTACAAAGAGGACTCCGGGATCTCCAAAGAAACGCAACGGAAGTGAGTAATACTACTATAGTACTAAAATATAAATTCGAAATATACTTGCTAACCAATCTTGAAGAGTATCGTGACTCATCTCCATGATGCGCGTTGATCTACACTGTTTATCCATTTTCAGACTATGAGTCCAGCTCATAACAGCTCAGCTCAGCGCAATCCTAATGTTAGGATGGTGCAATTGCAAAAATTCAGGGTTCCACAGTTTATATTAATACCAAAATTTTACATAATACAGAGCTGTATTTTATAGCAAGAATTTTATAATTTTCAATTATCTACAAAAATAATATGTAAACTTGTTATATAATTTACATTAAACGTAATAAATAAACATTAAATGTTAATTTGGTTCATTGGCATATGAACCAAATCAAGGTAACTTTAATTTAGAAATTAGTATTAGAATTATAGAAGTCAAACAAGGTCCAATGCAAGATCGAAGGCAATATCGTAACTAAGAAAGTCCTAATATAATTTTAAGGCCTGAAATGATCTTGATGTACATTTTAATATACATAGTTGAATTCTTTTAATGTTGTTTTGCTAGCAATCAGAGAATTTAGCCCCGAGCAAATGAAAAACAAAACTTTTTCACTTTTATATAAAAAAAGCTTTGCTCCATTATCATACTAACAGGATATTTTTATAAATTACTTCTAAAATATTATTTACTAGATTAAGTTAATTTCTAATACAAATAATGTTATTTTAAAATTGCTTCCACAACAAAGCACTTCAGGAAATTGTTCAGAACAAATAGGCAATCACGTAAAAACTCCAAAACATAATTAGGTGATGCGGAGAGTACCTCTTAGCATATTATTCTTGTACAAAAAATTGGGTCTGCCAAAACACTTAACTTTAGTCGACTTTAATATAATTTAAATTATATTAACTGAATCTAAGTTATATCTGGTTGCAAAGAAATACTAAGTCATTAGTTAGATAAATAGAAAGATAATCATTTATTCAATCTGCTTACACGCACACATTTGGTTATTATACAAGCGTACAAAATGAGAAAAAAGAAAAAACAGAAACGTGTCCATTTCGTGATCCTTTGCACCCTGCAAAGGATCACGAAATGGACACTGCTCAGCATAATGTTGGCATCCGAAGACTGCCAGCGCTGATCTTCCGCAGTGTCATTAAGAATACTCTTGGATTATATTCGACGATAGTGCTAGCCTAATGGTTGAACTTGCCCTCTCGATCGGGAGGTCCGAGGTTCAAACCCAGGCACGTACCACTGATTCATGTGCGTATTAGAAATTAATTATCAATGCTTTTCGGTGAAGGAAAACATCGTAAGGAAACCTGCACACCCGAGAGTTCTTTAAAAAAAAAAAAAAGTTCTCGGAGGTGTGTGAAGTCCACCAATTCGCACTTGGCCAGCGCGGTGGACTATGGCCTAAATTCTTTCATTCTGAGAGAAGATCCGTGCCCAGCAGTGGGACAATAATGGGTTGACGAGAGATATTTGACGCAATAATATTGTTCGATAAAGTCACTTCTTCCAATGATTGATATATCGAAAAATAGGACCCATTCTTGATTAGAAATGTGAGTATTCTGAGTGTACACGACATTTATTAGAGCAGTAATGGCCTAGCGGTTTGTATTATATACGACCTCGCAATCTGGAAAACCGAATTGGAACCGAAAACCCTTACCAATTCTAGTTATGTTTTATTAAAATACGATCACCTGTGTTTTGTTTCTTGCTGTATGGTATTGATCATGAACACAACTAATTTCCGTGAATCTCTGAAGATGACTAAGAGACATAATACTGACATAAGGAGATACTTTGCAGCTTCTTTCAGTGGCGTGAGTAGCGTTTTTGCCAAGAGGTTGACCATTGAAAAAACGCTACTCAGAGGAAGCCTTTTATCACTAACTAGTCACCCGTCACAACGGTCGAAATTCGACCGTAATTTAAATTAAAAAACTAAACTTCATATTGTCCAAAGTAGTACGAATATGTCTCAAATTCAAATTTGAAAAAAATATTAACATTCTGCCCTCCTTCTCTACGTCTACGTCACTATAACCGTGCAAAGATTCATACTAATCCGTCCGCGGCCTTAAAGATGCTTCACAAGTTTTTGCTTCACGTATTAATATATCGATAGACGCGTGTAAAATGCCCTTACAGCGGGGAAGACCTCGTATTAGGCTTCCAGTTCCCTCTTGTTCGTACAGGTGTACGACTGAAAGGAGATTGATTTTTTTTCCTATTTCGTGAGAAGTGTCCAATACTGGACACTCCTCACGAAATAGGTTTAGTAGCTGATTAATTTCTATGCACACTAGGTGCTAAAATTCGACTACATCAACAATATCCATAACAAAGTCTTTAAATAAACTGTAGTGTTGTCGCCTGACTTTTTACTAAAACAGAATATTAGTACAAAACTGTACTTAAAAGGATTTTTTACATAATCATGTAAAGTACTGAAATGATAGACGACACACCGACAAACACAGTTTTATGGAATAAGTTTCGTTCGCGAAGTCCTTAAAAAGATTTATGGGCGGACATTTCCCAATAAGTCGCGCCGCTCAACCGTTACTCTATATTTCTAATATGAAACCACTTACAGTTGCATAATGTCTTCAAGTTATGATGAATGCCATCCCGAATGCAACGACGTCATAAAGATATTTTTATTTGCAAAGTGTGTTACCACTTCGGGAGGTCGTTGCCCTAATATTATATGCAAAGCGAAAGAAGCAATAAAACACGTAATAACATTTTAAAGTTGTGGTGTCCTACATTAATACATTATTTATATTCAGACTAGCCTTTTCGCGAGTATCCACTCGCTTCGGTCACATTTACCACGATAATGAGTACTCAGTCTATTAGTCCACGTCATAAGCGATTTGTGTGTTGAAGTACTGCGAAATCCCACCATTAGTTTATGCATAAAAGAGTAATAAATACCTCTTCAAAAACTTTCGTATTTATTCATTACTTATTAATATTATTAAAGTAAATTAAATTAACTATTATTATTAATTATATCGCCAACCCATTATTGTACCACTGCTGGGCACGGGTCTCCTCTCAGAAAGAAAGAGCTTTTTAGGCAATAGTCCACCGCACTGGCCAAGTGCAAATTGGTGGACTTCACACACCTCCGAGAACTTTTTTATTAAAAGAACTCTCGGGTGTGTAGGTTTCCTCACGATGTTTTCCTTTACCGAAAAGCAGTGATAATTAATTTCTAATACGCACATAAATCAGTGGTGCGTGCCTGGGTTTAAACCTCGGACCTCCCGATTGAGAGAGCAAGTTTCAGTCATTAGGCTATCACTGCTCTCCTCGCATTATTATTAATTATATGAATATAATAGTCCTTGCTTATAATATATATTTCTATTGTTTTTATTCGTCCATTAATCAACCGATGGCCATAGAAATAAACATTCTATTACACACGATACAATTCCTCTTGAATATTTACCAGCTTGGAAGGAAATATTGATAAGCATTAATTATTTCGTGGAAAAACCAGACTTGATTGAGACTCGGTATCTCAGTATTACTTACATATATCAGCTCATAATGTGGAAAATCGATTAGCATCTTAGAAGCAAGGCAGATAATAACACATTAAATAACAAACAAGCTATATTTTTGCTACTTTCATCTTATATATTCTTGTGCTTTCTTTATCATTTAATTGAACGAGACATTTACGTTTTAACTTAGAATTGTATATTAAATTAAAATCAGCGCAAACGAAGTCGTTGATTTCAGTTTGTTTAATATATAAAGTCAACGACGGGTCAGAAGTGCCACCCACATTTCGAGAATTACGTGTACTAAGTTAAACCAAAAAGGTCATTCCAATTTATTTTTAGTTTGCTAAATTCATTTAGCTATATTTATTAAAACTGTTTTTTATTATGTTTTTTACATTTAATTTAAATCGCTTTCGGCGTTCCAATTCGTGTTTATTACGAATATGCAATTGTTTCGCGGAAAATTAATTTAGCATAATGGTCATTATGTTTGTGCAGTTTCATGCTTTTCTCCATATTAATATCATAGGCATAAATTTTAATATTTAAAAATGTTTTATTAAAAGTAAATAGATTGTATAATTTGTTGCTTATTATTTGCGTAAAGAAAAATTAATTAACAAAAGAAACAATCAGATTTATCAGGTGATACATTCCTAACCACCAATTCGCACTTGGCCAGCGCGGTGGACTATGGCCTAAACTCTCTCATTCTGAGAGAAGACCCGTGCCCAGCAGTGGGACAATAATGGGTTGACGACGACGACATTCCTAACAATCCAAATATTTGGAAATATAAGAAATAGAATTTGGAAATATAAGAAATATTTCCAAATTCCAAATTTCCAAATTCAAATGACATGTATCGTTCTGAACTATCTATCTAATATTAGCTGAGACAAATTAATCGACAACAAAGTTAATTCAACATTAATTTAAAAATTGCCACTTTAAAAGGTTATTTTAGTTAGTTATTAAGTCATAGTTCATCTACACGTAATTCAGCTACATTTCGCGTGGGTGGTATTTCGGACATTAGCGCAACTTGTGTGAAATTGGTCTGGATTCAACTTTCCGCTTCAGTGAATCACATGCAATACATCAGTGACATCAGTGACATGTCACTTATCCTGTCGTCGACATGAGGCACTATGTGTGACGGACCGTGCTATAACCTACGTAATTTCGACGCATAACTCAAAACACGTCAATCAAGCATTACCGTGGATTCAAAATGAAATGAAAGACTTAAAAAATATGTACCTAAGAATGTAGTTACTCATATACGTAAATACCATTTCATTACATTTCATTATATTTCTTCATGTGATTTAGTAAATTTACTGAATTATTTGGTGTTTATTTAAGGAAGTGGCGAAGAAACGAAGAAATGGCGAAGAATTAGCACGTTCAGTAATTTGTATTTATAATCCAATATTCTAACAAATGGGTACCTACTACTGAAAAACATAAAAAGCTTTTTGTTCTCTATCTACGTAGTGTTGCTTGAGTGAAATAGTTTAGTATTGTCGGTTATGTTCTTTTATCTATAGCCTATAATATAGACATCATGACGGTTTGTAACATGTGAGGTGTTGTTAGATCAGGTGTCAGGAGTAACATGGCCTAGACATAGCCTAGAAATTTTAATAAAGCGCCTGCGAATCGAACGTAGGAGGAAAGGTGTGTATCAAATAAAAACTAGTACATACATATTAGAAAAATATACATATCTTATGTGAGTATTTCTTATATTATACGTACCTATTAATAAACAACACGACAGCTAACAAATAGTTAACTGACGAGGGTAAAACAAGAAATATTTTCCGTGTTGCAGTACATACACGAAAAGTTACAGAAAATAGTTCAAATTTACGCGTAATTTCATGCTTTGATCTTAAATATTTTGTGACTTTTTATATTTATTAGCGATCTTAATTACTTCTTTAGTGTATCTTAAGCTTCAGTTGCTAATTAACGTCTAAAATGAATTTAATTCTAGCGCTAAGTAAGGTTAAAAAGATATCAAGGCTGTAATAATGTAAAGGTACTTAAATATAAAACCATTACATGCCAGAAGCACATGTCACGCGGGGCGGCGGCGGCGGCGGGCGAGCTTCGTTAATTACCATTAGCGCTCGATTGTACTCGGGCGGGGCGGAAAAAGTGATCTGTGTGTTATTTGTTTAATGAACCATTCATAATTTATGTTCTTTTTGACGTAACAATCGAGCATACAGTTAGGCTGTAGGTGAGTGGTATCTGCCGCTGGAGTTCTATAAACAACTTTATACCAGCTCTTATGTTTAAAGTTAATAAAATAAAGTTGGTATTATTTACACGGTAGACTAATTTTCTGGAATGAAATAGAAAGAAATTGACTTTTTAGAGCTAGCAATACATGTAGCGATTTTATGTCACTATCAATACATATTGGTTCTACCACTTTTCAAGAAAGTCATAGTAATTTACTGTCTTAAACGAAAAACAGCCTTTTCGAATAATTTGTAGAATTTGGAATTCAAAGTCAAGATCTATTGTAACTTCAAAATTCAATTTGCTCTATTGTTAATATTTACAGGCGATTCACGTAACTATAATAGATTTTTTATATCTTGCCTTTTTTGTAAGAAATGGAACAAAAGTAAAATTAAGTGTATAACATTTTCCTACTTATCCCAAAAATGTTATAAATTACTTAATAACACAAACAAACAATCTTTTTAGCAGCCTCACCCTACTTTGACGAGCAGAAGCGTTATGCAGCACACCCTTCGATCTTTTCGGACTCCCACAAATGCCTTTAGTACCTTCACCACAACATGAAAAAAGAAAACCTTAAATACTCTTAGTATCGCGTAGTAATCCAATTCATTTTACGGGCCATTTGGTTCATTGTTATTGTGCGAACTAACGACTTCGTTGTTCTGAGGGATTGATGGAGGCTTCTCGGGACGAACCTATAGCGTCGCAAATAGATAGCAGTTCCTACAGCTACTTACGGTTTACAACATTCCTTTTAATTCGTTGCTATGCTCTGCTTTGAAAGGCACCATACTCTTACCAATTGCTCAAGCTTGCCACATGTGACTTCTGTTATATATTTTTTTATTATCGTAAAGGATTATGGAAGCATTTGACAAATAAATTAAGTCACGTCAACCCAATATTGTCCCACTGCTGGGCACGGGTCTTCTCTCAGAATGAGAGAGTTTAGGCCATAGTCCACCGCGCTGGCCAAGGACGAATTGGTGGACTTCACACACCTTTGAGAACTTTTTTTTAAGAACTCTCGGGTGTGTAGGTTTTCTCACGATGTTTTCTTTCACCGAAAAGCAGTGATAATTAATTTATAATACGCACATAAATCAGTGGTGCGTGCCTGGGTTTGAACCTCGGACCTCCCGGTCGAGAGAGCAAGTTTCAACCATTAGGCTATCACTGCTCACCAATAAATTAAGTACAAGTAACTAATTATACTTCACCTAGAGCACCCTTTAAATGGTATATAATGTCAAAATAACAGCGTAATTACCATATTTATTTGTATTCAATGTTACCCTAGTAACTGTCCTTTATTTAGTAATCATTATTATCTTGTAGACATTGCTTACGGCTATCAGGTATACCCTAGGAATATTTCATACATTCATATGCTTGTATCTATACGTATCTATACGTGAAGCAAAAACTTGGCGTACATTTGTAAGTTACTTGCGGCGGACGGAGGAGTATGAAATTTTGCACGGTTTTAGTTGACGTAGAGAAGAAGTACGGAATGTTAATATTTTTTTTTCAAATAATGCATATAACATACATAAATCAATTAATAACACATTACACACAATACCGTGCATTTGTCACAAACAGATAAATAATAAACGGAATATATCATTGAACATATGAAAACACAGAACTTCAAAAATGTCAAATGTCTTTGTCAAAATAGCCGTTATTGCTTTTAAATGCAGCTTTGCCACCTAAATCTCCTTTTACCTTTCGGGTGTATTAAAGTAACTTGAAAATTAAAAAAAAATGAATTTGGGAAATACTTTGGACAATATCAAGTTTAATTGTTCAGTAAAATTACGGTCGAATTTCGACCGTTGCGACGGTTGGACAAAAACGTCCCTATATAAGTGAAACAGCGAGCTTAGTAAACAGTAAGATTTTAGTGGGATGTGCCACTAAAATCTTACTTTGCAACTACGTAAAAATGTTAATTAAATAATTGAGCACATACGCGGTAATCACGCTTAGCGTAAGCGTCTAATTCAGTAAGTAATCAAATGAGCCGCCTGTCGCCCGGAGTAATGGCCCATTCCCTAGTCACGCCCCATCACTCAACATTATGCACGATTTTGCTTGAATACGAAGACGTGCAGACATTGTTGTCGGGGAAAAGTGTCTGACTTACGTACGTTAGGTCTCGAGGTCGAATAATATGTTCGTAGATTCAACGTATAGGTAAGTATACGTATACGTAAGGTAACATATATCGAGGATATAGTGCTGAAACCCAATAAGTACAAAATTGTCATTTTCGAGATATCATCATCGACACTGGAGAGAGTCAAAAATGCATTAAGATGAACAAATAAAATGTTTTTTTTTTATTTTTTGGCACTTGTTGGGTTTTAGCACTATACCCTCGATATTATTGTTTACGTTCTACATTTTAATATGTGTTGGGTGGTCATTATATTATAGTTCTTGAATTATTTTTGTCAAAATATCGACCCAATAACACGGATTGTGGTCTTCACTAGACGTCACTAACCAGATACGCTCTGATATGACCTCATACTATGTAACCACAAATTTAAAAAAAGTCAATTTCACGATGATATGATTCTCAAGTCTTATGTTTACGCATTTGTACGCACATACATTTTAGATATAAATTACGAGAGAAAAGGATTAGAGATTTTCATCAGATATCTTAAATTACCTTGCGTCTACCCTATCAATGTTAATACGAGTAATACGAAATCTTCTAATCTACATAACTCGGTCCTCACTATAAAGATTTTTGATGAACCTAAGTAGAGATTTAAAAATAATCACATTTTCAAAGAGCCTAGTCTTATTACCCAAATTGCGCTCTTGACAAATATAAAACATTTTTTATCCTTTTGGAATTTGAATCTCAGCGATTTTCTGTGTATTTTGTTTTGTTTTATGACTGAGCAACAAGGAAAAGATAACTCCTGTAACTCTTGTCAATAATATTGAAGGTGTACAAACAGCTCACTGACACTAGAGATGGCGTTCAGAAGCCCCAAAGGGTTCGCCGAAGCCACAATTAGCGACGGCCGAGTTGGCGCCGTCGCTGCGTTGACATCCTGTGACGTACTTTTTTCATTAATATAATATACTCCTACAAGCTAAGCCCAATATTATCGCCGCTTCTGGGCTTACTTTCCACAAAAGCAGCAGCAACAGCGATAGAATTACCTTAAATAACGGGTTTTACTTTAACCAAATCAATCAAATTTAACTTTAACCAACGTAGGTATACATATTCCTAACATTTAGAATACCAAATTAAATTATTTAATTAACCTTCACAGTCTACATTAAATGGAATTACTTATACAGTGTTACTAAGTTTCGCTGCAAAAAATCATAATGCACTTTCGTTGTGATTTTTGCAGCGAATTTTTAAAATTACAGAGGAGTAAATGGGATTCAGGCATTTAAGTTTTATTGAAGTAGCTGTGCTCTAGCTTCAACCACATTTAAAATGGTAACATTTCTTGTGATACAGTATATATTTAAATAAGTAATATACAGTATTAATTTAAATAAGCCGTTACGTCGTGTCGTCACCGGTTGGATACTGCGGAAAATCAGCGCTGGCCGTCTTCGAATGCCAACATAATGCTGAGCAGTGTCCATTTCGTGTTCTTTACACTCTCTTTTCTGTTATTTCTTTTTTGCTATATTTTACTCTTGTATAATAACCAAATGTGTGTGTGTAAGCTGATCGAATAAATGATTATCTTATCTTAGCTTATACTTTAATGTAATGAAAAATAATATGTACCTCACGATACTGATCTGTAAATATGTTTTGATTTCTTGTGTAAAATTCACTATTTTGTAGTGATGAGATTACAAACACACAGACAAACTGACAAAAAAAGTTTGTTAAAACCTTAGAAAGTCGATTATTGCTTTTTTTAGTCCTCAAGACTATCGTTTTTGATATTACGAAGTACAGACCCGCCGAGATTCATTTTAATATCCAATAAAAATAGAGACAAACCACTAGTGACAATAATTGGGTGTTGATCTTATCTCTACTCCAGCAACGTACGTATTTCTTGCTAAGTCAGAAAAATATCTGAAGACAATATATTATTAAATTATGTCGTTAACAAGGACAGTATTGTGCGCTGTCTTAGGGTTACGGGAGATGTAGCCAATTAGTGCTGGCCACGACACCGCGGGCTACGCGCCGGCTACACCCCGGCACTGCACAACTCTAATTATATTACATACCATAATATATTATATTATATATATAACATCATCTTCTACACCTCTAAGTACAAAGATACATCGCATTATTAAAGTCATCATTGATTCATATGATTTACCACATTTTGTAAACTTTTAATTTATATCAGGTATTTTAGTTTTTACCTACCTCAATTTGGTACAAATATATTTTGTTTCTTTTCTCAATATAAACTTTGCTTATTAAAACTTTGCTTATTGTGTTTATTAAAACTATCAAATCAGGATCGATTTGATAGTTTTAATAAACACTATGAATGCTTCATTTATTACGTCAAGGCAATAAAATAAAATGATAATTATTATTATTTAGTACTTAAACTTCTGTGTGGTGTCCCAGACATAACGAGCTCGGTAGTAACATATTTCGTAATGAGTACAAAGTTTCCATTTCATGCAGTTATAATTGGTTTCGAGTAACTTTCTGATTTCACCAATTACGGGAGTTTCAAGTTCGTTAAAACTCGAATCCGGGGCAAGGGGGTACACGCAAAAACAGGATAACAATTTAACAAGTTAACATAACGAATAAGTGACTCGATATATTAACTTGTTAAGTGTTAACTATAACTAATCTATATCGTTCACAATACGTGGATACTTCAATATAATTACTAACAATATCGTGGTCTTAAAATTCTTAGGTAAGTTAATACATCGTAAACTTCTAACGAATGTGTAAACATCTAATGAATGTCTCTGACATAAATTTTACTAGTAGTGGCAGAATATAACAGTAATTTCTTTTACGAAAGTCTTAGAATTAAAAGTACCCATCTTAATCACTAGCATTTACAATTCAAAACAATACTCTACTTAAGAATGTGTGAGAGTTCTTAAAAATCTTTCAAAGCGTAGGTACCAGTAACCTTCTCCTGACCACGCGATAAATACCTCTACCAGTGATTCGTAATTAGAGATTTCATAACCTACATATAACCGCTCCTATTACGGTATATACATACTCGGTTTGTCTGACGTTGAACTTGGTGTCAGACTCTACCGAGTCTGTGAATCCCCGCTGAAGTGCTCGAAAATTCACGAAGAAGTAAATTCACGGCTATCGAAAACCTTCGAATAGTCTATTGCAGTAAAATGTAGCTAAACCCATCTTTAAATTGTAGGCTGCTTAGACGTAAAAAAGTGACATACAGGGAATTATCTTTAATTTATAATATTGATATGGATTAAGTCAGCCAAAGTTTTTTTAATGTGGTATAAAACTAATTAGGCACCAAGACCTAAACATTCTAAAACAAATCTTTTCTCGTTGTTTCGACGGTCTTGATGCTTGTTTTTATGGTGGTAGAGTGAAGATAAATTAAGAGTTACGCAAATGGTGTAAATAGTAAATATGCTATTTTTACTCGCAGATACATCAATAACTTGGCTATACTCGGATACAACAACAATCAAATCGAGGATATGGTAATTCGCTTTGTTTCTATGTTTTGGTGCGAATATTCAAATAAGCCGAAACAAATGAAAAATATAACGAAATTACGTTCCCATCGGATACACAAATTGAAAACACGAAATTTATCAGTTGTTCAAGGCTGCCTTTGATCAGCTTTTACACTTCTATTGTTTTGAAGGAAATTTACTAAATCCCTCGATAGAACTTATTTAATTTATTTCCTTACCATTCTTTCTTTTTGGAATATTAAACAACTTCCTCATTATTTGTAATTTCCTTTTTGTTAGCTCAGAAATTAATATATAAAAGTTTATTTATTGAAATATTTTCTTAAAATGAAATAAAAAAAAGAATATTATAACATTCCATTACAAATTTACTTTAATATCATCTCACGAAACAGATTTGTATTTTATACTTTTTTTTTCATAAGAAACGAAAATATGTTGGGGGCTACTTTAGAACATTTAATTTTAGATACAAATAAAGGGGGAATAATATTAAGAATCAAATGCAAAAATGAAAAATCTGGTAAAAATATGCAAAATAAGGTTAAATAAACGATCCACTTACTTGATGACTTCTGAAACTGCTCTTGAAAATTTAATCGCGCCTCACATCTCCAAAATCGTATTTCAAACAACACAAAGTAATGTCAAAAACGGTCCTGTAACCAACGACACAACTTTTGAAAAATCCGCACAAATCGTGTTCGAAGCCGACGAGTAAAGTTTCGAGAGTGTGTAGCAACGAAACCAAATCACATCTACACCGGGCTAGCGCCGAGCGCGGACTGGCGCGACGTGTTGCCCGGCTGACGGGAATTAATGGCCCTCGTTGCTCTGTAGCACCGTAGCACGTAGCTCGTAGACCGCCTACGAGCCCGCTGTCAATCTTGATTTCTCCGCGGTATTTTGTTCCTTTTACTTATAACTTTATATATTTTACAACACTGGAATACCAATTGAGTAGGTCATATTTTCAATTATTTTATCGAAGGTCGCGTTAAAATGACCTAAACAAAATAGAACATTTTTATAAAAAAAAATACCAAACGTGAGAGAATATACCTGATTAAGTACAGTTGGTTAAGTACCTATTGGAGTGAGTGTCTAAGAAAATAAAAGGAAAACAAACATTATCTGGCACGTGACATGGATTTGATTAATTATATAGGAAATGCTAATAGTGGTTAAAGTTTTCACCACCAAAGATTATAATTAACTAGCGGTGTGTATTAAATCTTGATATAGCAAATTTGTATCCAAACTTGTAAACAAACAACGAACAAACTACGATCGAGTGCTAATACGCGTGCTCCTCGGATTAGACCTATTGCTAAAATATATTTGATTATTATTGCTATATTTGTTTCAGTTATTAGAGGTAATTTATAGATAGTGTAAGAGTAGAAAAGATGCATTCTATGGAGGTCGAAATATTGGTTAGTATATTCTAAGATGTGCCATTAGACCCATTACACTATTTTTCTTGTTTCATTACATAGTTATTTATATGTACAGCATGGCCTATATTCTATATCAGTTATGGTAGCGCCCACTAGTGGGCGTAATAATTATGGGCTAGGAGATAATTACGACACTGATTTAGTCACTATCACATTACACTTAACGAAAGTAATATTCGAAACATCGAAAGGACCAAAGACAAGACAAGACCAACACTCCGCTTAACAGTATAATTGCTAGCTCGTCCAATAAGGTAATCCCTCAACTAACTCAGCCAACACACTTTTTATGCATTCCAATCGCACGACATAATCTACTCTTACCCGCACAGTGTTGCTTTTAGAGTAGGTAGATGCTACCCTCACTTATCTATGTTAATAGATTACGAACTATAAAACTATACGGCGTTTATCATGAAATACTTAGATTTCCCGTTATCCATCGACATATACATATAAAAAATTGCATGTAAATATAAACAAAATTGGAAAATATTTTAAAACTAGCTGTACCCGCGGCTTTGCCCGCGTGCAAATCAACGTGTCACAAAGTTTTACCCGCGCAAATCTCGACACCGTGGGAATTCTATGGTAAAAAGTAGTAACATTAAAATCGGTTTGGCCGCTCAAGGATTACCTGGTCAAACACAGAGTGAAAAAACGAATTTAAAGTGTGTATTTGTGGGTAGGAACGTATTGTTTTTATTTTTTTGTTTAAATTAGACGAATTCTAATATTGTAAACCGCTTTTTTGAACCAATTTACATTCTTAGTGGTCTAATTCACAATATCGGGATACAACTCCTCCACATTTGAACCAAAACGTATCGATTATAAAGACTGATTTGAACTTTTCCGAATTGGAAAATTCTATTTGAAGTAATTTTGGCGGATTCAAATTTCTAAGTAAGATTATAGGTAAACCTACTGTTAATATTAATTTGTGTTCAGGAGTTCCGGAAGGCATTAAGGAATTCAAAAATTCTGTTGGATAATGTACTGCTTCCTCTATCTCAATGACTGTCTACCGAATAGTAGATCTGTGACGCTGGTTTAAATTTAGAAAAAAAATATATTTATTTTATCGACACGTTCATTGGTGGGTGGGTATATTGCCGTCTTTTGGAACCAATTTATAGTGTTATTGGTTGTATTAACAATATCGGGATATACTTTTTCAACCAACTCCTCCACATTTAAACGAAGACATATCGATATAAAGATTGATTTTAACTTTTCCGGATAACAAAGCACTATTATCTACTTGAAGTAAATCATTAGAAAATTGGAATATCACTGAACAGCGACATATATTCTAAGTTCATATTTTGTTTCATGTGGCCAAATATAAGATCTTTTAAGAGGTGCATCGGGCTATTTGTGTGCGTAAATCCCGCATTGTTCTTTGTAAAGCAGAAGACATAATCAAAACACTTTTACAATTCATAAGAAATAACCTAACCAATCCTGTTTAAAAAGCTACAGCTAAATCCAACTCTTAACACTTGACACTTTTCATCACAATGTTCTCTCAACGGGTTGTAATGTATTGTAATCAATAAGTACCAAACTCATACGGCTTAAGTAGGTTGTGTACTTAGATTATCAGGGTTGATGAATTGAAGTTTAATTTATTAATCACATTTCAGTTTAATGAGCAGTCATTGAACTTATAATATATAATAAACACAACCGTAAGCATTATGTGACTACCTATTATAATTTAGGCTTGCACTATCCCGCATCATCAGGGAGGAGTTGAAGGTAAAAAAAAATATCCCATGTCTTTGCTTAGTATTCTTATTACTTATACGTAAGAACTTGAGAGCCAACTTCTATAGCTTGGGCTTGCAGTACCCTGCATCATCAGGGCTGAGGAGCTTAAGGTTGAAATTGCCATCATGTGTCTTTGCTTAGTAATTATATTACATACCCGAAAGCATTAAATGGCCAACTCCTATGGCTTAGGCTTGCAGTACCCTGCATCATCAGGCTTGAGGAGTTGAAGATCGAAATTTTCATCTTGTGTCTTTGCTTAGTACTTATATTACATACCCGAAAACACTAAATAGCTAACTTCTATGGCTTAGGCTTGAAGCACCCCTGCATCATCAGGGTTGAGGAGATGATGGTCAAAATTTTCATCTTGTGTCTTTGCTTAGTAATTATATTACATACCCGAAAACACTAAATAGCTAACTTCTATGGCTTAGGCTTGAAGCACCCCTGCATCATCAGGGTTGAGGAGATGATGGTCAAAATTTTCATCTTGTGTCTTTGCTTAGTAATTATATTACATACCCGAAAACACTAAATAGCTAACTTCTATGGCTTAGGCTTGAAGCACCCCTGCATCATCAGGGTTGAGGAGATGATGGTCAAAATTTTCATCTTGTGTCTTTGCTTAGTAATTATATTACATACCCGAAAGCATTAAATGGCCAACTCCTATGGCTCAGGCTTGCAGTATCCTGCATCATCAGGCTTGAGGAGTTGAAGATCGAAATTTTCATCATGTGTCTTTGCTTAGTAATTATATTACATACCCGAAAGCACTAAATAGCTAACTTCTATGGCTTAGGCTTGAAGTACCCCTGCATCATCAGGGTTGAGGAGTTAAAGGTCAAAATTTTCATCATGTGCCTTTGCTTAGTAATTATATTACATACCTGAAAGCACTAAATAGCTAACTTCTATGGCTTAGGCTTGAAGCACCCCTGCATCATCAGGGTTGAGAAGTTAAAGGTCAAAATTTTCATCTTGTGTCTTTGCTTAGTAATTATATTACATACCCGAAAGCATTAAATGGCCAACTCCTATGGCTCAGGCTTGCAGTATCCTGCATCATCAGGCTTGAGGAGTTGAAGATCGAAATTTTCATCATGTGTCTTTGCTTAGTAATTATATTACATACCCGAAAGCACTAAATAGCTAACTTCTATGGCTTAGGCTTGAAGTACCCCTGCATCATCAGGGTTGAGGAGTTAAAGGTCAAAATTTTCATCATGTGCCTTTGCTTAGTAATTATATTACATACCTGAAAGCACTAAATAGCTAACTTCTATGGCTTAGGCTTGAAGCACCCCTGCATCATCAGGGTTGAGAAGTTAAAGGTCAAAATTGTCATCATGTGTCTTTGCTTAGTAATTATATTAAATACCTGAAAGCACCAAATGCCCATCTCGTATAGTTTAGGCTAGCAGTATCCTGCATCATCAGGGGTGAGGAGTTGAAGATCGAAATTTTCATTTTGTATCTTTGCTTAGTAATCATATTACATACCCGAAAGCACCAAATGGCCAACACCTATGGCTTAGGCTTGAAGTAACCCTGCATCATCAGGGTTGAGGAGTTGAAGGTCAACATTTTTACCGTGTATCTTTGCTTGGTATTTTTATTACATAACCGTAAGTACCAAATAGCCAACTCTTACGGTTTAGTCTTGAAACACCCTTACATCATCAGGGTTGAGGAGTTGAAGATCAAATTTTTGTCCCATGAATTTGTTTAACAATCTTATTATATATCCATAAAAACAAATTGACTTACTTCTACGATTCAGGCTAGCAGTACCCCTGCATCATCAGGATTGAAGAGTTGAAGGTCAATTTTCTTAGGAAATATCTGCTTAGTAATCTCATTCTACATTCAACCCAATTGGACTCCTACAGCTTAGGTTTGGCCGAGTATCGCTAATTTCGTTAATTTGCTTCAAAGAAATGGATCCTATGATCAGAACCGTATCAAACTCATCAGAGTACCCTTGAAGTACATTCTTTCAAATAAAAGAAAAATCATCAAAATCGGTTGGCGGGAAATTGAGTTATTCATCTATTTATCGCGCACATCGTAAATGCAAATATCAGACTTATGCGCTTTTCTTATGGATGCCACTGTCAAAAGTGAACTAAAAATAAATGGGACCCCATGACACGCACTACCTTTCAAATGAAAAATAAAAATCATCCAAATCCGTTCACCCAGTGCGGAGAAATCGAGGAACAAATAAAAAATAAAAAAATAAAATTAAAAAAAAAACGAATTGATAAACTCTTCCTTTTTGGAAGTCGGTTAAAACTATGTATTAACATAAAAATCAAAGCGAAATACTAAATTTTATTGAGGTGGCCTCAAAATTGACTGACTTTCATACAAACTTACATCTCCTATTTGGGTTAAATTGGGGGGGGGGGGGGGCAGAAAATTCATTCTTAACTGACGTCTACATCATAAAAGGAACCCCTAATAAAAATCATATTCGTATCTTTAGCAGTTTAGGCTCTACGATGTTCAATAGATGAGTGAGATAACATCCTTTCGTTTTTATATAAGTATATATAGATATAGAGATATAGTATCAAATAACATAGGTACACACATAAACAATAAAAAATACATAACAAACGAATACATTTTACAGACCATAACATGTTTAGTTTCTATCAATTCAACTATGCAGTTACTTATCTTATTAACACTTATCGAACACAGAATCAGTACTGCGTAGTTTTAAATTGACATAACTTTTTTATTCGTAAACCGATTTACATAAAATAAACACAAAATGTTAAGTGAAGTTTCCCCCAACACATCAGTGAAAATTATATTCAAATTGGATAAGCCGTTTCTGAGATTAGCGTTTTCAAACACACAGACAAACAGACAAACAGACAAACAGACAAACAGACAAACAGATAAACAGACAAACAGACAAACAGAAAAGATTTCTAAAAAACATTATTTTGGGTTCTATATCGTATTAAAGACCTCTAGAAATGGTTTTCACCTAAATTTATTCCATGTACAGACAGCGACCTCTTACAGATTTATTATAGTATAGATTACGCAATTGTTTACGAATAAGATAACCTTTGAATATCATTAGCTTTATACTACGCCACGTATTGATTCTAGTTTACTCAATAGTTAATTATATTTTACGCCAGTAAGCCATGAATATTAAAATGATGATAAAAGGACACCACCGAAAATCTGTGATTATAACAACCCAAAAATGCGTTATTCTTAAAGATTACTAATAACAACAATTTTGTAATTTAACCCTGCGTCGCTCCCACGGCGTCGGGTTTCTTTTGAAGGTTTCCCCTCGAAAAAAAAAAGCCATGAATATATATATCCATTTCGGCATTGCCCATGACAGTCGGATAATATATATATATCATATCATATATATATCATATAATCATTGTTTATTAGCGCTATAGTTATAATAAGCGTTAATAATTTGAAATACCGAAACTCTTATAACTGATTAATAATACATCCAATTTCTATATATACTATACATAAATACACAACTGAAAGAAAAAATAACCTGAGTTTCAACTATTAATACATTCTAGTATACGCAAACCCTTAGCGTGACGTCGGAATGATCGACGGCCGACAGATGGGATTCCGGTACAGCTAACGAGAGCTCGCCTCTGTCGGCGCTCGCGCACAAATAAACACCGGTGCGACCGCCGGTGGAAGTCACGAGTGTGTGCGGTAAGCTTACTAATATTCAGTAATTACATTTACCAGGCAGAACCAACGTAGTTCGACCGGGCAGGTACCACCACCACCGCACTTATTTCTAGTGTGAAGCAGGAATTTTCGATAGAAGGGTGTAATTGCCGGCTTACTTTTATGTTAGGCAAACATCTTAATCCTCGGGATTAGAAATGCGTCTGTGTTTAACTTCAGAACCTTCGTGAAGTTGCTTACAGATGTCCATGGTGACGGCAGTGATCACTTACTAACAGGGTCACTTACTAAATAGCTTTCCCAATTGTAAAAAATAAGATACATTCTACCAACTAAACAAAACGAAATAATAACAATCTAATACTTGTGACTCTATTTTGAAACTAATCAAGATATGTCCCATGTATGTTATATCAACTGGTACTTATTGGTATAATGTGTATATGTGACCTATTGGTTCATCAGCGACGAGGACGAGTTAAAAATTGTGTCTTAAAAGTGATTACTTACCTTCTATATATAAACAATCCTTAACTTTTCTAAATAATATATATTTCACAGCTGCTAAAACATTTGAAACCACGTACATTTCAAATGTTTTAGCAGTCCCATGGCATTAGAAAGCTTAAATAAGTCAGATGGGAACAGATAGTGATTTAAGACAGATAAAAACGTGACTTGAATTGAGCATAAAATACATCAGTTTAACGCCTGTGCAATGTAAACCTCATTACAGCAAATGTAACAGTCGCTCATCGCTCTCGACTCGCGCCAAACTCCGGACTCGCCGCAGCTGTCACACAGCATTAGTGAACTTGCCGTACGGAATCTCTACGTGATGCGAGTAACCGGTGAGAGTATGCGAGTAAGACTCGCGTATCGCAATGCTGGTGATTTAGGTCATTTCAGTTCACAGCTTTGCCTATAGTAACGTGTTGAGCTAGTGTAATAAGATAAAAGTGTGAAAATATGGGCGACTTAGAACAAAGAAATAATATAATATAATATATAAGAAAACATTTATTTTATAACTAAAATAAATATGATGCATTCTAATCTCATAGCCCCACGATTAGGTTTTTTCCGGTAACGTGACGGCTGTGGACAGTAATAAGGACAAATCGACGAACGCAAGCAACCAGACCCAAAACAAAAATCTAAATTTATCACTCATTCTTCTGTATGTCTGGATATCGAACCCGGAACTCACTCCGCGTCCAACCGGTGTGGTGACCGCTCCGCCACGCAGGTTGCACGCAGGTAAAACGCTCGCAGCGACCTCAAAAATATTCTTAGTTTTGTTAATTCGTATTTCGTTACTTAATTTACTCTATCATATGTGATTTATGTAAAAGAACTTTATTGCCAAATTTACATTTAGTTAAAATTTAATTCAATTCTTATTTCATTCAAAATTATTTTTTATAAAATATACCGTGTACGTATAGAATTGAACATCGTATCGGCAATTATTTAGAACTTAAAAAAAAACAGTAGGATTTTCTCCTGTGTCGTGGATGCCATGGACACACACAAAGACGAATACACAAAGACCCTGATCCAGAACAAGAATCTAAACTCATCATTCAGATACCTGCCTGGCCGGGAATCGAACCCGGGACCCACTGCATGTCAGACCGGTACGCTAACCGCTGCGCCACGCGGGTCGTCAACGATTATTTATTAACATTTAACTACCTACACAGAATATAATTTTGAAAAATCTTTTATCACGTATATTTATTTTGTATAAACATAATAGGCTATTAAATACATGTAGTATGGTAATAAAGGTGCCATATTGCCAGGAATTGGAGAACAATGTCTCCACCGACAACTTGATAAACTATGCAATTAGCATTTAACACGTGGTTTTCAGATGAAGATTGGCGATTGGAGTAATATAGGAGTACCTTGCTCGCTCTTTGAGTATAATGAATTTTGATCTTCCTTAATCTATCCTGTTATTTGTTATTTGACGATCTTATATTGAATAATGTTGTTATTTGTTATATATTTTTAATGAAGTTTTTGACAAAATAATTCTTTATGTACTAATAATAATACCTGAGGAATACGTCTTACATGTATTCCTCACAGCCACTCACATTTTTGAATATCTTTTTTTATCTGTCTGTGTAATTTTCATGGACTAACATGTTTAACATTAAAAAATTGAACGTATAAAGCCAGATCAGATGTCGTATTTCTTGACAAAAACGAAGGATTAAATCCACGACTCTACCCACTTAAAGTGGAGTCTGCGGAGGTAAACAGGCCATTTGTTTCCATAACCGCGCCCTGTAATACCCCAAATGTAAGAGGAATACCAAATATTATGTAAAACTTTCCGGACATTCCTGATATTTCTTTTAAATTTTAATGTTTGATAAAAATTTAAAGATATATTTAACTTTAAGACCTATTTTTATTGTAAAGTCCAGAACACTTAAAAATATAGTAACTCTTAAAATGTAGGTTAATGTTTTTTTGAAGTCGAATTTATTTAAATACACAAGTACCTATCATCGAGTAGCCTATTTCTATGTAGTTACCATTTATGTTATTCCAGTCTATGTGATTCATATTTTTTTTTAGTGATGTCACTTTACTTATTTACGTCACTTTTGAATGAAATCAAATCAACAACGCACTTTATTTGTGCCATGAATTCTTATTTCAAAATTCGGAAATCACGAAAAAACCGCAAAAGTTTTTATTTCTGCTTTAAAAATGCGATTTTACATGACAACTGCAGGACGGTGACATGTTCTAACTTCTACTGGCAAAGCATGGTCACACGAAGTATGAGACAATCCTAGTGCTACATCAGTCGCGTTTTAATGGCGGGTTTACGCGAAAACGATTACACGGAGCTGATCCCGGGGCGTCGGCCACTCCAGCCGCCAGCCAACGTACCAATACCGCGTAATTGCGCTTATCTCAAATGCATTTAAGATAAATCATAGTTAATGGTAACCTAAAGTGTAAGAAGGCGAAAACTAAATGACTTATACATAAGCTGGTAGTTTTGAAACTATAAGGTTTTAAAACGTATTGTTTTATCGTGTGCTTTACGAGACTAAATACTTTTTGATATTAAACAAAGATACATAAATTATGGTGTCCATATGATGCACACGTATCCAATAATTTTAATCCAATAGTTTAATTTTAATCCAAAAGTTTAATTATCGTCAGAGTCTTCATAACCGTTGGTAAGATTTCATTTTCCACCACATACGGCCCCATATATGAATCTGGTGAAATACATCGAGACAAGGCATGAGTGTGAATTTAACACCATGTACTCGTATATTATTATGTCAATAATTTTTTACTATTATTATCGTGGAGTTGAAATATTTTAATACGTAATGGGTACTCACGTTAGCGATTTTACGTCTTTTTAACTAAATACCAGCTCACTACATTTTTTTTTTATCTGCCAGAAGTAGTAAACGAGCATGCAGTCCACCTGATGGTAAGTGGTCAATGCCGCCAATGGACATCTGTAATCAACTACATACAGAAAATGGGTTCTATCTGAAGTCAATCACAGATGCGTTGCTACTCCCGAGGACTATGATTGTCATCTCAAGTGAAAGTATGCCGGCAGCCACACCTTTCTATCGAAACACAAGGAATGCTTCACGCTAGAAATAGGTGTGGCGGTGGTACATCCCCGGTCGAACTACACTGGTTCTACCAACTAGATGATAGTTCAAAAAATAAAATACAGCTAATGTCTCTTGCCATAAAACTTAATTCAAAGTTGATTAATCTCACTAAACTTAATTAATTGGATTAATTAATCAAGTGAACTGGTCGACGTCACGTTGCCGCAAGAGCTGGCATGCATTTCGCTGAACCAGTTGCCATTCAAGGAGAAAATGCTGCCAGCATCTTGGGATCCTTGTCCAGAGACTGCGATGCTGATATTTTTTTATACTAGTGTTTTTGTTTATATATAACGAAGTAGACGCGTGATGTGAGGGAGGTCCGGGTCTTCATTACTGTCCATTCTTGAAGATTTCAAGTAAAAGACTGGAATAAACATCTTTGATTATTCTCAGTTTAGGAGGTCCGATCACTTCGACGATTAAACAAGAATCTTCTTTTACAGCGGCGTTCGCTCGCCTTTTATATTAAAATCGCATGAGGTGACAATAACAATTTTATGGAGGGTATACTAAATTACAATTCTAAAAATCACTAAATATTCATAAACAAACAATTTTTGATCTTTAAACTAACTAAAATAATTATTTTCGGCAACGTGTTTTTCATCAATAGGCGTTGTCGCACCGACATAAATTTTTCCCTTTTTCGTATATTTGTACATTTTGCAATTAATGTAAAATGTAATTATTGTTTTATGTAATACTCTGGTACCAATATAAAGAAATACTGCAATAATAAAATTACTTAAAAGAAATAAAATAAATGAAAATTCAAAGTAAATATAAATCAATTAAAAAATAAATAAATAATTCGAAGTAAATAAGAGCTTTGATATAAGGAAAAATTCTTAAATGGACTTCAAGATAAAACACCTTTTAATTAAAAGGTAGTTGAGGGAGAGGTTACTTTTAATACAGCCAACACAACAATCTAACATTTATGCCGCAATATGCAGCCAACGAGATGAAACCAAGTTGAATTACTTAGATTTTCCTACTTTACATAATTTATTTTTTCCCTATCACCTTTCCTGTAATCCATTAAGGTGACTGAATACTTTTCGGAATCCTACAACCCACATCAAAAGGTTCTCGCGTGCTATTCAATAACTTTCTTATGAAAAAATGTTACTATTATTTTGAATACACTACAATAAATTGAAGTGATATATAAATACTGTTAATGGAATAAACCAATGTTATAATTCTTTGATCATTAGTTTATAATAGCTAGAGCTAAAGCTGTTATATAGAGCTACCTTTATTAGATCCTAAAATATTGTTAATTAAAGTTTATATCATTTTTTTATAATATTACAACAACAAAAAAAGTTATAACTACAAAGAATTTTTGTGCAAAATTGAAAAAGTCACGTTTCGTGACAAGCGACGCAGTCGGTAGGATTCGAACCTACGCTCCCAGAGGGAAACTGATTTCTAGTCAGTCGCCTTAACCGCTCGGCCACGACTGCTCTGCTATAACAGCCCAAAATTTTCGATGTGTATAAATTGTAACAACATTTTATTAACAATGTGTGTATTTTAACAATTATGTATTTGGGCAGGACATATAATTATATACATAATCATACTCATACTACACGCAATTATAAAACAATATATCTTTGAAGTCCTTTTCAGATTAATTACTACATATTTTAAAACAATGTCGCTTCTCGCTATCTGTCCCTATGTTTGCTCAGATCTTTAAAACTACGTTACGGATTTTAATGCACTTTTTTAATAAATAGAGTGATTCAAGAGGAAGGTTTTTATGTATAATACATGTATAATATAGTAGGGAGAAACTGATGATTTTTGAACATTAGGCGGAACGAAGTTCACCGGGTCGACTAGTAGTACATAAATACATTAATATTATAAAAATATATTATAATATTTGTGTTTTTCAAAGTCCCGGGAAAGGCCATAAAATAAAAATATGAATTATGTATGCGCGCTATAGCAGAAGGAGGCAATTATTATTATAACATTAAAAATATTTACAATCTTCATTTCTTTGTGCAAATGAGATGGTGCTTTTACCGAACTCGTAAAAAGATACGAAAATAATATGATGATAGCAGGCTGCCCGAGGCTGCTGAGTGCCAATAAAAGGGATTCTACAGCAATTTGAGGCAAATTGATACGATATGAATTCATATAAGTGCCGTTTATAGTTATTAGACGGCACGGAGCGACTCTACTGGCGTGCTCTAGTAGAATAGTGGTGTAGATCTTCTACTTGGGTCCGAGGTTTGAATCCCATTTCGAAATGATATGAGAATCATATACTAATGACAAAAAGGCGAAAGTTTGTGATTGTGTATGTTTGTTACTTCTTCACGTCTGAACGGTTGGAGTGATTTTCATAAGATTTGGTAAGAAGTTAGTTGATACTCTGGAATAACATATAGGCTACTTTTACCGTGGAAAAAAACTTATTTCCACGGGACAATCGATACATCGATTATTTAACGCGGGCGAAGCTAAGGAGCTCAGCTAGTTAAGAATAGGAAGAAGTTTTAAGTAAATCTACATACCTGAAAATTTTCTAAAAGCATCCTCAAAGGTGTGTAAAGTCCTTCAATTCGAACTTCCTCTTCGTGATGGACTATAATCTAAAACTTTATTATTCTGAAAGAAGACCTGATCCCAGCAGTGCAACACTAATGAGCTGGCGATGACTTTTGTCATCTATTCTTGTTTCGACACCACTTGCGTTATGTGATGGATTTTATGAAGGGAACGTTTGTTCGTAAAAATCATTCGTAATGTTTTAAAGTTAGTAGAATCCTTTATAATTTCAGTCCAGCGATATCACCGCTACACTTATTTCTGTCTAGCAAGAGCAGTGTCGCCCGATGTGGTGTTCTGGTTTGAAGGGTGTAAAGATGACACTGTGACAAGTAATTAAGGGTAGCTACACGTATTTGGCCGCATTCCGGTATGGTTTGTTTATTATTTGCGGTTTTACTTTTATTATAGATACGTTAAAATATATAATAACACCTCTGTTATATCAAGGTTGATAAAAAATAGCTTTTTTTATCTTTTTTATATAACTGAAATATCAAACGAGCATGCAGTCCACCTGATGGTAAGTGGTCACTGCCGCCCATGGACGTCTGTAATCAACTTCATATCGGACATGGGTTCCATCTGAAGTCAATCACAGATGCGTTGCTACTCTCGAGGACTATGATGGTTTCCTCATCTAAAAGTGTGCCGGCATCCACACCCTGCCGTCGAAATGCAAGAAATGATTCACGCTCAAATAGGTGTAGCGGTGGCACTTCCCCGGTCGAACTACACTGATACTACCACCTTCAATTATATAGATACAACAGAGAAACTAGACTTAATAAACTAGAACAAATAAAGTAAAATAAAAATAAACTAGACTGAGTAAAAACTCGACTTATAAATAATAAATATTTGATTGCGTTTGATTATAAATATCCATGAGCAGTAGCGGCCACTTCACATTAGATTGACTGCAGGTCGCTTGATACCTAACAACAAAACAATAAAAATTGCGTATATTTACCTAAATCAGTCAGAAATGATTGCAATATAAATCCGTGCACAAGAAACACTTAATCTTAGAAAGTGTCAGCTCGAAATCAAAAACAAACACTTTAATTCATCTGTCGACGTAAATTGTTTTTCAAAGACGCAAATATTTATACTACAAAATGAGCAAATATTTTTGGAAAACTTGCGCCCTGCGTTACAGACGGTCTTTAATACTTTATATTACCACTATTTATCATTGTCATTAATATTAATTAAGTGTCATAGCTTCGTGCGGAGTTCACAATCGTTTTGCTGTGTCATTTTTCGTACGTTCGTCATGCTATTTTTTATATTTATATAGAAGTAGCATGCAATCAACTTGATGATGACTGCCGCTCATATTTGAAATCAACGCCAAATAACATCTGGGGACTAAACATAGCAGCGCATAGATGCAAGATGAGCTGAGGTATTCCCTGAGCGCTATGACATGGGGCTCTTCAAGAAAAGTGTAAAAAGAGCTCTCCTTAAAGTTGACAATGCAATGGCGACTCCTCCAGTGTTGCACATGTCCATAGCCGACGTTGACTACTTTCCAACACACGGCCTGTCTACCTTTTCGTTAGGTGCACCTACAAAAAAAACAGAAAAAGGTTTTTTTTTATCTGATTGAAGTAGCAAACGAGCATGCAGTCCATCTGATAGTAAGTGGTCACTGCTGCCCATGGACATCTGTAACCAACTTCAAAGAACGTGGGTTCAATCTGAAGTCAATCACATATGTGTTGCTACTCCCGAAGACTATGATAGTCGCCTCATATAAAATGTGCCGGCAACCACACTTTTCCATGAAAACGCAAGAAATGCTTCACTCTAGAAATAGGTGTGGTGGTGGTACTTCCCGGTCGAAGTACACTGGTGCTACCACCTGGTGTAGCCGTGGTGCTTTCGGAGTCGAACTACAAAGAGTTCTACCCCCTTACAACATAGGTACTTTTAAGTATAACAGTAATAAATAGTCAATACCATTACTATTTTACATAGGAATTTTTATACGCGCAATATTATCTAAACATTTAAAAGCATTATTAACGAAATCATGATGAGAAGATTCAAATCGTGAATAATATAATTGTACATCAAATTAATCACGAGAGTGCTGTAATTAATTTCAGGAATTAATCAATTGATGGAAGATAACGATAACTGCGGTTAGAGATTAGAGATCCGATGTAATTTCACTGATTGCATTGGAACATTACGTTAATAATTACAATGTGCGTAAAGCATTCGATCCAGTACAGTTTGTACTTACTCGTACTAATTTATACTATAATAACGACGATATTAAAATAAGTTACAACTATTTTCAAGGTGGTAGAACCAGTGTAGTTCGACCGGGGAAGTACCACCGCCACACCTATTTCTAGCGTGAAGCATTTCTTGCGTTTCGATGGAAGGGTGTGGTTGCCAGCACACTTTTATATGAGGCGACCATCATAGACCTCGGGAGTAGCAACGCATCTGTGATTGACTTCAGATGGACCCCTGTTCTGTATGAAGTTGATTACAGAAGCCCATGGGCGGCGGTGACCACTTACCATCTGGTGGACTGCATGCTCGTTTGCTACTTCAGTCAGATAAAAAAAAATATTGCTGACTTCTGTCTAGGTCTCAATTAGCGTAGATGAAAAAATATAATCTTTCGAATTCGTCGACGTTTTTCGAAATCTCTTTGATATTTAAAGGTAAGATGTGAAGGACTAATTAACATCGGGTTTTTTCAAAATCTCTTTGATATTTAAAGGTAAGATATTAAGGACTAATTCATCAACTGTGAACAACAGCAATTCATGAAAGATACATTATAGGCATATAATATGATTCAAGTGGTTGGGCAACTGCTCTCTGTTGGCATCATATTATATGCCTTTCCGAAATACATACACAGATACAGATACAGATTGTGCATTTGGTTTTAAAGCTATCATCGTACTGAGCGAAACTGCATAGCAGTAGAGTGACGCGATAAGATAATGTTCATATTATTGACTAGTCGGATCACTCGGTACTGTCTTTTGGAAGAATGTGTAGATTTTAATGAAATTCTGGCTAGATGTTACCTTAACGTATGGACTGTAAATATATTCAATTAGAAACTTAAACTAAATTACGTAGTATGAACGCGATATCAAATCATATTCACGCGTATCGAGACTGTGTTACTAGATTAAGACATGCGATTCCATTCATTTGTATTATATATGGATTAGTATAAACTAGAGCACATTGCGCGGCTACGGAAATGAGCAGCGCGACAGTGTGCGGCAAACTTGACCAACTGACCAGACGGTGCCTCGCGTCAGTTCCGTTACCGCTAGTGCGGCATGAATAGCACATCGTTACAAAGAGGGTAGTATTATCATCAAAAGAAGAAAGAAATTATCTTATTGTTTTATTACATTGAAGTAGGAAACGATCAAGCAGTCCTGTGCGATGTCAATGAGCAGCATTGACCACTGCCGCTCATGGACATCTGTAAACAACTTCATGTAAGACAGGGCGGTGGTACCTCCTCGGTCGAATTATACGGGTACTACGAACTAACAATATTACAGTTTATTTGCACATAAGTGGAGGAAGAACGTTTTTTTTTACAGAAAGTCGGTGAAAACTTTACGAAAAATGCAGATCAGTTGATTCTTATTTTTACGACAGTAGATCACTCAGACGTAACTAGATTTTATTATCTGAAAACGTGGATAAATTAATTTATTAGGGCAATATTGACAGTTACAGGACTTCAAATGTGAACGTATAATTTTTAAACATCTTCCGTTTCCGAAAAATGTCAATGAAATGAAATGAAATGAAATGTCTTTATTTTGTATAGGCCTGCGGGGGCACTTACAAATTGTCAGTTACATTTTTTTTTTTCTTACACTACCACCGGATCGGAATACGACCTCAACTGAGAAGATCCGGCAAGAAACTCAGCGGGTTTGTCTTTTTTTCTTATTTATATTCATTTTTTTAATATTATTACAATCATTTTTTTTTACATGGTAATGAAAGTTAGCTCCAGTATCTTGCCTTGCAGTTCAGTAAAAGAGAGCCCTGTTTGGTAAGATACGCTACACTTTGATCACGAATGGTCACGAATACTTACTGTACACGCAAATTTACTGTAAATTGAAATATCGTTAGTAGTACATGTTTTGTGGCCCTCTAGTGAAAATAATACTCAAGAAATTGCTACACCGCATTAATATCTATAGAACTGACTATGGTCTTTCAAAACTTGTATAACCTAAAACCTCACGATGTTTCTCTGGACGACGTTTGTACATTCACGGATATGGCAGCATGAGTCCTTTGAGGGTACTCTGTGTTTGCGGATTGCAGTTTGTGGGATAACATCTTACATAACTTAACAACAAAGTTAAGGGTATAATCTTAACTTAATAAAACCATAATTTCCAAATATAAATTCCGTAGAAGCAAAATAATACTACATAGTATTTTAGTTTCATCTTTTTTTTAGATTACTTCTACAGATTCCAAAATTCTATTGTTAGCGTCGTAAGAGCTTTCAAATAAAATTGCATTGTATCTTAATCCACAGGTACAGATTACTAGTAAAAAGTACGAAAACTTACTGCATTACATACATAGGCATATAAATAAATTCAGTTTAACTAATTCAAATTTTAAAAAACTAATTCAAATTAAAAATTCAATGTTACTTAAATGTATTTAAAGTTCATAATAACTAAAAAGCTTTCTACGGATTTGTAAAGTTCTCCGTTAAACGACAAAAACCTAATAATTTGAAAATGTATAGACTCTAAACTTTCCACTTAATACCGCGTGCTATTGCAGATTATGCAGATAAAAGATCTAATTACCAATATAGTATAAGTATCTCATGTTATATGTATATATTTTATTTTATTCGGAAAACATACAGTTTAATTACATAAAAAATAACAAAAAGTAGACATTTAAACACCATTTATATGTTTTCACATATTGAAATTAATATGCAAATAATTATCTTTAAGTAGTGTTCAAAAAAATTGTGTTTAAACTGAAGTGTGAACTGAAATTAATAGTGGTAGAATCAGTGTACTTTGGCCGGGAGATACCACTGACACACTTATTTCTAGCGTGGAGCATTTTTTGCATTTCGATAGAAGGGTGTGGTTGCCTTCACCCTGTTATATGAGGCGACCAAAAAAAAAATTAAAAACTCATTCATAATATCCGTATTATAGATTTAATTTTCACAAAATGCAATTAGCTTGACTTTTTTATGATAATATTTTACTACGATATGGACCAGCGATAAAATGAGTGTGTGTTACCAATGTTATCGGTATTCTGGTCTCGACCACACACGTCGTCTGCAATCACGAATACTTCGGTGTTTAATTGGAAATTCTCAGCTCTGCCGCACGAAAGGTTCCTTGCTGTTCGACTATGCAAATATTCAGAAACATGATTAATATCCAAGACCCATTGCTAATTAATACAAACCGTATCTTAGGACAGATCACTACGAAATGTCATGATTGACTAAGAGAGACACGATTTTTAATAGACTAGTTACATCCCTGTCCAAACAAACCGGGTTTATTTAGTTATTTTAATATTCATTCAAATAAGGTAGTAAACTTGACTCTTATTTATTAATTTTAATGCATAAGTTTGATATGATACGTATTTAGAAGCGTAATATTTGCATTTTTTGTGTTATACTTACTATATTTTATTATTTTATAACTAGGGTATGTTTGCAGTTGACTTATTAAAAATACTTAAGTTTTAATAGAAATATGTTTAATAATATCTATTATTAAACATATTTCTATTATTTAATTATCTAATCAGCGTTAGAAATTGATTATCACTGCTTTTTGGTGAAGGAAAACATCGTGAGGAAACCTACACACCCGAGAGTTCTTTATAAAAAAATCTGGGAGGTGTGTGAAGTCCACCAATTCGCACTTGGCCAGCGCGGTGGACTATGGCCTATAACTCTCTCATTCTAAGAGTAGACCCGTGCCCAGCAGTGGGACAATAATGGGTTAGCACCAATCAGCATTAATAGAAGCATAAAACGCGTGAAAGCATGACAATAATTAATGATTGTTACCCGCGCTGCTGACAATTTATCAACCACTATTGATGTATTTTTACTTTAGTTAATTATTAACACACAATTTGTAAATGAAGTACCAATATATAACCGTTCAGTAGAACTGCCCACTTAACATTGATCAGTCGTTCAGAAACCATGTTTCGTTCAAGCACCAATGCGGACTTATTACGCATTCTCCAACCGTTTCGCGTCCTCTCTCCACTTTCCATCACGATGGCCACCTCCTCAAATACTCACTATTACAATTCTAGAATGTACCGTCTGTATATTTTTATAATTATCATCCCACCTACTGTCACCACCTGGTACAAGATTCTGTCGTCCGAAAACCGAGGTTTCCTTCTATTCGGCATGCGTGCTATAAATTTCACATACTGGATGTTTTATTTCGCCCTGAATACATTTTTAATTTCAACTTTTGGAAAGAGAAAAATGCAAAAAATAATAGTTGAAATACAAGAATTAGATAGGCTTTTATCATTCTCCGACGAATCTTTAGTGTGGAAGATGAGACTTCACAACATATTGTGGGTGCTGTCCCTTTGTGCGTTTCAATTGTGTGCCGCAGTCGGGTACGGCATCTACTTGTTCCCTATCGCACGAATTAATCCTGTAATGTTCTGTCTTATAATGTGGTTCACTATTGTCGATGTCGCCGTGATAGCGGAAGTAGCATGTTTCTCGTGTTTTATACTAATCCTGTACACAAGGATGAAGTACTTCGTTTTATATCTAAAACAATTAGTAGATATGACAGTTAATGACAGAGAACTGAACATAACGCTGTGCTATCGACAAATTCATCGCGTACTGGACAGAATCGAGAAAGCGTTTCAAGTGCAGGTAACAATGTGTTTTTAACTTCTATACCCGATTGCAGAATGGTAATATTTTTACTTAATTTGTGCGTGTGATTGTCTGCGTAGTCTATAGCATGGAATGGATAGATTGTTAAATGTAATGTATATTTGAAATCGTCTCAGTTGTCCTAGTGACATAGGTTTTATACTTGAAATATGACGCTTATGAAGAAAACAAAAGAGGAAAAGATGGTATTTTTGTTATAATAATATGGGTTTTACATAAAAACGGTTAGATAGACTAGTACAAAAACACATTTACGTTCTTATTCTGATGCAAACTCCTAAAAGGCACTAAATAAATAGGTTTCTGCAGTTCGATTTTCTTAATAATTTGTTGTCTCAAAATTCTGTATACCTCCCATCTGTTTCTATTTTCCAGATTGCTATCGTGATTTGCTTCAATTTTTATTCAAGTCTTCGCATATGCTTATCGTTGACACAAGTGCGAGAAATATGGGTCGTAAGTAATCTATTTTTATTAAAAATACCCAATGTTCGCAACGAAACAAAAAATCATTATTAAGATGTAGCTAACATTTGCATTCACGTTTAATATTTCATTACCCCAAATAGAATTCGGATCTAGTTTATAACTTTTTCGTTTTAAAAAAAGTAACAACAAGTAGAGTATATAGGACTGGTGTTGTCAGACCTTATATGTATGTCTCCTCGTCAACCCATTATTGTCCCACTGCTGGGCACGGGTCTTCTCTCAGAATGAGAGAGTTTAGGCCATAGTCCACCGCGCTGGAGAAGTGCGAATTGGTGGACATGTATTCGTGGATATATGTATGTATCTTCTGTAAACTATTACCATTGCAGACGTGGCTGAACGTCATAATGTCGATGCGGTATATAGGCGTGTTCGCGGTGCTGGGGGTGCTGGGCCACGCTGTCGCTGCACAGCTGCGGCAGGTGCGAGTGCTGGCCACGCTCATGCAACATTCATCAAATGGTAAGCGCAGCGGTACAAAAAAAAGGACATCAGTTATATGAATTTCATCTCCTCGCTCTTGAAACCCGAAATCAAACCCATGTCACCCCTGTTTTTTTCAAAAATATCACAAAAATGATCATCGATGAAAATTAAAATGCCTGAAATTGCCAATAATATACACAAATATGGACTCTTTATTGAACTGGCGGATTAAACTAAAATTATATGAGTTTAATTGATGGTTACAAGCCATCGTCAAAATTATGTAATCAACAAAATTTAAATTCTCCCGGTTTTTGTGCATAGTCGTTGAGGACTAGATAGTTCGCCTGATGTTAACTTCTTACCTTATTCTGCCACTGCTTAAACAATGCAAAAACTTATGCTACCATGGTGAACTAAATATTATTGTTAAACCAATTTAAAATAGTATTCTAAGCTCCGGGAGAAATAACGAGAGGTCAACAATGTCGATAAAATACATTTCTTTGATCTACGACCTTTTCGACGACCTATCCAACGTTCATAAATCTACAAGAAACGTGTAAATAAATAAGTTTCGTAAAGTTATATATAAAGTAACCAAGTACGCATGTTTTCTCGGTAATAATATCAAATGCTTCTGCAAATTGCTCAGACTTTCCCAGTCCACAGGGGTACTGACGAGCAATTTTCAATTTAACGCACCGATTCTGCGTACTTTTCAATTTCGAATAATTTTGTATTCAATTTTCGTCTTTCCCAATCACACTCCAGAACAATTTATTAAAATAAACATAAAATGTTTCGACACTTTTTTCTAAATTGCCTTAGGTTATCTTAGAAGAAAAAATAACGACCTAAATAATACTGATTCCTTATTGTTTTATTAGAGATGCTTTGAGTAAATTTATTTTTGTGTTTTTATTGTATGGTAGCGCCGTTCGTATATGTACATATCTGAACATCTGATAATATAAATAACACATCACATAAAAAACTATTTGGTACAGTGGTCCACATATCATAACGAGGCATCTTAATAACATATAATTATACCAGGTGGTGGAACCAATGTGGTTCGACCGGGAAAGTACCACCGCCACACCTATTTGTAGCGTGAAGCATTTCTTGCGTTTCCATGGAAGGGTGTGGTTGCCGGCACATCTTTATATGAGGCGACCATCATAGTCCTTGAGAGTGGCAACGCATCTGTGAGTTTATAAAGTTGATTACAGATGACCATGAGCGGCAGTGACCACTTACCATCAGGTGGACTGCATGCTCGTTTGCTACTTCAGTCAAATAAAAAAAAAACATGTTAAGTCCAGTTTTCTATGATACACCACATTTGGTACGAGCGTAGACCTGTGACCTTGTCCGTGTAGTTCCGGGATCAGAATAGCGCTACGGTATCCCCTGTGGTTATTGCAATATTATATATTATTATAGTGTTCACTTCGTTTTCTACTTGAGTGGTTTTTCTAAATAAAATGCATGTTATTCACGTATTAATTGTAATTTTACTCGTTTAAATCTCACACTGAATAGCTATTTGTATAATACACAACAACGAACAAACTACGCATTAAAATTGAGAAAAAACAAAAGAGCATCAGCAGACTTCATTTGTTTCGAATTAATTTAAAAGCTAATGGACTGTAAGACTAGGTATAAATGGAGCTACTGGCTGCTTATGTATTTAGACACCCTGCCTGTCGTAACAGGCGACTAAAATGGGCTTCCGGGATTGCGGCCGGCTAGAGTGGGAACTTGAACCGTCCAGCCAGGCGATCCCGGGAAGGACTGCGGTACGTGTGGTTGCCGTAAAGACGAGACGGAGCGGTGGGCCCAGCCGCCCATCTGGGAGAAGCCCAATGGGGCAACGCGCTCAGAGGTTTCGTTTGTACATCCCGGAGTCCTCTTTATAGCGCCTAGAACGGCCACCACGGGGGTTTAAATCTGTAAAAATCCCACATAACTCTGCGTCGCTCCCACGGCGTCGGGCACCTTTTGAAGGTTTGCCCCTCGAGGAAAAAGAAAAGTTTCCCGTCATCCACGGACATATATTTAAATTGCAATGCGTAGATGAAAATGTAAACTTCAATTGTTATGACAAACGGTATTTAATAAACTACAAAGTAGTTAAGTGCACAGTACGAGCCACCTTTAGTCCTAACAATTATCTACACCATTCCCTAACCAACCCTACCCTACCATGCACTGTAACGATGATTTAATTTATAATCCTGCGCTTATAGGTAATCTAGTGCAATACTGATTTTTTAAAATACAACAAAAGCACTAAATTATAATATAGCGAAAAAATACAGTCGAATTGAGAACCTCCTCCTTTTTGGAATTCGGTTAAAACATCCTCGGATCATACGATAAACAAACATTACCCAAAATTGAACTTCATTTAGTTAAATAACTCTAGTCCTTATATTTACTTTCATAGTTGACCTTTCGTGTGACAAGTTATTCTTGAACTTGTCAGAAATTTTAGACATAACCTTTTCACATTCATTATTGATATCAGCAAGAGGGTGTCGGTAGGTGTCACTGGGTGTCGGTGGGTGTCGGTGGGTGTCAGTGGACGTATCTTGTCCTAACGACAAACTCTGAAGGATACTCAGCGCGCGTCAAATAGTTGCGAACTAAGACATTGTTCCCTTCAGAAACCTGTGACGACTTCCAGCGGAGTTTCTTGTCAAAACTATGGCTGTTTCGTAATGTCTAAGATTACTACTTTATGGAGATTAATGGTCTTATAAGAATTTTTCGAAATATACAGTCAATCAGTCCATAATTCAATCACTTACGAAGACAAACTCGCAATATCATATTATTATGATTTGTTAACAAAAATATATGTAGTTTTGTAACTCAAATGAAAAGCAAGAAATAAATACAATAACGTGTTGGTTAGATTCTAAACCAACATGTTGTTGTATGTAACATACAACTACGCGTATGTCCTAAGCTTTATAACATACGCGTAGCTCACAAATTGACACTTAATATAATATAGTACCTAATTTAGAATTGCATTCCTGAAACGAATCTTATGTGAAGGAAGAAAAAATATATTATCTATGTACATGTAGAAATAGTCGTTAATAATAGTTACATTTATTTTATTCGGGACACATGGTTATTGACAATATTTTTGTTAGTCTGCAACCTGATCGAAGCACGACCTCAACTGTGTAATTATAGTTCCAGCATCTTACAAATTTAATATTGTCAAGGCCTACGAATAACCTTATAGCGCCTAATTTTTTTTTTACACATAAAAATAAACACTAACTTTATTAACTAACAAACAAGTTAAAACCCATTATTACAAAAGTTTGGGTGAAAGAATATCGCTTTTATAAAAAAAAACGAACAATAAAATCAGTATAAACGACAAAATACAGGAATGACCTGGCACCCCTCCAGAAGAGCTGCGAGGCAACCGAGGATAACCTATAATTCGGGATTTAATCTTACTAATGGGCCACGATTGCACTTCGACCTGTCAGATTCGCTTGTTTAATGCCTACATTATTCAGAAAAAAGTAGCGAATAAATCTGGAGGGAAATTGGATTGCTTACGAGGTGACATGGGAATACAATTGAATAAATAGAAAAGATATTTGTTTCGAACTCGTGTAAATATAATAAATGTTACCAACAGCCTATAAAGAAGGGGTATTTTATTTATGACTCGTAAAGCAGGGCATTACTAAACCGGCCTGACAAGCAGCTAGCTCCGGATTAATTTCCAAGCAAAGCAAATATCAAAATGACTCATTTCGCAAATTTGGGTGTACCTACTGCCATTTTTTGTAAGATTGAAATAGCAAACGAGCATGAAGTCCACCTGAAGAGTGGTCATAGACATCTGTAAATAACTTCATATAGAACATGGGTTATATCTGAAGTCAGTTAGTTACAAAGTCGTTGCTACTCTCGAGGACTAAGATGGTCGCCTCATATAAAAGTAAACCGAAAACCACACCCTTCCACCGAAACGCAAAAACTTGTGGTACTTCCCCGGTCGAACTACACTGGTTCTACCACCTGGACGCTTGTTTTATTGTATTTGTTTGTCATGGAGTCCACGTATCATGGAGAATGTAGGGAATCCCAGTGTATAAAATCTCTCCAATCTGCACTACATTAAGTACCTACTAAATGAAATAAAATATATAACGTGTTTCGGTAATATCTACTCATATATATCCAGTGTCAACACAGTCAGCGGGAGCACGCGTCAGCCGCGAGGCGGCGGCGCGGCGGCGCGGGCTGCGCGCGCTGGGCGGCCGGCTGGACGCGCGCCTGCCGCTGCGGGCGGTCGCCGGGCTGGCCGCCACGCTCATCCTGCTGCTGCAGCTCGGCGTCGACCTCACCAACGAGTGAATGTACAATACCAAATGTATGTACGATTTCTATTTGAAACATACAAAGTGAAGTAAAGTTATTAAGAAACAATGTTGGGTATTCCCAGTTTGAATTTCGCCCTTGATTGTTTTATCTGATTAAAGCAGCAAACGAACATCCGTCCACGTGATAGTGAATGTTCACTGCCGCCCATGGACATCTGTTATTTTGAATTTTGAGACTGATAACCATTGCCGTGGGGTCATGTGTCTCCATGGCAAAAGCTGAGTCTAGTCAATTTAACGATGCTATTATGTCACAGCACGAGTTGCCTAAACACTAAACTAACAACAACAACAGAGTAACAATACGTTACTCTGTTGTTGTTATTACTTTGCTTATTTAATGTTTAGTTTTTTAAGTTAATTGTGTCGTCAATAAATATGATTTCATTCTTTCTTTCTTTCTTAATTTCTGAATAACATGCTTCCCTCATATAAAAGTGAGTCGACAAATAACCACAGCTTTCATCGAACCGCAAGAAGTGCTTCACACTATTAATAAGTGTGGCGGTGATAACGCTGCAGTCGCGCTACACTGATTCTACATCATACAGAAGTGAAGAGAATTTATTAATAAATCATATTTGGCGGTTCTAGTAATAAAATTGAGTGTTATGTGTCTCTGGCCCAAGCGCAGAAATCTCAATCCTTTTATTAATGGCATAGTTTTAAATTATTTACAAACAAAACAATATAAAACCTTTCGAATCGGATACCAATTGTAATCTGGGTCATGGGGTTTTCTACCGATATCTGTAACATTATATAATACACTTCGATATCAGAAACTAAAATGCATGTGCAAACAGTTCCTATTGACTATTCCATCCATTCCATTTTCAAAACCACGTATTGACTTCCGCTATTCAAAAGTAAAGTTAACTCTTAACCTACAGCACGCTACACTGAAGCAAATATTTGTAAAGTGCAAACTCTTGACTCCAATCTCGCCGCTACCGAATTAAGGACTCTCAGCTCGTAGTGTTCGCTTCGCCTGCTGCTAGGTTTAATAAAATCATTTAAACAAGTGCACTCACCTGCAGTTAATCATAGTTTACGCCTTAAAAATCGTAGCCTAGATGGTTAATTCCGTAGGCATTCAATGTATGACATTTACCTGCATTACCTTGAATCGCTTTATATTGGAGTTAAAATAAATAGTTGTAAAATAAAATTAACAAAAAAAAAAAGGTTTTATCTTGCGAAAGTAGGAAACGATGTCGAAGCGTAGCGTTTACTCATCAACATCGGTAATTGACTACCGCCCACAATTGCACTGCCAATTCTAATTAACCTATGCTATGAAACAGATATTGCGTTTTGTTAGAAGGGTGTGGTTGCCAGTTCACTTTCACATGAGGCGACCATCTTAGTCCTCGGGAGTAGCAAAGCATCTGGTATTGACTTCAAATTGAACTCTTGTTCCATATGAAGTTCCTTAGGTACAGATATCCATGGGCGGCAGTATCTATTTACCATCTACTGGACTGCTTGCTAGCTTGCTTATCTGACATAAAAATAATATTTTTTTAAAATACCATCCATCCATCAGCCCTTTGATGTCCACTGCTGGACATAGGCCTCCCCTAAATGGCGCCACTCCAACCGGTCCTGTGCCCTCTGTATCCACCGGTTTCTCGCTGTCTTCTTCAGGTCATCGGTCCACCTGGTAAGGGGCGACCTGTACTCCTTTTGCCTAAACGTGGTCCTTCGAGCGATTTGGCCGGCCCACTGCAACTTCAGCTTGCTGGTTTTGAGAGCTATGTCGGTAAGCTTCGTTCGTCTACGGATTTCATCGTTGCGAATCATGTCTCGTAGCGAAATTCCGAGCATAGCCCCCTCCATAGCACACTGAGCGACTCTGAGCCTTCGAATGAGGCCTTTAGTGAAGGACCACGTTTCGGCGCCATAGGTCATCACTGGCAACACACATTGCTCGAACAATTTCGACTTCAGGCACTGAGGAATTTTGGACGAGAAGATACTACGAAATTTCCCGAACGCAGCCCAGCCGAGTTGGATTCTTCGAGTGACCTCTCTCTCAAAGTTGGACTTACCCATCCGGATCGTTAAAATACGTTTTTATTAAATTGTAGGATGAAATTTAACAATAAAAAATCAGTAATTTCCTAATCACAGGCAGAGATAATACATGTAAGACAGAGATCTATTTGCGCATATAACGTTAACCGCTGGGCGGTTTCCATAGTTTACGCGTTGGCCGTTCTCAGACACGTCTCGATATTTCATCGCCCAACAACGCGCGATGCATGAATAACTATATCTGTACATAGACAAAATACCCAAATAGACTCTTAATCAAAGACATCACATAAACAAATGTTTCTTAAAGAAATTAATGTTATTTATGATAGCATTTTATCACTATAATTTTCTGGAGGCCTAATCTGTACATTCGTCAACTTTTTGGATTCGTCTGAAAATAAATCTGGTATAACTCTCCTATACTATATTTGGCATTAACTTTTAATTAATTAATTACTTATTAGTGCAATTAAACGGTTTGCGTGCTTTAAATCTTAATAAGTAAACAAATTATTTATCATTAAAATAACACTCAACCAACTGATCTTTGATATTAATCTCAGAATTTTCTAATGATAACTTTGCTTTTATAACTTGTGTCTAACAATTTTGTAGTGCAATATTACTGTGATTGTAGAAAATAATTAGAAATGTTTGCTGAATTACAAAGATGTATTAAAATAAATAAAATTGTTACGACGACGATTTGTCCGTAGACGACCCGCGTAGCGGAGCGATCACCATACCGGTCTGACAATCAGTGAGTTCTGGGTTCGATTCCCGGCCAGACAGGTATCTGAATGATGAATTCAAATTTCTGTTCTGGATCTGGGTGTGTATTCGTCTTTGTATGTCCATGACAACCACGACACAGAAGTAAATCCTACTGTGGGGCTGTGAGAGTAGAAAGTGTAGAAAGAAAGTTTATTTTATAACATTAATTAAAACTCCCATTACTTAAACTAAAAAAATACATTGGAATGTGGCGGTGTTTTGTATGTCCATCAATTTTGGCAACGACCGGTGCAGACGGAGCGCAAACAATGATAGCAAAACATTCACTCACTAATGGTACCATACTATGCATCTTTAATAAAATCATAGTGTCTACAAATTCATGAGGTGCTTTACCTCTTTTGACACCATACTCTCTTTCCATGGATATCGTTTTCAACGATTATGGGATGTACGATGTGCATGTATTAATTATCTTTATATGAAATTATGCATCTACTATGGTCAAAATTACGGTCAACAGTAAAACCCAAAGACCAGCAAAGCAGTAAAAGCTACTCTTTTTACTAGGCAGAGCTCTAACAATAAGTTCAAAATGCTAATTGCGGTACGACAGTCTCAGGAAAGCCAACAGTGAAGTGAACGTGTTTGTTACGACTACCAGAACAGTTCTAGTAGTCGTAACAAACACTTTCAACTTTCGTTACAAACAATTTCCTAAGAGTGTCAGTCAAAAGTCAGTTAAAAGTACATTTATAAAAATGATAATCCCGTGATCCGACGCGCCGTGGATCGCCGACGGGCACTGTTATAAACCATTCGGGCTGATTTAAATTTAACCGATGATTTACCGCGTCCATGGTAAACAACGGGAATAGAGAACACATTACTCACACAATTGCGCCAACAAAAGGGATTTGTGACTCAACATATTTTGAATTACTTTAACAGATGTCTAATATCTACGCAACATTTGTTTTGATTTTGTAATACTATTCTGTTTTGATTTGTATGTTTATAGCACATTTAGAGCGTCAATAAGTTTTACATTTTATAAGTTATTGTGTTATTAACACGTAAAAGTGCTCTTTTACATGTCAATAATACAATAACAAAACTCATTAGACTAAAAAAAATATTGCGAAAACTTTTACTAGACTGTATCTCTTTTATAATTTTTTGTATATATTCCTTTAAATTATTTTCATTTCTATTAATTAAACCTTGCATCGTTATGCAGATTGTCTACCTAAAAGAAAGTGATAGAATTAATATTGTTCTATATATGATGTACGTGGTAGATTTAACATAACATCAACACATTTATTTACATAGTTCTAAAAATATAATACTATCGTACCCCAATAAATCGTATCCCGGCAAACTTACTAATATAAACAAGATTTTCAATTATTACCATCCAGTCGTAAAGTTTTGCTATTACAACTATTTCAATTATTACAATAATTACAACGAGTCCCGACGCTTCAAAGATTAAGCGCGGCGTTCCGGGAATAATCAACATATTTCCACAAACATTTACTGGTCACTATTTGTATCTAATATTGTTTATGTTACTTGTGGAAATATCACAAACCTGTAGGCGTTTCCGGAACCGACGAAATTGAATCGTTCCTCTAAAGCCGAAATCACACTATATTTTCTTGTTCCAGCTACTTTGCGCCATATCAAACCCTATTTCTGGGTAGTTGCTTCATTTTTCCCAATTCGAACGCCATAAATATTATTATGAAATATTCCTAGGAAGTAATATTTCTGAAACGAAGTTGCAAGCGCCTCACTACAATATCACCATTATTCTCACTTCTTTCGACTTTTCCGATACATATTGCTTCTATTTGGTAAAGATGACAAAATAATAACATTTGATACCAACAACCAACAATAGAAATGAGATAAAAATCTTCTAAACTAATCCCAATATGTTTCCATCTGCGAAAATTTTGCTAGATGATCGAACAACTGCAGATGGACCGGGGAGGAACTACCGCCACACCTATTTCCAGCGTGAAGCAGTCCTTGCGTTTTGGTGGATGGATGTGGTTACCGCTTCACTTATATGGGGCGACCATCTTTGTGCTCAGGAGTAGCAACACGTGTAACTTTGGAAGTCCTCGTGTAAAAACATGTCATATCTGTTTACACGTGATTACTCGCGTCATACAAAGCGTAACATAGCAATGGGATAACTATTCCTGGTATAGCCCGAATGCCAATTTTTTTAGCGTTGCAAGTATCAGCGTCGAGTGATGAGTGAATCTATATACCTTTTAATACGTGAAGCAAAAACTTCGATTTTTCATGATCTGTTTTTAAGATATTTGCTGCAGACGGGGGAGTACAAAATTAAGCACGGTTATAGTTGATGTAGAGATGGATTACGCAATGCTAATATTTTTTTCAAATAATGCATAAAACATACATAAAATCAAATGAAAAGACATTACACATACTACCTTGAACTTAACACAAGTACGTACATAATAATCGAAATAAAACATTCAATACCTTACTATGAAAACACATAACGTCAAAAATGTCAGGTGTCTGTGACTAAATACCCGCTATTGCTTTTAAATTCAGCTTAGTTAATTAAACCCCTTTTTAACTTTAACGGGTGAGTCCAAAATAACTTGAAAATTATTAAAATTTATTTGAATTTAAAAAATATCATATTTTGGACAATATGAAGTTTAGTTTTATGATTCAAATTACGGTCGAATTTCGAACGTTGCGACGGGTGACTGGGTTCATTACATTTGCTACAATTTATAGCAAATTTTTTATGGTATTATAAGATTGGACCTTTGTATTCGTTTTTAACGCTCAACGCTAACTCTTGCATTTCCATTCGAAGGTTTTATGGCCCTCGAGTTACCGAATTATTATACGAAAATAGTTGTGGCGTTACCACAAATGTCATGCTTCGATCCTTTGATAAATTCTTTATATTATTTTATCTAGGGTTGGATTAGTAGGGTTGGATTGTTTATATAAATATTACTTATGGTAATTGGCAACAGCGAACGTTAAGTAAAAGTTATTTCGTAACTTTATTTCATATATAAATTGGTACTCTGCCATCGCCTGAAATGGCAAATAAATGTCAATTTAATCGGCGTTGGTCCAAAAGTTTTGGAGAAAGACCATTTGTGGGAAATGTACACTTTGTGTTAATTGTACGAGTACTTACATAAATAGTAACATGCTACCCAAAATATCGTCTAAGTAGAGCTTCGATTAGCGAAAGTTTTAGCAAGTGGGCACAGGCTTACGCACTGAAAGTGTGGTTGCAGAAGTTTGATTAAGTTGAACTACTTTTACGAGGCTTTTATTAATCTCTAGTAATCAGAAGTAACTTCACAAGAAGTAGGTCTCTGTATTAGGAACTAAAATAAGTTATATGTATGAATTACGCTTACGGGCTCTGCGCCATAGCGTCTTTGGTGCAGTTTTTTTTAAATTTAGATATTAAATAACAAATGAATAAATTCTCAACATCATTATTTTTTTAAAGATTGTAGTAGCAACTACACAGTATGCTATATTATATAGAACTTTGTCATGATCAACTACAAATATTCTTATACTACCTACTACTAAAATTCTTATTTCAAGTCAATAATAAATGTACCCGGGGATCAACTATCATATTTGATACTAATATTTAAAGGAAAAGTTCATGAGTGTGTATTTTTGTTACTTCTTCTCTTCTTCTACTACTCTACGTCTAAACGGCTGGAGCGATTTTCATAAAATTTGGTAGGGGGTTTACTGATACTAGGCTACTTTTTACTGTCTGTGGGAAAATATCTTATTCCCACGGGATAATCACATTTTGTTAACGCGGGCAAAGCTGCGGGATACAACTAGTCTTATATAAGTTGAGTTGGATATTCGTGTACAAATAAAAATATAGAAAATTGGAAAATGGTAAATTGAAAAGCTCAACAGCATGTAAATTTAACATATTTTTTCAATTTACCTTTCCATTACTGCCGACATCTGGCCATTTTATTGAAGTGGCAATAAAGTCAAGAAAAATTATATGCAAAAAAGAGATTTTCGAAAACCAATTTTTATATCATAAGCGAGAAAAGTAAATCCCGACCGTGACACGATGGGGCGGATATTGTAATAAGGGCCGTCGTAATAACAACCCTTGCGGGAAAGTTCGTTCAACCCCCAACTTTTTCTAAACGCGTTACTAGGATACTAATCATTGTTTTCGTTTATTTTAAGGCCAAATGTCAATGAATGGAATTTATTTAGTAAGTTACAGGGCTTCGAAACAAAAAACATTTAAAAAGGAATTCAAAACCTTTCTTATTGACAAATCAATGAATCAATCTCAACAATCAATCAACTCAATCAATGAATTTTTGACGGACATAAATTAATTTCATTATTGTGTGTGGTAGAGCGTACCATAAATATAACCCAAACATCTGTACAACCTATATTCACGAATAAAGATATTTGTATTGTTATATTTCTTAATTTAACACGCGCATTTAATTTAAATTCGGCGGACATATATGTCGGCGCGACACCGCGTATTTATGAAAAACACGTTGTCGATAATAATTATTTTAGTTAGTTTAAAGATCGAAAATTGTTTGTTTATTGAATTGGCAACATTTAATGATTTTTAGAATTGTAATTTAGTTTACCCTCCATAAATTTATTATTGTCACACCACCAAACATTATTATAAAAAAGCGAGCGAACGCCGGTAGAAGGGATTATTCTTGTTTAACCGTCGAAGCGATCACACCTCCTCAATTGTGAATAAATCGAAGAAGTTTACTGCTGTGTTTTACTTGAAATCTTGAAGAATGAATAATAACGAAGACTCCTCGACCATCCTGACGTCACGCATCACTCATTTCTCTTCGATATATAAGATATAGTTTCGTCACCGTCATCTAGCGAAATATGTTGAGCGCCGACTTCAGAACTATGTACTAAGTACTGAGTATGTTTAAATTATTTTTTGCTTTTTGGTGACATGGAAGTCGGTAGATATTTTTTGTTAAAAAGTTTTTATTATATCACTGCCTTACCTCACCCTTCAAACAAAAACGCAACAAAGCTGTGCCCCATTATCTTACCTCTTAAAAGTATTAAAAAGGCGAAAGTTTGTTAGAATATATGTATATAATATATTTAAGTATTTGATGCTCATTTACAAAAAACTACTAGTTGAATTTTGCTAAAATTTTTCACACTCACACTTTATGACTGTGATTGTGGTTAAGGTAACCAAAGCGGAAATAAACTAGTAAGAAAGAAATAGATGTAGCTGTGACGAATCCTGCCTTATTGGATATCTATCTTTGACCTCACGAAAGATAAGCTCTCTTCATTCATTCTGTTTACGAGAGCCTAATGTCCGCTCGATCAAACGGAAGCATTGGCCCATTGTCGCCAGGCTGCGTGTTCATGCATACACGAGCCTGATGAGCCACTTGGCATCCATCCCAATTGATTGATATCCGTTGCGAAATTGCCAGCTTAGCGGTTTCTGAATAATACTATGAAACATACACATACATTGCTAACTTTAGATTTGATAATACTGCCCGTTTACACACGAGTACAACTTGTGTTACTTCAATTGTATAACAAAGTCTCGATGTGCTCTTTTGTCACAACAAAATTATTTTATGAAAGGCAATAGGATTAGGTACATCGTAAAACCGTAGGTGCCGTTAAAATAATGGTGATTGTTGATTGAACTGATTTGTTAAATAACTATTTATTATTTATTTATGTATTAAATTATTTAATAACTAGAAACTTTAATTCTGTGTAACAAGTACCTACCTACCTATCAATTGTTATTGAGGTTATTTAACACTTTCTTTTTATTTTAATAACAGAATAACATATTTGTATTATTAAAATCTAAATAAAACTATCCGTTGTTCCCTATCATATGCTTAAGTGAAACCATTTGATTTACATACCTTTCATTGTTATCTAATTTCTACGCAAATGCTAATGCGTTATGTCTACGTACATGTCTATAATTATATAAAGATCGGAAATTCTGACTAAAGTTATTTACAGATGGGATGCCACTCCCGAGGCACATAGTTGAACCTTTCTAATCCATTTATAGAATTTTCTATGTTAATATAATAATATTTTATTACTTTTTTGGTAAACTAATAGAATTACAACAAATAAAAATAAATTCCGCAGTTATTTTTATGGATGATATTTTTTGTGATAAACAATTTCCTTTCCAATTACGGCGTCGTAGGCATCGCCACCCACACTTGTGCCACTATTTCAAACTGTTCATTCATAAACTTATCGTTTATTTTTAGGTAAAACTAAAAGTATCTTGTTCATCTAATGTTTGTGCGACATAATATTAATAAAAGAATAATTTCTTTTAATGCACTGAAACGAAACAAACTTAGTTGTAGTCAAACCCATGACTTTGTTGCATCGTACAATATTCTATCATATAAAAGCTTGTCACGAAGTTGTCTAAATGGGATTTACTCAGATCTAGGTCTGTGGTTTCCTGAACTATTCTCGCGACAAGCTTTTACATGAAAGAAAATTGTGCGATGCAATGTAATGATGGGTGGGGAAGTTTTTATTTAATTTGTAATTTTTCTTGAAAAAACAGTTATAGGTACTGTTTCTTTACGTACGTATACGTACTATAACGTTTCAAAAGTGTACTGTAAGTCAAGACAAGTAAGAAATACAGCGAGGTACATAGACTTACATGCCCATAGACCGAGACGCGACCTAAATTGTTAATAAATAAAGACGCAACGAAAGAATCCGACTGAGCGCTAAGCATAACGTTGTCAACAAAATTAATAGAGCATGTGGTATACTGCGAAAACTAGAGCCGGCGTCACCCGCGGAGCAAAAACATTCGCTTCGGAACTTGATAAACTATACTAACTACTAACATAAAATGGGCAAAGTATAGTGCGGTCAACATCACGGGCCACCGGGCAAGAGTTATCGCTGCGAGCTCAACACTAGCTGCTTCAATTATTCGGGCTGGGGCTGGTAAGGCGGGTAAGGATTGTCAAATATTTACTACATATTCTACCTACTACATATTCACAATGTAGTTTTTATGTTTTTACAGGACTGGAGGGAATTTTCGAGATGAAGTTCTTTAGAATTGTTGTAATTTTAAACTCGATGAGCGTTATGGAAAAATTGTCAATGCTACAACTACAACGATGTAACTTCGTAGATTGTATAAGTGCATAATTGTCATTAAGTTTCACTTCTGAGGTGTATAAATCGCAAACACATTTATATTTTGTTCTTATCTAGATTAAAATAGTAATAGAAAAAATGCAGTCCACTTGGAGGTAAATGACATCTGTAAGCAACTTCACATAAAGCAATGTTTAAATCTGAAGTCAATTACTAATGTATTGCACTCACGAAGACTAAGATGGTCGCCTCATGTTAAAGTGCAACAGCCTTCCACCGAAACACAGAAACCTCTTAACGCTGAAAATAGGCATGGTGGTGGTAATACCGACCAGGTGTGACCTTGTACGTTGGCAATAGCTATTTCGTTTTTTAGGTACTTACATATGCGTTATTTAAAAAGTTATCAATACTAATGCAAATATTACAGCGCGAAGTATACACCAAGTGTCTCGAAGATTTTAGATACCTTATACGGGACAAGTGTGTTTCTAACTTACAAAATACTTTATATTCTTGTAACTTATAAATTAACCACTTTGATAATGTATCAAAATAGGAATAGAAAAATGAGCATACCTGGCAAGTCCAGCCACACAATGCCAGGGTGAAGTTGATCGATTTGCTAATGAAAATTTTACAGCGCGCGTAAACAGCCGTCTCTCAGCCGCTGCAGATATGCCCGTAAATCAGTTCGCGGCGTGATGGGAAATAAATGACGAAAGTTATTCTATTTAATGGTCGCTGTTACAACAATGTTTCACCAGAGCACTAAACTATTAATGTGTGGTTAAACCCCCTCGATACACATATGACGCTCGAAGATTTTTGGCGCCGGCTTAATAATAACAATGCATTAGGTCAGGTACAAAATAAGCTGAAGGCGCAGCTACATAAATGCTTTAATTAAGCGACGCGCTGAGAGGACACCATGTGATTAAAGGATCCAGAAGATTAGCACTAAGAATTTTATCTAAATATTTGTCCACAAAGATACCTAAGATAGATTTTCTATAAGTAAGTTTAAAGTTTGAACTTATTTGTAAAAAATAAATTATAATATCAGACGGTGCAACTTTGTTCTCATGAGCGAGTACTATCGTATTATTGGTAGTTACAACCACCTACTGAGTAAAATTGCCAATTACATCAAAAGGACAGTTCCGATTACTACTTTTAAACAGTTTTAAGCAAAATTTTTGACACTTTGAACAGATTACTTAAGTTTTAGCAAAGAATATTCTATAATAAACAATATTCTAGTTTTAAAGATAGCCTATATTGCTCAGCGATAATTTAGCATTCTAATGGTGAAAGATTTTTTTTAAATCGGTTCAGTAGTTTTTAAGTTAATTCATGACAAACATAAATTATTAATAGAATCAAATTATTACAATATTTAATTAATATAAAAATTACTATGTCAATCAATGAAATCTATGTCAAATTCAGATACCTAATAAATTAATTACACACAGTTCAGTTTCGTACAATGTCATTTGAAAGTGTCATATTAGGAATACTAACATCTATTACGTGGCGTCATAACAAACATAACATTATCTGAGCTCGATTAAAATCATTTTATTATATTATTACATTATTGCAATTAAAAAAATCTTGAAGTGAATAAAATCGATGTAGGATTAGAAATTCAAATAGCATTTTTTTAAATCGTAGAAGTGGCAAGTCTTTTAGAGATTCTGGCAAGTTGTTAAATATACGAACACACATATAATAACAGTTTCTTTTATATAGACCAGTCTTCATTATGCCTTCAACTATTAGTTTTTTAGGCCCACGACATCTGTTACTAAGTACAAATCTATCGCTGTGTTTTCTTACAAACTTGGCAACCTCAAAAATATACATACAGGCTAGTGGTAATATACGGAATTCCTTAAATAACGAACGGCATGATTCCCACGGAGGTGCACCAACTATAGCCCGCACACATCTTTTTTGTGCCAAAAATACACTATTGATATGCGACGAATTACCCCATATAATAAGGCCATATCTTAAAGTGGAAGCAACGTAGCCATGGTAAGCCATGAGCGTCATTTTGCGATCGCTTGTTTTGCTAAGTCGTCGAAGTACATAGACAAATCTATTGACTTTGGAGCAAACATTTTCAATGTGATTCTTCCAGTTACAATATTTGTCTATTTCAATGCCTAGAAACTTAGTTGAGTTTACGGAGTCAATTGTTTCTTCTTTATATTTTACATGTAAGTTATTAGTTTTTGCACCCTGATTAGCAAACTGTATCAATTTGGTCTTTGTCACATTAACCGTGAGGTTGTTTAGTTTTAGCCATTCCACTATTGCTTTTAAGTTAAGGTTGACATCATCATTGTGATTATTTGCGTTTTTACTAACAACACTTACACAGATGTCGTCTGCGAATAAAACGCACTTGTGTGAAATAGCTTTAGGCAAGTCGTTAATGCCTAAAGCTCATTGCCTAAATTCATACAATAATACAAAGTTATTCTGTTTAAAAAAAAAACGCTTTCTACACTCATAGCCCCACAGTAGGATTTTCTCCTGTGTCGTGGGTGCCATGGACACACACAAAAACAAATACACAAACACCCAGACCCAGAACAAGAATAAACTCATCATTCAGACACCTGTCTGGCCGGGAATCGAACCCGGGACCCACTGCGTGTCAGACCAGTACGGTAACCGCTGCGCCACGCGGGTCGTCAAAAATAATCGTGTTTATAATATTAGTATAGTATAGACGTAAACCGTGAACCATTATGTTTCAAGAACAACTTTACGATAATAACACGAATATAACAAGGTAAGGTAACGTGTTGGCATAAAATCTAGAACTAAACTATTCTATTTCACTCAATCGCATTACTTGTTGCGTCAGCGGTGGCGGTGTAGGGTTCCGGCGAGGGCCCGATATAGCGGCACTTTGCTAAACACATACTTAACTGGTTACTTTACACTGACGCGATAGGAGCGTGCCAGATCGAGGAGAAATTTCGGAACACCTGAAGATTTCGTTTCGCCTTTAACCAATTTTTGTCTCACTGCTTGGCATGAGTCTCTTGAGTCAGAGAACATTTATAAAGTCTTTACATACCTTCCAATAGTCAATTATAAAGACTTCACATACCTTCGATTTTTTAGAAACTAAAGTGTAATTGCAGGCTTTCTTGCAATGGTTATATAAATAATCCTTTTGATTATTTCCTCTTTTCCTGATAATTGTCCCAGTATAAAACGGACCGTGTAATACTAGACGAAAGATTTCCAAAAAAGAAAACATATTTTCATAGATTTCTTAAATGTTGCTTAGCAATGCTATGTTTGTTGGAGATCTTGAATAATTATGTCATAACTTTAGAATCTTCTTAATAATAATGGTAATAGCCGCGGTATCAGCTATTAATAATAGGTATCAGAACAGTGATAGCCTAATGGTTGCAACTTGCTCTCTCAATCGGGAGGTCCGAGATTCAAACTCAGGCACGCACCACTGATTCATGTGCGTATTAGAAATTAATTATCACTGATTTTCGGTAAAGGAAAACATCGTGAGGAAACCTATACACCCGGGAGTTCTTTAAAAAAATAGTTCTCGGAGGTGTGTGAAGTCCACCAATTCGCACTTGGCCACCGCGGTGCACTATAGCCTAAAAACACTCTTATTTTGAGAGGGGATCCGTGCCCAGCAGTGCGACAATAATGGGTTGACGAGATCAACCACGGCAGGAATCTTAAAGTTTTTATTTCATATAATATTATACACGCCAAAGTTTGTGAGTGTATCTTTGTTACTTCTTCACGTGTAAACGGCTGGAGCGATTTTCGTAAAATTTGGTAGGGAGTTTGCTGATACTCTGGATTAACATATAGGCTACTTTTTACAATGGGAAAATATCTTATTCCCATGGGACAATCGGTTCATCGATTTACTTTAACGCGGGCGAAACTGCGGAGTTCAGCTAGTGTCAAATATAAAATCACCAAAACTGTAGACTTTTTCTTTTCGAAAAACTGCTTTAAAATCAATTTAATTGCCTTAGAACATAAATATACAGTAGCCGATTTCTCAATAAATCCGACCATAATTAGTCTGTATTCATCATTCCGCTTCCTTTCCGCGTCATAAAAGCACTTTTACTATTTTGTAACTCCTTTTCATTTTTTTGTAAAGCAAACACGACGACGATAAATTAAAAGCAAATGACTAAAGTATAATACCACTTTTAATGGAATCCAAAATCATTAATTTTTATCATGAAATTCAGTAAAAGCCTGCGAAAGATGATCTTACCAAGTCTTAACATTGAGAATATTTTAAATTTAAATTTAATTAACATTGATGTAAAGGCGATAGGTCCTTTTGTGGATCGACTTCGGAGACAATACCCACACACCTATTTCTGCTCAATAACCAGTGTTAAGCGCTACTGTGTTCTGGTTAGAAGAATGTGGTAAAGGAGGCATTTTCTATATTTACAATTTTTACACGACTTAGACGTTCCAACTTGTGCATATACGTCCTATATGGTTCGAATGGGGCCATAATTATCACAGCTACACCTATTTTAGCGTGAAGCAGTGTCATCGTTTCGGTGAGAGAGTGAATGCCGACTCACCTTTACATAAGGCGACCATCATAGGCCCCGGGAGTAGCAACGCATCTGTGTATAACCTCAGATAGAGCCCTTGTTCGGTTGTTATTAACAGGTGTCCATGGGCGGCAGTGACGGCTTACCATCAGGTGGACTGCACGCTCGTTTGCTACTTCAATCTTAAAATCAAAAACTTAATCCTCAGATAAGACTTTTAACCTGTCTTGGAATAGTTCCAGATTCCCATGAGCATAAGCGGCTACTTGTCACCACATGTACTGCATCATTAATTGTTAGTTAAAATAAAGGTTCAACAGACATACGTAGATCATAAACACTGAAACATAATGACGTATAATGTTTTTACCAATATGACGTCATTGAATAATTTTGCTTAGTTTTGCTTGAAGGGAAAACTTGTTTTTCTCTAGTTGGAACATAATTTAATATTCAAGGTTGTGTTTGACTCGTTCGCAAAAAGTTCCATTCGCGAACGGAAATAGAAAGTTCGCCTTCCAACCCTATCTGGTGGTACGATCTGCTGATCACTACTTTGCCGCTATCGACTCGACAACCCATTATTATCCCACTGCTGGGCAAGGGTCTTCTCTCAGAATAAGAGAGTTACGGATTTTGTTTTACTTAAAAACTTTTTGCGACCCTTTGCTGGTCGGGTTCAATTTGAGACCATTTTCCACCACGCTGTTTTATATAAATATTGATAATGCTGCCTTTACTTTTAATAATAATCTGTGCATCGAGCATTATGCATGAACAATGCATGCAAAATAGGGGCAGTCAACAAATGCTGCTTTTATTCTTATGTTATTTTATATGAAATAAAATTAAGTAATTATTTAAGATAACCTTAATCATCAAATCTAATACGAGCAAAGAATATGTTTTGCCCGAACTTCAAAAAATACATTTTCTTCTTCACACATGTGTCACTTACATATGTGTAGAAGAAGATGTAGTTGTTCTGATGCAATTAACACAAATAACTCAATTTGGCAAAAACGATTATTACTGCGTTCTTTATAACAATGTTGGTACTGGACGTGGGAATTCGTAGATATCACGCGCCCGGATCTCTGCTTTATAACCAAAAAACTATTTTTACAAGCATTTGCTTTGATAGTTCGTGTGGATGCAAAGGTTGAACCTTGTTACTATATTTGGACCACTTAACCCGAACCGGTTGAGCTTCAATTTGATTTACAATGTTGATGATAATAATGATAAAATTAGCCTTATCTGAAGTAAATCACATATGTATTGCTACCGTTGATGGCTAAGTTTAATCGCCTCGGGCAAGTATGTCGCCCTTACCACATCCTTTACACCAAAATACAGCAACGCATAACATTGCTATTATTAGGCACACATAGTGGCAGTCATGTTTCCAGTGTCACACTTTCTACACTCATAGCCTCACACTAGGATTTTCTCCTGTGTCGTGTGTACCATGGACACACACAAGACGAATACACAAACACTCAGACCCAAAGCATGAATCTAAACTCATTATTCAGATACCTGGCTGTCCCGAAATCTAGCCCGGGATCCATTGCGCGTCCGACCGATATGGTAACCGCTCTGCCACGCGGGTCGTCGTGCACAAAGAGTTGTAACACTCTCATAAGGTCAGGAAGTGCAAAATTATTGTAACATTGTAGTTCGTTTTTAAAACCTTAAAATAGTGAACCATTAATGTATTAGGTACAATACAGCGTTAATGTCAAGTTCAAAGTTCAGCGAACTACCCAACAACCGGCATTTGAAACATTACTTTAACAATGTCTCATATCTCTATCCAACAGGCGCTTCAACTAAGGGCACGACTCTGCCACACTCTGCTGTCAATGAGTGAAGCGATAGATAAGTTTGAAAGTAATTAAGACAATGCGAACTTACGTTATCAACATTTTACAAGGTTTTAAGTTTTAGCGAATGTACAGTTAGTCCGTCAGATAAAGTCCTTAGGATAGTAAGTACTGCCTATAGATAATCTGTAATCAAATTTTAAACAAGATTGAACTCTTGGTTTGGAAGACTGAGAATGAGCAAATATTGTTTTTTTATTATTATTTTTGTCTATCTGTTTGTTTGGGTATTTCTTGTAAATTCTTGTTGTATATCAAAATTACTGAGTTTAATTTAAAGGATTAACGTAATATAGGAATTCCGTACGTACATTGAAGTTTTTTTATTTTTATTCCATTACCATGTACTTATTCTATCAAAGATTATTTCAATTAAAAATTATTTTATTAAGTGCTGGTAAATAGAACGAGAATCAGTTAAAAGTTAATTATACTCATTGTACTGAAAGCGAACGTGTGATTCAACTGATAGAGATAAGATCTCTATCAGATGGACTGCACTTTCTCCTGCTACTTATCCCCCAATGGATTTATATGTATGTATGTAGTTGGAAAAAGAGATACAGTAACATATATGTAGATATATGTTACTGTATCTCTTTTTCTTGAGGGAAAACCTAAAAACGTTCTCAAAACGTCCCCGAAGTTACAAAGGGGACTCTAGGATCTCCAAAATAAAACGACCTTCCTCTGAGCGCGTTGCCCCATCGGGCTCCTGCCCGGTGAGCGGCCGGGCCTACCCCTCTGTCAGGTGTTTACGATGATATGCGACCACACACATCGCCGTCCTTCCCAGGGTCGCCTGGCTGGACGATTCGACCTCTCACTTTTTCTGCCCGGAACCGCCTATTACGGAGGCAGAGGATACCATTGTTCCTGTAGTTCCGGGATCAGAATAGGCCTACGGTATTCCCTGCCTGTCGTAAGAGGCGACTAAAAGGGGCTTCCAGGATTGCGGGCGGCTAGAGTGGGAGCTCGAACCGTCCAGCCAGGCAATCCCGGGAAGGACGGCAGTACGTGTGGTCGCATACCGCCGTAAAGACTAGACGGAGCGGTGGGCCCAGCCACTAATCTGGGAGGAGCCCGATAGGGCAACGCGCACAGAGGATTCCGGTTGCGATTCATTTGGATATCCCGGAGTTCTCTTTGTAGCGCCGAGGACGGCCACCTTTCTAATGCGGTAAAAATCCCATATAACCCTACGTCGCTCCCATGGCGTCGGGTACCTTTTGAAGGTTTTCCCCTCGAGAAAAAAAAGAGGATACCATAGACATATAGTAATCCCGGAACTACAGGGACTGCACCAACGGTACGTACTGTACGGTACGTAATGACCTTGTAATCAGTTACATTGAAATTATTCATACAATTCACTCAATATAAATATAATAAATAATATTGATAGACAATGAAAAAAGAAACAATCCTTCACAAATATGTAGCTCTATTACCTAATGGTGAGTACCATTATGCAATAGACTACTTCAGAGCTGGTTAGGCATTTCAGAAATAAAACGAACTCTTACAAATAAAGGTCTTACAGAATATAAATATAACGTCTAGATATTTTCAGCCATCACTCCTCAATCTGATATTAGAATATTTGAGATATGAAAGTACAATAAATGTATCTATCTTCGAAATTATATCTGATTGTCTGTGCGTCGAGTATACAAATTACCAAATGTTCTTTTGAAACGAAATGAAATGAAATTAATTTATTGCAAGAATGTAGTATAAAGATGGTTACAGTAGGAAAGATCGTACATTCTACCATGACAATGGTGTGCAATCATGTCAATTGTGAGATTATAGTTATTAAATAAATTGTAATTATAATTGGCATAAAAATATTTTAAATTACATCTTAATTAATTATTACATGCATTCTTAGTCTATATATTGAAAATATTTATTAATGTCATAGAAGCAGTGTTGCATTAGCCATTCTGTAATTCTACGCTTGAAAATATTTAATGTCAAATTTTTATACGCGTCTGGTAACCTATTATATTTTTTATAGCCATAGGATAAGCATTTCTTCTAAATAATTCTAGTCGAGTTTTTGGCACGTCCAGTTTAAATTTCTTTTGTTCTGCAATACTGCTTCCATTTGCGATAAATTTAAATGAAAAATAAAATTGAATTAAACAGAAATGGATGATATTATTGTGTATAAGATAAAAATGACAGATAAAGTTTATAACATTTTTACGACAACAAAAAGCTACATACGACATGTTAAGATCTCATCTCTCATCTTAAATTCTTATGATAAATGACCAGATTCATCTTTGATTCTCAAAAAAGTTTTACTACTAGCGGAGGCCCAAAAAACTTTCTTTATTTTTTCTAAAATTTAATTATATGTAATTGTGTCAAGTAACTTACCTTTAAATTAAAACTAAACAGACGTATATTTTGGCATTCAGACGCTTGATGAACGTAAATAAAACGGAAATGCAAATTAATACAGCCATTTTATATTTTATTTTTAGTATTACTAATCAAATTATTTTTCATCTCTAGAGCTCTAAAGATGAAAAATGGAGTAAAGAGCTAACAAACTGGTTGCCCAGAGACTCCAAGAGAAGTAGAGGTATACAAACTTATAGATGGGAAGACGAAATTAAAAAGACGGCTGGGCCATACTGGAGAAGAGTTACGGAGGACAGGTCTCATTGGAGAGAGTTAGAGGAGGCCTTTGCCATGAGGCAAACTGAGATAAGAGATCTAATTTAAAGGCACAAAAGTATATATATATTTTTCTACATTGTCATCGAACTTTAATTTTTAGTGTCACTATCGAAACTGTTTATTTAATATTTATTGTATTTCCTTACTCAGTAATAAAGGCTATTTTTATTTTTATTTTATTTTTTATTAATCAAATTATATTTAACTTATCCAAGTATATATAGGAGTTAACGTAAGTACATCTTTATTATTTTAATACCAATGAAGCATTTTACTTCTTGCTACTTTTATTTAAATAATAAATCAATTAAAACTTACTACAGTTTCGAGAACATTAGATACCAGAGATAAAACTATTACACACAGCTTCATTACAAAATGTGTGTAATTAATAACCCAATCAATTAGCTTGTATATTCAAACAGTCCTGAGAGCCGCCGAGGCTGTAAAGGTCATTCCCCGACGAGTCCCGATCAATCACCCGCGGCCGTAATCACCCCGTGATGAGGGTAGCGTCATTATCTTTAATCCTGTGGCAGGCGCGCGACATCCAACGACTACCGCTGATGAAAATAACCTAGTTTTATATTCCAATAAACCCATGTAATCATGACTATAAATCAAATCCCAAAAATACTTATTGTCGTCAATCCATTGTTGTCCCACTGCTGGGCACGGGTCTTCTCTCAGAATGAGAGAGTTATAGGCCATAGTTCACCGCGCTGGCCAAGCGCGAATTGGTGGACTTCACACATCTACGAAAACTTTTTTTTCAAAAACCCTCGGGTGTGTAGGTTTCCTCACGATGTTTTCTTCACTGAAAAGCAATGATAATTAATTTGTAATACGAACATTTTAGAAAAAACAGTAGTGCCTGGGTTTGAGCCTCGGACTTGCCCTTTCGATCCGGATCGAAAGGGCAAGTTTTAACCATTGGGCTATCACTAAAAATACTTGTTAAATAGCCGGAATAACTTTTTTATCCGTTTAAAGCAGCAACGAGCATTCAGTCCTCTTGACGGTAAGTAGTCACTGCTAAACGTGGCCATCTGCATGCAACTGCATATAGATCAGGGGTATCTAAAGTCAATCACAGATTTAATTAAATTAAAAAAAAAATGAGAAAACTAAAGGTTACTAATTAATCGAGACCTTCGAAAATCACGTTGTAAGCATAAATAGTGAGCTAACGACAAAACTTTGTGAATGTCTAATTCTCTTCAAATTAAATTCTAATGATACTGTTATTGACTCGCGGCGCCTCACGTTCGCAAAATCTGACGCAGCGGTCTCATAACGCCTGGGGATATTTTTTAATGTACCACCAACATTGCGTTTGTAACACCAACTATAATGTGAAATTTTGATTAGACTGTAGAAGCGCCCCCGCTACACCTCTTTTCGTTTTTAACCGACTTCCAAAAAGGAGGAGGTTATCAATTCGTCTGTATTTTTTTTTTTTTTTTTTTTTTTTTTTTATATTTGTTACCTCATTTCTCCGGACTGGGTGAACCGATTTAGATGATTTTTTTATAACAGCTGTATTAGCATTGTTGTGCTCAGCTTTAAACAGCATGACGCACTTCTTCTTTTGAGACGTTCCAACCTTCCGCCCTCGGGGATATTAACTGTGGTCAGGTAAGACTGATCTATGGTTGGTTAGAAAAATCTATTATCAGCAGTGGCAGGTTACCATCAGGTCAACAAATTCATGCGCTACTTCCGTATTAAAAAAAATGCATGATTACTATGCTTACATGCTATATTTTTGCACGATTTGATTCTATCATTACCCACAAGATGGCTAAAAAACGCCTCACTTATACTTACCCAACCACCAACCACCAACAACCAACCACTTAACCTTCACCTTGTTTTCTCATAGTATAAGCCTGATTATGACCTATTTTACCCGACTGCGTAAAAAGGATAAATAATGTTATTCGAGCGTATGTATGTATGTACCTATGTATATTTGTATGTATGTCCGTTTATTTGCCACGCGCTGCAGCCTAAACGGCTTACCGGATTGTAACATATGACATATCATTTGAAACGACTAAGCCTGACGCTATAACATACCATGCTGGTCATGTGCTAATTGATAGAAATTCACACCTTTTAACTACACACCTACACTACATAACACGGCTTCCTCGTGACATTTTCGTCACAATTCAAGTAAGATAGTGTTAGATCATAATTTTAATTACGAATTAATGAATTTATACCTAAATAACTTTCAAAGCTTAGATTCATCAACCCATTGATGTCCCACTGCTGGACACGGGTCTTTTCTCGGAATGAGAGAGTTATTTAGGCCATAGTTCACCGCGCTAGCCAAGTGCGAATTGGTGGAAAAACTTAGATTAAAGATCGAGAAGCCTTCCGTACCTGACCCTAGAACTAGAAGTGGAGCAATAATGGATTGTCGATGATAATGTACATAACTATCCCCGGACTCAATTCCACGAAGATAACGATGTTCTTCAATTAAAATTAAAAGTAATAAATAAAGCTCCTAAACTTAATCTCCGGGGTAACAATTAACAAGTTTAAAACAACGATTAAAACTAGACTCAGCCAAAGCTTCGGGGAAATTTCGAATTACATGAATAACATAGCTTCGGGCTGATCAATGCTAATATTTACTGTTGTATACATTAAACGGTAAAATGTAAGAAAAGCCATTTAATTAATTGCTAGTATGAAATCGTCACTTTTAAATTCGCTAGACCAGTGTTTTTCAACCCAGACGGTCGCCGTGTAATTCGCTTTAAAATTATATGTGTTTACGTACTTAATTATATTGTTTTATCTAAACCCTACAGACACAAATACATATGATTATTGTATGGATTAAATATTCCTAACGTACAAGAAAATCGATAGAGAGAGATACCTATTGTCGTGGTAAAGATTGATAAACAGTCCGCTAGACGACATTCTACGCCATTACGAATAGTTTCAAGTACTTACCACAATTTACTTACTTACTTAATTTGTGAAAATTATTCGTTCTGTCCATTTTGTTCACGATATGTCACGTATGTCACGTATGGTTCTGTATCTGGAAAATGGCATGGAATATACTGTAGCGTTCAATACATTCCGGTGAAATGGTGCCTTGTCTTAATAGCTATAACGATTGGAATAATGGGAACCGGCCAATAGGTCGTTTGACTAACGCCTTGAAGGTTATTCCAGAGATGATATTTGCATACATAGGCAATGTTTACTCATATAACAGCAATAAACTGAATAATCTAGACAAATTGTCTCTACATTCTTGCTAAGATTTGAATATAAATCGTATGAGCGACATTTAGTGAGAAGTTTGAATAATTCGATTGCACTCACGCGAAATGTAATGGGCTATAAGTTAGTCTGGCTCCGCCGTATCCATTACTCGTGATTGATCTAAATTAGGCAAAGGTAATTTGGTATGTACGATTAATTCATTTCTATACCATCTGTTATTAATCTTAGAACTAAGTGAATTAACTGTAGAATATAACAGCACCACACCACCAACCATATTTATGTTATACAGCCAAACTGTAAAAGTAAAATATGTGATCCTTTTTGCAAATCGTGGTAAGTTTAATTTCAGTATCATAATATATAGCAATTTATCCGGGATATTAGAAACAATGTCACATCTATTTTTTATCACTTGGAAGTAGCAAACGACCCTGCAGTACCTTAAAATAAGTGGCCAGTGCCACCCATGAAAAACTGCGATCAGCCCCACATATTTAATTAAGTCTTACCTGAGGTTGGCCAAAATGTTGCCCTTTTCACCAGCGCTGGGGACTAAATTGGAATGCTTCGAATGAGTGCGTCTCCTTTACCACACAATCTGCATTTGCCATCGAGAAGGACAGTATTAGGACTCGGCTACAGACCACCATAACCATATAGCTTTTTCTGTATTGTATGTATATTTATGTATATATTTATGATATTTGTATATTATGCATTAAAAACTTATATCAACTATCTCATTGTTCGTGTTTTAAACACCTGCCACAAATTTTCCGGCAATCCAGGGTTGACTTATAGAGAATGCCATCAGGCATTAAGTTTGACCTATTATAACTTTTATAAGGATGCAATAATTATATAAATAAATAAATAAACCATTCTCTGAGATTAACATATTGCTATGGGAGATAACAAATACAATTTTTATTAACCAAAATCAAGAAAATATATAATTCATGAATAATGGACACACAATTCTTTGTGTAAATATATATACAAAAAAAAAACCGGCAGAAATAGAAATCGGAAATATCCGGAAAGGTTAACTATATCGCAAACAAGTGGCTGGCGTAATGAACCGGCCGACCGTTGCCGGCCGATCCCTGGGGTCCAGTCACACTGTCGTGACACTCTCTGCTACTCTCTTGCTCTTCATTTGAGTCGTATTCGTAACCAATTAACACTAGTTAATGAGCAGGAGAAATGTTACCAGTAATAGTCAATATAAACAACATTATTTAAAGTAACTTCGGCACATTTAAATATGTTAATGTAGGAAGTCAAGAGCTGCAACTTACAAAAAGACACATAATAACTTAACATAAAATACGGTCCTTACCGCTCCCCAAAATAGTGCGTTTGACGGGCATTAAGCTGAGGCGGGCAAGTCGCGGCGGTTGATCAGATACATAATTGTGAGACTTGCCACGTCCTTATATAGAAAAATCCTTCGTAGAATGTGCCAATCAGGGCAGTGAGTACAAACCCTTACCGCACAAATTGATCTTTATTTTTGTAGTATTATTTTCTTTGACCCTTGTAGATATCCCTTCAATACCCAATATATCTTTATTGTCAATCTACGAGTTGTAACATACAAAGCAAACTAATATCTACCCAGTATATATATTACTCAAACATGCTTTTGTTTCCTATTAAGCTCTTGTTAACCTATAAGACGTTGCACTCATTAGCGCACGGTATCTGACCTCTCCCTCTCCCCGTCCTCCGCAAATTAAAATTCTGAATTCGCCAGTGCACACAACTACCAACATAGAATTCTTAATTTATCTTTTACATATCTTATAAGTCGATAATTAACTCGCAACTCGATAGGCAAGGGGCCTCTCCTATTAACAGGAGGTACGGAAGGCATACTTATCGGACAGACACATTCGCTTCCCTGGTCGCTTCGGGAGAGTTCGCGGAAGGAACGTCGTGTGCGGAGTGCTGTAGGGTTCGGCACTTGGCCCACTACTGTGGAATATCACTTGCGACGTGATGTTGAGAGCGGTGCTCCCAGAAGGAGTGAGCATCGTCTGCTATACTGTTGATACTCTCGTCCTCACGGAAGGGGAGTGTTTTGAGAAGACGATTTAGCTAGCAGAACTCGGAGTGGCACGCAGAGGAGAGCCAAATGGCGCGCTCTGAGGTGCTGGTGTCGCGACTCAAGGAGCCACGTAACGTACGCCAACGGGTGGTCGACACTATCCTGCCGAACTTCTACGAGTGGATGGAAAGCAACGGTCGAGTGACCTACCGCATGACTCAGATGCTGACCGGATATAGCTGTTTCGGTCAGTATCTGAACAGGATAGAGAGACAGGTGACGGCCCTCTATCACCATTGCGGGCACGATGAGAATTCCGCACATGATGCGCTCAAGAACTGCCCAGCTTGGGAGTCTCAGCGGCGGATCCTCTTTCAAAAAGTTGGAGCGGACCTTTTTCCAGCGGCCGTCGTTGACGCGATAGTTCAGTGGCGAGAAGCCTGGAACGGCATGATCACCTTCTGTGAGGACTTCATTTCAACGAAGGAAGACGCCGAAAGAGCCAGAGAGCGCACTGAACCCTCGGAGAAGCAGTCGCCGCGCCCGCCGATAACGGCGTCACGTCCCTGTAGTTCCGGGATCAGAATAGGGCTATGATAACCCCTGCTTGTCGTAAGAGGAGACTAAAATGGGCTTCTGGGGTTGCGGGAGGCTAGAGTGGGATCTCGAACCGTTCGATCAGACGACCCTGGGAAGGACGATGGTATGTGTGGTCGCATACCGTCGTAAAGACCAGACGGAGTGGTGGGCCAAGCCACTCACCTGAGAGGAGCCCGATGGGGCAACGCGTTTACAGGATTGCGGTTGCGTTCCTTTGGAGATCCCGGAGTCCTCTTTATAGCGCTGAGGACGGCCACCGGGGAGGTTTTAAAAAATCCAACATAACCCTGTTTGGCAAAGGGATACCTCCCGCCAGGCTAGGTGATCATGCCTGGGGAGCGGCCATGCTCCGACAGTTGATGTTCGGAACTTGTATATATGCAGGATTCTGAGAATGCTTCGATAGCGTGTTTCAGAATACTAGTAGCGCCATCTCTTGACGAGTAGCGGGAGGTCGCCACATCACCCCCTGCTCAGACCGGAGGTCGATAGGTTCCGCGAGTCTTCGCTGCAAGTACCGTTGGATCGCCCTCTATCTGCGGTGAGTCGAGATGGGAGGGCGAAGTCAGGTCTTGGGATGCCCTCTATCCACGGTGAGTCGGGATGTGAGGGTGGAGCGAAGCGTGGAGGCGAGCAATGGCTGCTCAAGCCGTCCGAGATGTCGCGGAGAGCAGCTGGACCAGGCACAGGAAGCGTTTCCGAATGTGCTGCGATGCACCTGATGAGCTGCTAATCTGATGTTGAGATGCTGCGGTCCATCCAGGGTGTGACGTCGCCACCATCGTGAAGGGACGTGTCCTTGTCTGGGGTCACCACTTTGGCAAAGGGATACCTCCCGCCAGGCTAGGTGATCATGCCTGGGGAGCGGCCATGCTCCGACAGTTGATGTTCGGAACTTGTATATATGCAGGATTCTGAGAATGCTTCGATAGCGTGTTTCAGAATACTAGTAGCGCCATCTCTTGACGAGTAGCGGGAGGTCGCCACACCTGCATCGCTCCTACGGAGTCGGGTACCCTTTAAAGGTTTCCCAAAAAAAAAGCAGGGGCCTATCAAGTATTTTCTAAGGTTTCCAAAAACCGTTGACTGAACACTTATGTCACAATTTAAACTTTAAAGTTGTACTTAAATAATCATACAAGTATCACAAGTTTCAAGTACAATAAACAAGAATCATCGTAGCACATAAGTTGAAAGTTATATCGCGCGATCGCACGAATACGATCGTCAACGCCTAAGTTGATTCACGCTCCACTACACTAACTAGCTACGAAGATAATATTGCTGCAACAATGATTGGAAACTGATAACTTTCCTCCAGGTATTATATGTCGAAGAACACACTTTACTTGTTTCACAAACATAAGTTTCTTTAAACATTGTTTACGTTTCGCTCAACATAGCTTAAAAATATTTGCTAATATTTTCTTCAAAATATTATTTTTGTTCAAATAATAATTCGTTACATAACTAGTATGTTTTGGTGAAAGCATAAAGGATGATAGTTTTGAGGATAGATCATAAAGTGATGCTAAGGACAAGGGTCTCTTAAATAGTTATAATTTAATTTAAATATTTGTAATTTTATTTACGACTTAAATTTGATATAAAACTTGTTTAATTTAGTATCCTAATCTAATCTAACCTAACTGTTATTAATTTCTATATAGTTTCTTTGCTATGTATTTCATCAGTATTGAATGACGTTACATTATAAAAGAAATTAATACGTGAAGCAAAAACTTATGGTGCATTAAATAATATGTGGCGACGGATTAGTATAAAATTTTGCACGGTTATAGTGGACGTAGAGAAGGAGTGCAGAATGTAATTTTTTTTTCATATAATGCATTTAACATACATAAAATCAACAAAAAACACATTAAACACACTACCGTGCCTTTGTCACGACAATAAATAATAAACGAAATAAATAGAACATTCGACGCCTTACTATGAAAACACATAACGTCAAAAATGTCAGATGTCTTTGTCAAAATACCTGCTATTACTTTTAAATGCAGCTTAGTTAATAAAACTCTTTTTACCTTTAGCGGGTGCTTTCAACGTAACTTGAAAATTATAACAATCTATTTAAATTAGATAAATATTGGTGCTACCTTGAACAATATGAAGTTTAGCTTTTTAATTTAAATTAAGGTCGAATTTCGACCGTTACCGCGGGTGACTAGTAAGAGAAATTACTTTTACGCTACCACAAATACCATTACATTATGATGATTGTTACTCAATGAAGAAAAAATAATAAGTACGTATTGAAAATGTATAAATAACCCCGAACAATAACATTATTAAAAATAATAATCCCTAATATACCTACATTACGTTACTATGTCCTAAGAAACAGAATAGAAGAAATCGAGGGCGTCTTCCTATGTGTTATGAATAACTTCTGCGACCTTCTCGACACTCATACTTGATGAAAATTGGCAAAAGGAGTAACAAAAGAGACCTATGTGTAGTAGATAATTTCTAGTCACACTTTCTATTGATTTATGAAGTCAAGAGCGTCCTTCGTCTATTGGCATTCAACTTACGAATTTAAGTGCTCACGAAATTTTCCTAAGAATTTATTCAAACAATGACAACCTTTTCCCTCTGATGCAATAACAGATTGTAATTGCAATCAATTTGGAACTATGTTCAGATGAGAATAAAGTTCTTTTCTGTCTGTACACATTTTAATGATCTATCATTGTTTTTGTCACGTGGGTCTCTTGACTTCCTCAAAGTACTTATTCACTGAGAAAATTCGTTCGAAGAGGTTCCCGTAAAAACAGGCAATTAAGTTGAAGTACGACTACTCCGACGAGCGAAAAAACCATTTGGTAGGAAAGAAAAATAAATTTATTTACTTTTGTTCGGCACTCGATAAATCAATTACGGCTCCGTAACATACTTATGCTCCATTGCCTGCCAATTTGTTATTTTATATTGTACTATTTAATTTATAGAGCGGTAAAACATTGCAATAATGTGAAACACTAGGTGGTAGAGCTAATGTAGTTCGACCGGGAAGGTACCACAGCCACAATAATTTCCAGCGTAAAGCACTTTTTGCGTTTGTTAGGAAGGGTGTGATTGCCGGCTCACTTTTATATGAAGCGACTATCTCAGTCCTCGGGAGTAGCAACGCATCTGTGATACACTGCAGGTAGAATCCATGATATGAATGCGGCAGTGACCACTTACGATCAGCATACTCGCTTGCTGCTTGAATTGAATAAAAAATAAAAATAAAGCCGTAGTACAAAGGAGAAGTGTAGCTATTATCTAGTTCATATATGTAGTATTGTAAGATTGCTCGCGGAGTTTAAGAGTTAGTTATAAGACCGACATAAAAATAGTTAGACGTTATGATGGTTAGAGGTTAAGAAGTTTGTGTAAACGAAGTTGGATTTAAGACTTTGTGTATTTAGATCTAAGACGTATTAAATATCTATACTTCGATTCATCTTTTATCCTGTGATTCCCATCTACAAGATTCACCGGCCTACCAACATCTTAAAGCTGGTGAATACTACATATATTTACTACTACTACATATTTTTGTTTTATAATCATGAAGTAGCAAACGAGCATGCAGTCCACTTGACGGTAAAAGGTCACTGCCACCCATGGACATCTGTAAGCAACTTCATATAGAATATAGGTTCTATCTAAAGTCAATCACAGACGCATTATTACTCTACATTATTGACTATGATCGCCTCATGTGAAAGTGTGCCGGCAACCACACCCTTCCATCGAAACGCAAGGAATGTTAAAAATAAAATGCTTAAAGAGCATAATTAAACCATACATATAGTATTTTTTAAGTCTGAATAATATAACTTATCTGGCATGGTTAGCCGAGGTATACCAACTTAATCCACCGAGGTAGCGACACAGTTGCGGCCGTCCTCATGTTAGACTTAAACCTAGGGTTGATTACAGACGTCTCTGAACGACAATAAATGCATATCATCAGGTGGACTGCATGCTCGTTTGTTACTTCTTTATTATAAGAAAGAAACTTATTATTAAACTTTCAATTTCAACGTTAACTTCATAAGTCTACCATTATATCTATGTAACAATCAATCTCAGTAGTTGCGCGCTATACTGTAACTATTTCAACTTACCCTCAGAAGAGGGATGACAAGAATGTATTTCCCATAGTCAAGTATGTTAAGATTGTTCTTGATCTGCAATGAAAAACTTTGAGGTCAATAACCTGACACCTACGAAGGAGTCTGCATAGTTTCCAAATGTTGCCCCCAGCGAACTTTAAGCTCTTTACAGATTGTCGCGGTCGGGTCAGCGTGCGCTTTGCTGAGTTATTACAGCATCTACACTATAATACAGTCATCTTTTAACTGTTCGATCTAATCCCGTATATTTTTTTGTTCACAAAATAATAAAGAAAACAATATTTTAATATATTGACGTATTAATAAACTTGACTATTTTAAACTATATCACATTAATCTTAATGATGTATTATTTTAATGGAAGATATCTTATTTGTATGCTATATTAATATATTATAATGATAACTAATGATAACAAAAACAAGATATTATTTAATGAATATAATAATTAAAGATAATTATTTTCACTAATAATATTTAAAAAACTCAATAATTTACTTACGTAACAGATGATATTAATTTCTTGTATGTCCCAACTTCTATCTTCTCTGTAACAGGGTGGCAGTTAACACCATAAGAAGGGCGCGGCGCCACATCCGTCACTGAGCCGCCGGCGTAAATATTCTTTATTTCTGCAAACAAATACGCAGATTTTCCTATTGAAGACCATAATGAGCCTTTTATACAAATCACTTATAGTACTGTATTTGAGAATATGAACGAATACAAAAATAATATAAAAAAAAACCTTATTATCAGATTTTTTAACAGATTGACATGGCAAATTAACATATTGTGATCTGATGACAAGTGGTCACTGCAAATTGTAAGGAACTACATAAAAAGCAGGGGTTGTATCAGAAGTCTATCACTGATGTGTTGCTACCCCTAAAGACTAAGATGAGCCTTAAAAGTGAGTCGACAACCCTCCACCCTCCTTGATCTTGACTCTCACCGAAACGCGAGAACTTTTTCATGCTAGAAATAAATGTGGCGCTAGTACCTCCCCGGTCGAACAACACTGTTTCTACCTCCTGGTAAAGTAATGAATGAGAGATGAGCATTTTGAAATGTAAAACACAGTACTTATACTTTTTTAACAAAAAATATATAACCTTATAACTATATGTCTACGTACAACATATTATTGTTATATTATTCCATACTCTAGCCAAGATCGGAGTTGAAGTGAAGTTACAAAAATAACATTTCGCATAGAAATAGTAAATCAAAGAAAACCTTTAAAGCTTACCTACTCATAAAAAACAATGCTAGAGTTTATCAGTTCGTTTTTTCCCGCCCCCGAGGTATTTTGGAATCCATTCGACTGTTGATCAGGAATAAGACTGCACATTCATCATTACACTACATTGTGGTTCAACAGCGGTACTCAAACTACATGTACCCTTTTTTGTTTTCGAGGGGAAAAACCTTTATAAGGTACCAGACGCCGTGCACTAAAACACTCCCGGTGGCCGTCCTCGGCGCTAAACAAAGAAAAGTCTTTCACAAAATAAAAGTAGCAAACAAGCATTCCGTCACATAGACATCTGTAACCAACTCCATAAAAAACAGGTTTTTCAGATTGAGACGATTAAAGCTCTTACGCCACTGTTATCGACGCGAACCGAAACGAAAAATTATTCTATTGAATAATTGACGTCACTCGACTGGTAGAGTTACTAAGTTTGAGTACCGCTGTTCATACCCGACAATAACCTTCAAACTATTTTTCCTTTTTCTCATTTGAAAAATAGGGTTCGATCTGAATAGTGCTCCGCCCTGCGATGCCTCAAGCGTATTCAAATAATAGGATTATCTTTAAGTTTGATGGATTTACTGCTGACATGAACTGTAGCAGATCTCGGATCTTATCGATAGCCGTCAGCAACTAAACTTATTCATACATGTGTAGAAATTCAGTTTTCACATTTACATTCCAGTCATAGATAAAATTACAATAATGCTGTATATTTTCTGGGCTACAACGCGGTTTATGTCTCGCTACTAAATCTCTTTCCGAGACTTAGAATAATTTGTTTAACGTTATTATTTATTTCACTTAACACTTTTTAAAATATGTTCCAACATAGTAACGTAAAAGTAATAACAATAACACAAATAACTGGAAGTAAATAACCAAAAGTAACTAATAACCTAATAACATGTGTATTTTATAACGGTCTACTTATTCCCCTTTATGTTTTTTAATAATGTATTTTATTTACTCTAAGTAGGTGTGTACTTTTATATATCTAACTTAACAATTATTTAAATTTTAGTGGATATTTATTTAAACGACATTTACTACCTGCTTACAAAGTTTGATTTGGTATGTTTACTATCTAATGAGCCCATTAAAATTTTTCGCAATTAGTACGCAATATGTAATATTTTCCAAACCGTTTATTCAAATTACACGCAGTAAAAAGCAAATTCTATCTACATTTGAATTATTGCTTTTATTTCGATAAAGATTAATACAGAACATAAGAAAGCAATATCTAATTTAACGTGATATTTTAACTATTTTTTTAAAACCAAATGTAATAATAGTAATGTAGTATTATAAGTTACCCATAAGATATAGATCCTATTGCAGACTTATTTGTAGTATTTTAGTAGATCTACATTTCTCTAGTACATTGTTTTAGTGTTACTCTGCTAGTTTACGCGGCATACGCTTGTAAAACTCTCCGCCGGCGATTTTTTCGTGCTTGCATATCATCATTAAAACCAGAGGGAGCGGTGAGCACCAACTGCTCACCTGGGAGGAGCCCGATGGGAGCAACGCGTTTAGAGGACTCCGGTTGCGTTCCTTTGGAGATCCCGGAGTCCTCTTTGTAGCGCTGAGGACGACCACCGGGGGGGTTTTAGTCCGGTAAAAATGCCATATAACAATGCGCCGCTCCCACGGCGTCGGATACCTTATGAAGGTATCAACCTCGAAAACAAAAAAAAGGTTGCTTCTATCTTTAGGTTAGCTTGCGTACATTTGGTACAAAAATAGTCAAATATTTATTTGACTATTTTAAGTTACTTTGTCACGTTAAATTTTACTTACAGGGCCTAATAACGGTTTTTTTATAAACCACATTTTTTTTCTTTCGTTCTCCGAGGTTTCAGTTGAAGTAACTCTTTGCGCCATCTACCATTCATTGATAACATTACATGGGACTTTAGCGTTCACAATGTAGAGCTTAGCGCGTAGTTTTAAACTTCTTCAACAGATGGCATTAAAGTCTACCAGTGGTGTTATATTCTGCCAGTATTGTGTAAATACTTTTATTAAATTGTAAGTTGGTGTATTTAATAACCAAGCATTAATTAATTCGATAAAAATGAATAAGTTTGTAACAGTACACTTGTTCAGAAATTCATTTTAAAATTATTTGATGTTAAATGAAACCGCACTGGGTCCTGAACTCCAGATCAATTGGTTGCATGTACATATAAAGTGCCATAAGTTACAGTAATCACTACATAGTATAATAAAACAAAGTCTGGCTTCCCGCTTTCTGTTCATATGTATGCTTAGATCTTTAAAACTAAGCTACGGATTTTAAGGCAATTTTTTAATAGATAGAGTGATTCAAGAGGAACGTTTTTGTGTACATACATGCATAGTAAGTTTGTATTTTTGACCTTTAGGCGCAACGAAGTTCGCCGGTCAACTAGTGTTCTATACAGCTTACTAATAATAAGACGTACGTACTATGTACTATGTTTTTAAAAGCAAAAGTAGTGTGTGAAGATGACGGTCTTCCTGTTATAACAGACAATCTTAAGGCATAAGTATCTAGGCAAATACATAAGTAAGGTCCCTTTTATGTTATACATTTGCTTGGATGGTTAACAGATTCGGTTTCATTATTTTGTACATTATCCTTATAAGATAAGAAATTTTCTTTAACCATGTAGTTCAAAATGGATACTGTCGATATAACAATATTATACGTTTTTTTAATCCGCTACGACCATGGAAATTTTACGTCACTATCTTGACCTATGGCCAAGATGATTCTTTGAATGAATTTTATTTTAGTTTGTTTTACTTTCAAGCATCGTAGAACAGGTATGCCGTTAACGAATCGTGGTGCAGGGCTCGTACCACAGGTGTGACGCGACCGGTTGTATGGACCACTACCGCTATGCTTGGACCCAACTATAATGGTAAGTACTTGTTAATTTGTTTTATTTATGTAAAACTAGTTGACCCGGCGAACTTCTTTCCTAAAATTCAAAAATGTAAAATTTCTGTTTCTCTACTATACGATACAAGTATTATACATAAAAACCTTCCTCTTGAATCACCATATCTAATAAAAAAAAACTGCATTAAAATCCGTAGCGTAGTTTTAAAAATCAAAGCATACATAGGGACAGACAGCGAGAAGCGACTTTGTTTTATACAATGCAGTGATTAGTACATTTGTATGTCGGAATAAAAATAATTAGTGCTTGAATTTGTTTCTAAAATCGGCTCAGATAATAAATATCTATAACGGTATTTATTTATCTAAGTTAGTTATGTTTTTAATAGTGAAGGATACAGCGTGTTTCACCCATTTTAATTACGTTTTTTAACTGTACTTGTGATAGGAAATTATGTGCACTTTAAATACTGCTATCCAAGAAACGCTGCATATAGTTCCAGCAAATATCCTCATATTTATCTTTATACCTACAAATTGGAAGAAAACAAAATATATTTCTCCAAGAAATATATCAAAAGGTTATCTTATGTGATGAAAAATATATTGATAAGCAAAGTTTTAGTAAGAGAAATATTAAAGAACTAGTCCCTGGGTATTTTCTTGTAAAAGTATTAATTAGATTGTTATTCACAATTATGATCTTTATTGTGACATTGATAATTAATTAATATCCAACGACATCATTATATTAAGTTGTTTTATTTACTAATGAGCTGGTCGTAAGTCTAACGACTTATTCACATCTTCCACTGATATGAACGTTAAGCGCTACGGCCATTACTGATGACGTTATTAGGGTATCGTAACCTAATATATAGATTAAATAATGTCGGACAAACAATTCCAAATTATCAATAAGTGATTGCATTATATTGTAATTTAATTCATACAAGGAATACGAAGTCTCAACTTTCACGATATGACATTACACTACAACAGCAACTCTATTGTAGAGTTCTGTGTAGATGTGTAGAGACATGACACTATTTTTTGTAATGTCCTATTGAGTATAATTCTTTGGTTATTTTATGAAGTAGGTAAATATATGTCGTATTTTCATTTTTTTTAATATTTTTCTTGAACCGATGAAAACACTTTCGGCAACAATAGTCAGTGTGTGATATGACGGCAGTCGAGACGAACACAAAAATGCAAGCGTTCATGGAGTTTGTTAGAAAACTTAAAAAAAAAAAACACATTTTTTTTTCTTAACCATATCTTTTTTCTTACGATAATAGTGCTTCCAGTTAAAGTGAGTAACTTTACTTGCGCCACCTACAATCATTAGATTTACCGACTATTAATTACTGTGTCAATCAAGCCTAAGTATAAGTCCAAAGCCTATGATTGACATCTTTATCATCTAGCCTCTGTGACCAACGTTAAGTGGTCGCCTGAAAGTGTGCCGGCAACCAAACCCTTCGATCAAAACGCAAGAACTGCCTCACACTAGAAATAGGTGTGGCGGTGATCCGGGCGAACCATTGTTCTAGCACCTCTGAATACTGCAGAAGAAGTCACTAGATACTGCTAGACGGAGATCGAATTTCGCGAAGACGCACCGCCAGGTTAATGCCACGGTAACATAAGCTAATTGGACAATATAGCCTTGACATACATATAAAACATATTTGTTGCCGTACGACCTGTGTAACGAACAGTTACGACGCTAAGCGATGGGTGCCGCGAGTGCCGGCGCGGGGCGACGCGGGCGCAAAGGTCGCGGCTGCCCGACGCACCTCTTGAATAACAATGTGACGGCTGTGCAGGCAACTGTACACCTTGAAAACGGTTGCATAGGGACGGGAATTGATACAAAGTAACTACTTACATTATTTTTCCCTAAATAAAATCTTAAATTCATATTAAGTACCTTCTGTCGAAATTCATTAGAGCTACGTCAACGTGCACGCTCGGTGCGCGATGTTTACGCAAGTAAGTTTTGCTTTCATATGTTCTTTAATGTATGCGTGAAATTTTTCATTATATCGACCATGTTTCTGTTTCAAAGTTACAATATAATTTCCTCGAATGTTCATTACTTCAGTGTTTTCAGGAACTATTCACAGCGGGTTTCAACGCGCACGCAACGATGGTCGCCGCGGGACCTAATTGCATAAAATAATAAAGTACAATTATTTATATGTATAGTGCTAACATATGTATTATTAATTACCTGCCTTTACTATTTCATTACTTTGAATATATGAAGAGTACATATTACGTATGCAAGGTAACCTATATTGTATTGATTTAAAAGCCGATATCAATTTCTAATAAAACATCTTATTTGCTGAAGAAATGACTGTATAATGGTACATAAATTTAGATTAAGTAAATTGGATTGATATGAATTAATTTGACTACCTCAAATATTACTGCCACTACTGAAAACAAGGACCAAAGTTAAATAATTTTAAACAAAGTTTGCTGAGTCTTAGAATTTCTATCTTATTTGAAGTGCGTTGAATAGTGGTAGGACTCTACCAAACTTGATTTTTGATACCTCTTAAGCGTTTTCCTCTTTATAGAAACAGTATTGATGCTGCTGTTTTGTAGTTTGGTGTGTTCCAACTAGAAATTACTATTCGTAGATTATCAGAATCTCTTATGACATTCTCCGCAGGATCCCGCAAAGCGAAACAATAAAAAAAAGAATAATTTTAGATAAACATGACTTGTTGCAGGAGGATAGATTGGGAACTCAGTGTTGCAGGAGGATAGATTGGGAACTCGAACCTTTCGAAGCAATTCGAGGAAGGACAGCGATATGTGTGACCACACATATCGCTGTCCTTTCTCGAATATTCCGTCGTGGGAGGAGCCCGATGGGGCAATGTTCTTGTATGACTTCGGGCGCGTTCCTTTGGAGATCCTGGAGTGCTCATTGTAGCGCTGCGGACTTTCATACAGCATCTTGTACCTTTTGAAGGCCCCACTTCGAAAACAAAAGAAAGGTTCCGACGGATCCGGCACCAATTTACACATCCGGTACCAGTTCACCGGATCCAGTAAGAAGTTGCATCTTAACTCTGAAGGAGAAGTTTGGATGGTAACACAAACTAAAAATAATGTTTTTTATAAAATACTAAAAATAACTACATTTTAAAATGAAGTTTTTCAAAGAGAATAAGTCGGGGAATGTGGGGGAAATCAGATAGTGGGTCCAACCAGATAGTGAATATTTCAATACTCCGCGTATAGTTGTATTGTATCAGTTAACTAATTAAGATATAAGCGAAAATGCTTACCTGGTTCGGTTGAAAATGACGGAGAAGGTAACATCTCATTGCATCCTTTTATAAACGAAAATTAAAAACACAAGAAGTCATGTAAGATTACGAAATTTTTGAAATATTATTTTTAGGGTGAGTCGTATTTTGTTATAGAAAGCTAAGTTATTTCAGAAGTAATACATATTAGACCTTCAAAAAAAATATTAAATGTTGCTATGAGTGTAAAAATAATCGGTTACTTATTACAACTTTAAAAACAGTTCCAATGGGGTACAGGCGGACGGTGTGAATCCGCATGTGCGGTTTCCCTATTGATATATAGGTGATTGTTTTATTTCTCTTTCTAATTACCTCTAACCTTAGACGGTTAATTTGACGGTTTGATTTGTGACGAAAGATGTAGTAATCCTAAGACCGCAGATGAATAGTAGATAACAATATACCGCACGTCTTAAATGGGCACACAAAAGTTTTTTTGGTTGTTCTGAGCCATAAAAAATATTGTTTGTATGTAAAACGGAATAAAATTTTATTCCGTTTTACATACAAGCCATACCTACTTCTAGCGTGAAGCATTTCTTGCGTTTCGATGGAAGGGTGTGGTTGCCGACACACTTTAATATAAGGCGACCATCATAGTCCTCGAGAGAAGCAACGCATCTATGATTGACTCAGGTAGAACCCATGTTCTGTATGAAGTTAATTACAGATGTCCATGGGCGGCGGTGACCACTTACCATCAGGTGGACTGCATGCTCGTTTGCTGCTTCTATCAGATAAAAAAAAACCATAGGTAGGTATGGGGTGAATTCAGATTTGGAACTTTTCACTAAAATTGTTCCAGTTTGTTCTCTTTAAGATTGATCTCATATATTTTCCAGTCAAAGTGATGCAAAAGTATAAGAGAAACGTTATTAAACAATGATTTTCAAAACAAGTAATACTAGTGTTGATTTTTTAAGACTATTGTCTTGTTTTGTGCTATTCATTCTTTAATGAACTCCACTCGTCACGTTAATCTACTGATATTATCTTTTTTTACAGAATTTAAGCTTCACTTTTAGATTTTACTTTAAATTTATGTTTATAAATTTTTTGACACTTATAATGTTATCGTTTTCTCTTTTTAATTGTAGAATTAGTTTAGTAAAGGTAATTTTTAATTGTATATGTATCTTTTTTTACACGGCTTTAAGCGTTCGATCAATCCTGGCCAGATCCGGCGCGGGATTGAATAAAAAATCGGGCGAATCCGGCCCGATTGAAAATGATGCCGGACTGCAATCCCTAGTACATATACGTATATAACAACCCTGTGTAATGTTTTGTGCGTCTTTAAATGGTGTCTAAAAAGATAAGCCATTTAGACCTAAGGTCATCTACCAATTAATAAGGTAGATAATTAATTTGCTTCGAATATTCACCAACAGTTTCCACGTTTTATTTTATTAAAAATATTAACAAGAGCTCGTAGGAGCTCGAACCTTCCAGCCCAGCGGCCCCGGGAAGGACGAGTGCAGATATGGCAGGATGCTCGGAGTCCTCCACGCAGCGGCGACGACGGCCACCGGGGGGTTTAAGTGAGGTAAAAAACTCACAAAATTTGGCGTTCCTCTTACAGCGTCGGAAACCTTTTGAAGGATTCCCCCTATATAACAAGAAAAGGTCCTGAATACTCGTAGCATAAAACGAGTTAATTTTAAGTGGCTGATGAAAACGAGTACGTATAAATATCCATTCTTAGCGACAAATAAGTATCAGAATATTGCATTTGACTGTGATTTATCACATCGCAAGTACACTATACGGAGACAAAGTGGAGGCGAGGAGATAAGTTCCACGAAGATCGTCAACAGCGACCCGCACCCCCACCTCCGACCGCAGATAACGTATCACGGATCCTTCTCGACACAAGAGACGACGTGGAATTTACATACAATTATTAACACTTTATATATAATCACAATGATACTTAGTATTTAGCATGATGGTTTGATACTTTCACGGTTTTTGGAAAAACGTCCTTAGGGATATAATTATATAGGATATTGGGGGTTGTATGAAAAAAATAAAAAAGGCATTTTTTTCTCATTTACACTATGTAAAAAATTGCAATTAAAAAACAGTAATTGATTTACATTGAAATACATCTTTTTCTTATTAACATTAATTTTTATCCTTAACTAGCTGTCCCGACAAACGTTGTTTTGCCATATAAAAAATAAAAAAAAAATGTTAAGGGTGGACAACCCTTAAGGGGTATGAAAAATAGATGTTGGCCGATTCTCAGACCTACTGAATAAGCATATAAAATTTGATAAAAATCGGTTAAGCCGTTTCGGAGGAGTATGGCAACAAAAACTGTGACACGAGAATTTTATATATTAGATTTTATTTAGCAAAATTTTCGCTTTTATATTGTAAGGACAGAAAACATAAAATTTAAAATATCGCCTACTATGTTTTTATTTCACAAAATTGAAATAAATAATGGCTGAAAGATACTTAATGTAGTTTTGTTTAGTCAAATGAAGAAATATTATATTTTTATACTAATATTATAAAGGCGACAGTTTGTGAGTGTGTAGGAGTCTCACTTATGTTTGTTACTTCTTCATGTCCAAACGGCTGGAGCGATTTTCATAAAATTTGGTAAGGAATTGGCTGACTTTCTGGATTAACATATAGGCTAACTTTAACTGCGGAAAAATATCTTATTCCCGCGGGAAAATCGATACATCGTTTTTTTTAACGTGGGCGAATCTGCGGGGTTCAGCTAGTGTTTAATAAGCAGAAGAACAATTGCAAAATAATATCCACGGTCACGCATAAGTGCCTCGAATCAAATAAAGAATGAACCTGATATTAAGTTATTAACATGACTAAGTTCCACATTGTAGGAGAAGGTTCTATTATTTATCCATGGCAGGCCTTTACTAGTATGTACCATTATTGTAACTGCACTATTTTCACACATAACAGCCTATTAGACCGTTCGATTAAATGATAATATATTGGATTCGCATTCTCTGGTAACATAGTCAACTATTAATGGTTTATATTGTGGTATATTTTTTAGCTTTAATAGGTACATTAAGGTATTTCAATTCAAGGACTTGGGCAAGTTTCATCAAAATAGGTTTCAAGTATTTTTTTACGTGTAACATACAAACATCCTCACAAACTTGACTTCAGACAGGAGCCTTTTTCTACTTGTAGTTAAATATACACGTAAATAGACGGGAGTTACCACTTACCATCAGGTGAACTGCATGATAGTTTGCTACTCCGACGTTACTAAAAAATGATATTAAAAAACTTCTTTCTATACGGCGTACGCAAACGTTGCCTGTTTGCTACGCTTTCGTAGCAACCGCCTTCGTCATCACCACATTATTCACTGATGGTACACTATAACATTAAGTCAAACAGTGATTACATACTCCGTATGATTTTTTTTTATCTGATAGGAGTAACAAACGATGTTAAGTGGTCACTGCTGCCTATGGACATCTGTAACCAACTTCATATAGGACATGGATTTTATCTGAAGTCTCGAGGAATAGGATGGTCGCTTTATCTAAAAGTGTGCCGGCAACCACACCCTTCCATCGAAACGCAAGAAATGCTTTACGCTACAAATACCTCCCCGGTACCTCCCCGGGTGAACTACACTGGTTCTACTACCTGATTAACTTACATTGGTTAATTTTGACTTTCTCAGAAGTTGTTAAAGGTAAGTAAAGTTTACCGATACAATGTTTTTAATTAGATTTATGGGTCACTAGTCTCTACTTTGAATAATTGTTGTGGAATACAGAGTGAAAAAAACGTAGATAATACAACAATATTATGACAATGATAACTAAATTAAAAGGAGCATAGGGTAAGTACGTCCCGACCAGGTGGGCCGATTACCTGATGAAGACAGCGGGAAGCCGCTGGATTTAGAAGGAATGGGACCTACTGGAGTGGCACCATTTACTATTACTATTATTTGAATCTCTTATGATTCTAGCTAAGGTGGTAGAACCAGTGTAGTTCGACCGATAAAAGTACCGCCCCTACACCTATTTCTAGCGTGAAGCAGTTCTTGCGTTTCATTGGAAGGGTGTGCTTGCCGGCACACTTTTATATGAGGCGATCATCATAGTCCTCGAGAGTAGCAACGCATCTGTGATTGACTTCAGATAGAACCTATGTTCTACATGAGGTTGCTTACAGATGTCCAGGGGCGGCAGTGGCCTCTTACCATCAGGTGGACTGCATGCTCGTTTGCTGCTACAATAAGATAAAATAATAATAATAATGATAAGAACGCATTTGTGATTGAGTTCAGATAGAACCCATTTGAAGTTGCTTAGTGTTCGTGGGCGGCAGTCACCAATAACCATTATTAACGATTAGCAAACAAGCTTACAGTTCATCTTTAAATGTAAGCTCGTTAGCTACGCCAATGTTATAAAATAAATTATTACTAAATTAATGTACCCCAGCTGAAATTAAGCAAATCATAATACAAATATATTTGGACATCTATCGGCCGGTGCTGACCTATTCTCCTTATCGTGACACTTTTTGTCCTCACTTTGGGACAAGGTTGTTTATAAAAACTTATCGTATTCATAAGTAACGACTATTGTTACTGGTTGTTATAACAGAGATATGATTGCAGATAGCAACAAAATTACAATTGTTTTTGTACATACTTAAAACATTTTACTAACATCGAAGCAAATGAACATACAGTCCTCGTGATGATTGACTGCCACTGCCCATCGACAATTATAATAATAATAATAATAATAATAATAAATAGATTTATTGCCTTGTAATTCACAATGTTAAAAATACATATAAGAACTTAAACTAAACATGGGCAAAAGGATAGGACTCAGCTTTCGCTACTACGGGATTGGGATCCCGTATAGCGCTGATTTTCAGTCCCTCCCATCTTCCTCAGATCTTACGTGGAAGTTGCATCACGCGTTCTCCCCCTTTACCGACTGACAATAATTAATAGACAGAGAAGCGTTGTATTTAAAATCGAAATAAACAAGAAATAAAGAAAAAAAAAATAGTCTGATCATTGTTGTTAGCACCTAAAAAACATAAATGTAACAAATACAATTGTTATAATTAATTTAAACTCTTGCCTTTCTGATGTTGTGTGCATGATGTGGTGTGTAGGTCCTTGATGTTAAAGTACTTATTCAATTTTATAAGTTTATGATAGGCAGGCTTCATATTCTCCGTAGCCAGTTGCTTCTTTAGTAAAGCTGATTTGTATTTGGATTTGAAACATTCTGTTGTCATTTTATTTCTCAGAGGCGGTGGAAGATCTTTCCAAATACTCGCCGCGGTAAATCTGAAGCCTTGCCTATACCTCGACGTCCTGTGTTTGGGTATTAGTATGTGTGTTTGCGCATACGAACGTAAGCTTCGTAAGGCAACATCCTTTATCCACACCAGTTTTTCGAATAAGTATTCGGGTCTCTTGTTCCAAATAATCCTGTGAACAGTGGCAGCGTAATGGAGTTCTCGTCTAGCGCTCATATTCAGTATACCCATTCTGTTTAAATATGGAGTTATGCTTTCTCGCTTAGGCACCTTATAACAGAATCGGATACACGCATTTTGTAAGCGCTGTATAGCTCTTTCCATACTTACATTAATTCTTGTTCCAAATACAGTGCTGCAGTAGTTTAATTGCGACAGGACAAGCGAGTCACATAAGAGCAGGCGTAATTCTTCTTGGATGTAACATCTTATTTTGTACAATGTTTTTAGTTTTAAGAAGGCAAATTTAATCTTATTGTTAATGTGATCTACAAACTTTTGTTCTTCATCTAGAATTAGACCTAAATTGCGACCTAATTAACCTAAGAAAAAAATTGGAACTCTAAGTTGTTATAGATGCGTATTTAAACATTTTTTTTATCAGACTGAAGTAACAAACGAGCATGCAGTCCACCTGATGGTAAGTGGTCACTGCCGCCCATGGATATCTGTAATCAACTTCATACAGAACATGGGTTCCATCTGCACTTCATAAAGAACACGCGTTGCTACTCCCCAGGAGTATGATGGTCGCCTCATGTGAAAGTCCAGATAACTAAGTGCCTACTTTTAGGCAGAGGTTTCTCTAAGGCGTCTACAGTTTCTAACTTTAATCTATAGGTGAATACCTATACAACTAGGACATAGTTGAAAAGGGAATTCTTTTCAACTATGTGTCAGTGTTGCCAACTTATGGGTTTTTCCTCCAAATTTAGGGAATTTTCAAGTAGGATGGGGATTTTTTAGGGGTGTAAAATTTTTTGGGGTTTTTATAAGTTCAACATATAGGTGTTTTTAATGGGAAATCTCCCTATATAATCAATGCCTCACGACGAAAAAAAAAAGGAAAAAAAACGTCATGCACTACACCCGAAGACCTTTTTTTTTATTCATCGTCAAGTCAGGTTGCCAGGAAGAATAATAATTCATTATGGGGGATTTTAGGGGTTTTTAATAAAGACTTTAGGGGAATACATTTTTGAGAGAGTTGGCAACCCTGCTACGTGTTAGTATAATAATTATACGAGTACTCTTAAATCATGGTAGTTTGGTCGTAGACAAGCAATAGACTGACAATGTTACTGTTTATCAGTATTGTTAATAGAGATTAATTAATTAATGTTTAGTACTTTTCCTTAGAAGCCATCTCAATTAGTAATGAGTTTCCAATAAACAATCCACTAATGAGATCTAGTATGATAATGTTTAAAGTGATACTCATTGCAAATAAACCCAATCTCAGCAGTGAGATGTTATTGCAATGACATTACAGGAAACCCTAATGCTATAGATATGTACATAACTTAAAATACTATATACATATATACTATATATTGTAAATTTATTACTAAGTATTTATAATATTATAAGTAGCCTTTTTTGTTTATTTATTTTAGTGCAATAGATATATTTGACGCGATACTTTTCGTGTAATGAAAGGAAAAAAGTGAATAATAATGTAGGGTGAAGTGGGGAAAAACGGGAACCTTTAGCAAATATGCAGTATAAAATCGTTTGGTCGGCTACAGACACTTCAAACTGTTACTGGAACATATTTTTTCTTCAATTCTTAATTCTATAATAGATTCAAACACATTTTTTTAAATGAATTAACAATTTAAAGAATAAAATACTATATGATAAGAGTATTAAATCTCTATCATGGACAAAAATAGTAAAATATTAAATCGGATTTGGAGAAAAATGTAGTAGGTCTTGTAAGTTACACAACGCCGTAAAGTTGAAAAAAAAATCTAATGTGGCACATTATACATCCACCACTATTACATTTGTACCAACTACTTATTATTTTAATAATTAATTTCAATGTAGTGTCAATGTGTTTAGCAGGTGGCAGAATCAGTGTAGTTCGACCAAGGAGGTACCACCGCCACGTCTACTCGTATTTCTAACCTGAAGCAGTTCTTGCGTTTCGGTGGAAAGGTGTGGTTTCCGGCTCATTTTTACATTAGGCAACCATCTTAGTCCCCAGAAGTAGCAACGCATTTGTGATTAACTTCAGATGTAACCCTTCTTCTATATGAACTTGTTTACAGGTGTCCATGGGCGGCAGTGACCACTTACCATCAGGTAGACTGCTTGCTTGTTTGCTACTTCACTTAAAAAAATATCATCATTAATTTTTCTTTTACGGATATTAAACTTATTCCCCCTTGCCTCACTTTCCTCTAATAAAGTTGTGTATTCTACGTTTCATTTACAGCTCCAAATGTTTTATCGACTACACCGTTGTTGAAGTTGAAAAGTTACTTTATGTACTCTGCACTTTAACTTAAAACTTCAAAGTATACGTTATCCGAAGTACCTACTTTTAAAATCCTAACAGTTACATACTAGTGACGTAACTAATGTCATTATTTGAAGCTTCGCAAATGCAAATGCGAATATATATTTTTTTTTTAACTTGACGGGGCGGAAAAATAAAAAAAAATTACGACCTTTTTTTAGTCGTCAAGCTGCAGTTCCACATTTGCAAAAAAATCGCACAATTCTTGCGAATGCGAATGCAAATGTGTAAAAACCGGTAAATTTTGGTTACATCACTATTACATACACATACATACTAGCTCTATTTTCATAGTCCAAAAATATACCTGTAATTCAGGCTACGCTTAAAGTTAAAAATTCGGGCTACTCTCAAAGTCCAAAAAAATTACATTATCCAGATGCTCTTAAAGTTAAATCTTACCAATCCACACTACTTTTAAAAACAAAAAAGAAATACATATTCCATTGTGCTCCTAAAATATACTTGCAAAATCCTGACCACTTTTAAAGTTCAAAATGATTACATAGTCCAGGCTCCTCTTAAAGAGCTTCGGTGGCACCAGGCTACCAGGTGGCAGAACCGCCACACCTATTTCTCTCTCTCGTCAACCCATTATTGTCCCACTGGTGAGCACGGGTCTTCTCTCAGAATGAGAGAGTTTAGGCCATAGTCCACCGCGCTGGCCAAGTGCAAATTGGTGGACTTCACACACCTCCGAGACCTTTTTTTTATTTAAAAAAAAAAGGACTCTCGGGTGTGTGGGTTTCCTCACGATGTTTTTCTTCACCGAAAAGCAGTGATAATTAATTTCTAATACGCACATGAATCAGTGGTGCGTGCCTGGGTTCGAACCTCGGACCTCTCGATCGAGAGGGCAACTTTCAACCATTAGGCAATCACTGTTCTCACCTATTTCTAGCGTGAAGCATTTCTTGCGTTTCGATGGAAGGATGTGGTTGCCCGTACACTTGTATATGAGGCGACCATCTTAGTCCTCGGGAATAACAACACATCCGTGATTGACTTCATATAGAACCCATGTTCTGTATGAAGTTGATTACAGATGTCTATGGGCGGCATTGACCACTTACCATCAGGTGGACTGCATGCTCGTTTGCTACTTCAGTGAAATAAAAAAAGACCGAAAACTTGCTAAAACGCACGAATGTGTCCAGGCTACTCTTAAATTTTAAAAACCTGTAAAATTCAGGCTACTCTCAAACTTTATAAACTTTTAAATTCCAATAAAATATTGCCCAATCCACCAATAAATTCCTGAAACTTAGAATAGCTAGTTTAAGTTATAAAAGCTAGTTAATCTAGGCTACTAAATATTAAAATAATAGCAGAAACCCGCAGCTTCGCCCGCGTTAAAAAAAATCGATGTATCGATTATCCCATGGGAATAAGATATTTTCCCACAGAAAAAGTAGCTTGTATAATAATCCAGAGTATCAGGAGTTACCTTACCAAATTTTATGAAAATCGCTCCAGCCGTTTAGATGTCAAGAAGTAACAAACGTACACACTCACAAACTTTCGCCTTCATAATATTATAGTATAGTATGAAGTATGTTAATATTAGTATGATGATTAGTCATTCTGAAAGCCTCTAAACAACAGGTTTGAGTAAAGCGCTGATGAGAACCTACCAAATTATTGAACAACCGGTCGCGGTGCGACATGTCTTCACTCTTGCGGCTTTAATAAGCAGAATTGCTTACTTTTTGCAAAACTAGGGACCTTTAATATCAGCCCCCTTCCAAGCAATTGACATTGGACAGACTTTTTGTTTTATGAAGTTTTCGTATTATAATACCTAGTTCTTGAGTGTTTATTGAATGTCATAACTAGGTATGCAAGTCTCACGTAGGTCCCACATTTTTTGCGGTGCGGTAAAAATCCCGCAGGGTTATGTGGGATTTTTACCCCACTAAAACCCCCCCGATGGCAGTCCTCGGCGCTGAAAAGGAGGACTCCGGGATCTCGAAACGACTTCCACCGGAATCCTCCGAGCGCGTTGCCCCATCGGGCTCCTCCCAGATCGGTGGCTGGGCCCAACGCTCCGTCTAGTCTTTACGACGGTATGCGACCACACATACCGCCGTCCTTCCCGGGATCGCCTGGCTGGACGGTTCAAGCTCCCACTCTAGCCGTCTGCAACCCCGGAAGCCCCTTTTAGTCGCCTCTTACAACAGGCAGAGGATGCCGTAGCCCTATTCTGATCCCGGAATTACAGGGTACGCCCTGTAGGTCCCACTGACCTCATTTTTGTGTTTTGAAGGATACCGTCATAAAATAGGTACTCTTTGCCGTGTGAGATAATCCGAGGTACGTCAATGGAATTAAGTGAGCGGCCTCAAAGCTATAGAAGAGGACTCTGGGATCCGCAAAGTTGTGCAACTGAAGTCTTCTAAGTACGTCATCCACCAAAACACCTGAAGTTTACGATAGTATACAACCACACCTCCCTTTTCATCGTCTTTTACGACATACTGGGCATACCGTAGCCCTATCCTAGTCGTCCACAAGGACAAGGTAACTACTGAATAAGTAATAAATGGAAGGTGGTAAAAAAAAGAAATAACAACATGACTATCATACTGCAGGATCACTACGATTCTTTAGTAAATGTCACTATTAAATTAATTAATTTAACTTTTAGTCAAGAAATGAAATGTCTTTATTTTGCCTAGATCCACGGGTCTACGGTCTACAGATTCTCAGTTATATTTTTTTTACCACCGGATAGGAACTCGACTTCAACTGAGAAGAGCCGGCAAGAAACTCAGTGGATTTGTCTTTTTCTTTGTATATATTTTTTGATGTCTTGTTTTTACAGTAGTAGTAGTAGTAAGTAGATATGTAGGTAATCTTAAATTGGAACATTGTATTTAATATTATGATTGTTTGATATAAGTACTTACCAATTGACCACTTACCAACAGGTGAACCGTGTGATCCTTTGCTACTCAATCAGATAAAAAAGTCATGCGTAAAGATAGAAGTATGAAGTTATTACGAGAAGTCGGACTAGAGTGTTGAAGTGTCGACGTACTTGGCGACTTGCACCAGTAACCAAGACTCCAGAGCAGGTATCGTCTGCAATAGTCATACTACATAGTCATCATTGTGTGTGCAGTATAATATTTAACGTTTTGTTTTACTGTTTTGAAACATTATACTACTGATTGGTCTATATGGTCTATATTTGAACTATATTAACGCGTAAATTTGTACCTATCGTTACGGAAAGAAAAAATCATTAGGTATATAATGAAAGACAACAATATTATGCATGGTATAACTTTGAAAAATAAATTGTTTATTACCATTGCTTAATTAATTTGTTTATTTAAGAAAGTTACTTTCTTATTGGCTCAAATAAGTAACGAGTCATATTGATCCGCTCTATAATTTGTGACTCAGCATAACAGTGACATGCACTTTACCTTTAATTTACCATTACAGGTATTTTTTATTCTGCAGATGAATGTTACAACTATATCCTTTGGTTTTAGTTAGATATTAGGTTTTAATATTTAGTGAATAAATCGTTAGTGCACGCGTTAATAACGATGGCTACCCCAACAAACGCGGGTAAGGGCACCGTCCCTGGCGGAGTGGCAGAGTGGCGGCTCCGGCGGTCGGCGGTCGGTCAGCTGATCGCCGGCAGCAGGGGGCGTGGGGCGGGAGCCGCGCGGCGCCGCCTCCGCCACGCGCCCCCGCCGCGCCGCGCGCGACCGCTCAGTCCGCGCCGCGCTGCGCTCCGCTGTGCACGTGTTGTCGTTCCGTGTGTCCGCGCGCGCCTCGCGCCGCGTGTCGCCGCTGTCGCTCACCACGTCCACGCTTCGATGAGGAGTCGCGGTTCGCATCTTACCGGGCAGCATTAGAGTCCCCCGATATTTTCTAATACTGTCAGGTAAAGATGTCGTCCGCACTCCACGTTCCACGCAGCTAGCTCCGATGGAATTCGGCTCGGCCGGTGGAACCGGTCGGGCGACGGTTTATATTTACCGGCAGCGAGGACCGCGTGGCCGCCGCCCTGGGCCCGCTGCGCCCGCGCCGCGTTACGTCACGCGCTCGGGACCGGTCCGCGCCGAACCGCCGCCGCGACGCCGCGGGCCTTCTGCTGCACCGACACCGCGCCGACGCCGCACCGACCCCGACATCGGCACCTCGCAACAGGTAGTAAAGACATGCCTAAAAGTCCAATATATCCATTTTAAGAAAACGAAATAGCAAAACTCGTAAATAAAAGGAGAAATAAATTCATATACCTTATTGATGTTCAAAAACAGAATTAGACAAGCGTGAAATCCGTTAACCCGCTGCTGAAAACCGCTTATCATAGAATCGCCGGGTTCACTTACATGTCAGGGTCGCTATTTGCTACTTTACTAAGATATTTAATGTTAGTTTGTTTTTAAAACTATCCAGGTAGATTAGTAATTTTATTGGTTCATAACTGATTCAAAAGTAACTGTTCGAAAATCAGATGCAGTTAAGAGTTTAATTTCACGAGTAGTTGTGAGATGCGAGTAGATAAGTGACAAGTAGCTGCCAAAACGTGTCACGTAGTGACGTGTGCGCGCGCCGTGCAGCCGCCGGTGCAGCGGCGCTGGCGGCCGCGACGCCGTGTTCATAACCTCAACTATCGTACCACAGCCCCTAATATTGTAGTATTTGGATCGGACTTGATGAAAAATATCGTGCCCATCAGGATTAGGGTTGCCACGTTTTCTTTTGTCAATAAGAAAATACGAGGTAGGAAAAATATACCTAGTCTCGAAATATGACAAGCAAATAAAGGTAGCTAGCTAGATAAATATAAATAGTTATGTCGTCGTCGTCAACCCATTACTGTCCCACTGCTGGGCACGGATCTTCTCTCAGAATGAGAGAGTTTAGGCCATAGTCCACCGCGCTGGCCAAGTGCGAATTGGTGGACTTCACGATAGTTATGGAAACCTAATAATTATAAATTGTTTCTTTCACGCGACAATGGTGCATGGAAATTATCGGACAATCCGCGTACGATATTCGTGTACCTACGTACATGGTACGTAGTAATGAAATGATCGTACATATACGATAATTATTGGACGGTTGCGAACACCGCCATGTGCTACACTTGATTAAAGCCATGGGCGACGACGCGCAGCGGCGCTAGCGAGTTTCCTGCGGCCATCGGCGGCTCCACAAATCGAGTTGCGTTTCCTCAACGCCACTCACGTTATCCACTCGACTAATTAAAATTCCTTGCGCCGACAATGAACACGCGTTTTCAACTCATTAACTTTACCACTATACTTTACTGACCGTATGCTCCTTGCGTTTGGAGTCACTTCCCTATCGTTGTACCTTTTTATGTTCCTCGTCATGTGATTATTTTATTGTGAAATAGGTATCATTCATTCTCTGTGATATCGTTTTGTTGTGGTAAATCACCCGAACGTTTATTTCATAAACCGGTTATAATCATTCATTATGAGTATAACAATATGATGAACTTCTATAATAAACAAATAAAACAACGTTCACAATATGATATGAAAGCCTAAAATTTACTAGAAACCGCATTGACCGCAGACGTGTTTGCATAGTACGATGAGCCTAACGAGCGGGAGCCCGCACTGCCTGCCGGAAGGTCCGGCAACGATGCATAGGACCATCGCTTACCTTCCGAGTGGCAGATGTTTAATTCACGAGACCCGTTGATTATGCTGTTTGAGATGCGGTGCATTATTCATTAGTGGGTGGAAAGTTTTGGCTTTCCGAATATAAAGATGTGGGTCAAGGCCCGAGCCTTCACCGCCACATCTTGACGCAACTCGTTTTGTGTTCATTTAGATGCAACCTCATTTCTGCGCTCTTTAATTATGTATTATGGCTTCCGCCTCTAGAAAGATCTGTCTAGGTACGATAAACATGGCTAAGAAATCAACATCTAGGTCAGGATCCTTGAAGATGCCGTAGGTGCGTGTCGGAATGTAGCCGCTGTACCTTCATGGGTATAATAATTTAGACCATATTCGTCGTTCGGTCGCACCAGAGCGACCGGAGCCGTTCTCGTTGCATAAGCGTAATCTTCGCGATAAGGGCAGAGCGCGGGGCGCGCTATCGGCCGGTGTCGGGGGTCGCGCGATATCGTTCTGTTTTCGTTTCTGGACAGTTCGTCGGCGCTATCGCGGGTTATCGCGTCGATGTTCAAATATTCGTGACCTTCGATCCGTTGCCGGAGACACGCGGTCGTTGCATGCGACCGCACGCCTTCATCGGCTGCGACCGCAGAGTTCGACGGAACCCTCCTTGCGGCGAGCTCGCTTTGGCCCGAGAGGCCGGTGAAAGCTGCAGTAAATTAATCGCTCAGGTGGATTCCGCTTTCGAATTGAATTTTTATCGGTATCGGTGAGTGTCGCCGCGTCAGGACCGGTTCTTAATTTCCTATAGGTGCGCGCGTTGTGCATCTATTTCGGGAGTCGTTGACCGCGAGTTTGGCACTGCCGACGGCCGGTTTTATTCTGTTCGTGTCGGAGCATCGTTCCGGGAGCGCCTCGCCTCGCCTCGCCGCGCGCTTTCGTGTAAAACGCGCGCGTATTTCAGGCGATGACGTAACGCGGGAGTGCGTCGTCCCCAGGCGCCGGGAGGGACATGCCTAATCGGGCATAATGTTATTAATAAGCCGGGGGCGGGCCGGGGCTCGCCCTCGCATAAAACAATGTTTATTGCCCATCGGACGCATGCGATCCCCGCACGAATATGATATCCCGCGTGGTGTTGCACCGCACGAAGCATTGTTGCCGACCGGCTATTTTTACCTGCCACCGCTAAATTGAGCCGTAGACCGATACCAAGCTGACACCTCGTTCGTAGGTTCCTCAAGGCGTACAGAAACAGACACATCTCATTTTCCTCTAAAAATTAACGCAATTTGGCTGTCATTATCAACACGCTGCATGGGTCATGTGTCCCATGTGTCGGAACTGTCACCTGCAAAAGAAACATTAACAGCGCGCAGACGACACGACGCTTCCAATTTCAAAATAAAACTTACAAAAGTCAAAACAGAGTAGGCTACAATAATGAATTCAAATTTAAATAACGAAATAAGCATGTTTGCAAACACATTTGCGACCGTTATCTCGTCCAGAGGAAGCTCGCGGGCGGCGGGTGTGGGGGGGAGGCGGCTATCGGCGACCCGTTGACCCGCAATGCTGGCAAAAACGGCTCAATCTCATGGAGCCAGCGCTCGCACTCGACAGGTTTGAGCTGCTCGAGCTTTCTCCGAGCGCCGCCGCCGCCGCCACCGCCGACCATCGCGACCGCTCACATGCACCTCGCTATCGACACCCGTGCACTGGAACGTTTTTACCACGCACTCATACACTGTAGTCAGCAGTAATTCCAACGTGATGTAGAATAGTAATCTAATAACAGGAAAACATTATCGATAATAAAATGTCCTCGTTGCATACAAATTGGAGAGTATAATCGTGTTTCGTTCGTACGGCATACAAAGATAAAAAACCATTAAATTAGGTCAATAACTTATTTGAATGTATGTTGCTTGCTTACGAATGTATAATCTAAATTAATATTAGTACTTAATAGATTTATATATGTGTATAAATAATAGCATTATGGTTAAAGGTTAATGAAACGTGTTGAAACGAGCATATCGAGCATGTGTTGTGGTACACCGAGTGCGGCGGATGCCGCGCTGACCGCCGCGCCGATAGCGCTTTATCACTCGCCTCCTACACAACCGTACGTTACACACACCTCATATACACAATTCCTACTGAAACATTTTGTGCACGAATAAAGAGTCATACTTCATACTAATATTATAAAGGCGAAAGTTTATGAGTGTGTATGTTTGTTACTTCTTCACTTCTAAATGGCTGGAGCGATTCATAAAATTTTTTAGGAAGTTAGCTTACACTCTGATTTAACATATAGGCTACTTTTTACTGTGGGAAAATATCTTACTCCCACGGGACAATCGATACATCGATTTTTTTCAGTTAGTCACTTAGATTTAGTTTAGCTATCTAGTCTTTTATAAACTCAAAATATACCCCTATCCAAATACGTGGTTTTAACCGGAATGTGTTTTTAGTGACCGATCGAATCGATTTCGATTATGTTTCGGTCTAAAGGAGGATATGGCCCACGTTCTTGTTTCGACCAGAAATCTGCCGAATCTTAGAGCTTAGCCGAAACACATTACGTTCGTGAATTCTCGGGTTGCGTTCGAGTGTACTCCGGCGTTTGCATTGAATCACAAATTAAACTTAAATTTATTAAAACGTTTATAGAGGCAACGCTTTCAAAATATCTATAAGTCTGTAAATCTCTAAATTCTCTATTGTAAACATCTTCATAAGTCTACAAAACATTATATTTCGGCCGAAACAAGGACAGCAGTCGTAGATTCGATGTCGGTTTCAACTGAAAAGCATGCTTCGTTTGGTCTTTAGTTTATTAGGGTAATTTTAGTGTATTTTATTTCAAATTTCGGACTTCCTAGTAAGTTCTTATGATATGTCTATTCTTTGTTTGTATTAGCGATATGGAAGGGGCGTCATTTGTTGTTGACCATCACATCACATTTCTTCTACCCGTCGTACAAAATATGTTTACGCACATTTGATACCGATAAACAACATTGAATGACGGCCATGTAAAATATAAACAAAGCCACTAATGATATCTTGGCATAAATAAAGTAATAGGCCAATAATAACGAGTTAGCAAACAGAAAACAAATCTGTCATTATGTAATGTAAACACTCCTCTGTAATTCTGTACGCACTTTCTCTGCTCGTTAACAGTTATGGCCGTGACCGTCACACCTTGTTCGGAGCTAACTTTACTGCTACTAATGACTTTATAGCCAGAAAATTGATAAACACCACGTTGACACGCTTGTCCGATACAGTCTCTCAATTGCACTAGCAACTTTTCAATATCATAGAAATCATTACCGCTAAATTTACTAAAACTTTAAAACAATTTACTTTGTACATATTGATATGATATCAAATAATGTTATATATTTAATCAAAATTTAAAATAAAATCGGAAAGCATTGAGATTGGAATTTTTGACATTGTTATAGGTATTTGAATTCGTAGTAAACGTCCCCAAATATATAAAAATCACTGCATAAACTAGGGGTTCTTATTTTTGATCCCTTATTCTTTACGTGAAATTTGAGATTCCATAACAAAATAGTTTGAAATATATGCCATGCCTCATATTATTAACAAATTTTGACTTTAACTCATGAACTAATCAAATTAAAAATGACACCAGTTAATAATAAAAAGCATAAAACTTTTGATCTAAATCAGCATTTGCTTGTCTATACTTAGTTGCTCCAGCAAGCAGGCTAACAGGCAAAAAAACCACCGTAGCACATAGCATGTTCACGTTACACGTAGTCGGCAAGTCGGCACGCCACTCAGCCGCCGCGGGTACTGTTACAATAACTAGCACTCCGCTTTTTTGTTTTAGCTGTGGAAATAGCAAACCGGCAAATAAACCGCTTTATGTAGACTGCTTGTCCGATATCTAACAAAACTTCAACACAACTGGTATCATTGAAGTATTTTATTCTGAAATAGGTATCTGATCGGATATTTCACGCATGCTCGACACTTTCGACACTCATAGCCCAACAGTAGGATTTTCTCCTGTGTCGTGGGTACCATGGATACACACAAGACGAATACACAAACACCCAGACCCAGAACTAGAATCTAAACTCATCATTCAGATACCTGTCTGGCCGGGAATCGAACCCGGAACCCATTGCGTGTCAGATCGGTATGGTAACCGCTCCGCCACGCGGGTCGTTAAGTCAGGAAGTCCTTGACAATTGCACTTCTGCCCTTGCTGCTCTGCTGTTGATCAACTTTAACGATATTAAGACAAAAATAAGAATATTCTTGAAATGTTTCGGTTATATTCCAAACATAGTGCCTACCTCACTATAATGGGATTGTAACCCACTTCCCAAAGAAATGAGGTTTGCTATTCGTCACATATGTTTTTTATGTATGTCGTATTTGAGACAGTTTCATCACCATAATCCAGCGGAATATACTTGTATTATGTTAACCCTGTTCAAAACCAACATTTATTTTTTATTTTTATGACTTTGAAGTCATTGTATTCTTTATTATTTTTATATACTATTAACGTTATCAATAATGTTCTCAAAGTGAAATTTATCAACCGTCTATGGCCCTCAAAGTAACCCTTTAAATTCTGAGAGGCAGTCAGCGGCCCGCAGCGGCAGTAACGGTCGATAAAGATATTTCGACGAGCGCTACAGAATGTACTGTTACATTCACTCTGAGCTAAGAATGCTATGCTAATGCCGGCTCATTTAAATTTTAAGCACAAAAATGTACTCCCACATATCTCGTGGATGGTTGCCATGGCAACAGCGCTCACATAACTTCATGATAACGGCCCCAGTAAGGGACTCGTTTCACAGATAGAGTGTTACGAACAGTGAGTTCAGCGAGGGAATTTTATCTTTTTATGTAAATGAAAAGTTTTGTGAGTATGTATCTATCCTCCTATGTGCGTTTGTTACTCTTTTACGCAAAAAGTCAGTTACAAAAAAAAAAAAGAAAAAATGGGACTCTACTAGACATTTAACGTAAATGAACCGAATAGTTCCCCGGTCTAACTACACTAGAACCAGTGTAGTTCGACCGGGGAAGTACCACTGCCACACCTATTTCTACCGTGAACTATTTCTTGCGTTTCGATGGAAGGTGTGGTTGCCGGCACACTTTTATATGAGGCGACCATCATAGTCCTCGGGAGGGGCAACGCATCTGTGATTGACTTCAGATGGAACCCATGTTCTGTATGTAGTTGATTACAGATGTCCATGGGCGGCAGTGACCACTTACCATCTGGTGGACTGCATGCTCGTTTGCTACTTCGGTCAGATAAAGAAAAGAAACTGTTCGTTTTATTTATGTTAAATGTCTTTCTTTCACGCATGAACTACATGGTGGATGCGTTTGAAATTTCGCCCGCACATAGTTTATGACCTAAATTAACACAAAGGATACTCATTGCAGTCATAATCTTACCCGAAACGAGCGACGCCGCGGAAATAACCTAGGTTCCCTACAAATACAATAATCTTTATTTGTCGAATAAAAGGTGTCATTACATTGCTGTTTCAGCCAAGAATTTACGCTTGTTCTACCATAAATGACGTCCAAATATTATTTAAGTCGCATTTTATAGATTGATTCAAATTAATAAATGTTAAAGTCTAAAATCCAATGTTAATAAAACTGTTTGTAATTAAGATAAATGACAATAACAATGAAATATGTCAAATAAAAATTATAATAGTAATAATAATGAAAATGTAAGTGGTATCCCATTAGAAAAAGTCAAATAAGTGTCAGTAGACAATAGTACATGTATTTTCATTACAATATTAAGACCAAAATATGTCACACCACTTTAGAAGAATGTTTCCAGTAGTGAACTCAGATCAATGATTCTATTTTGATTATATTGTGAGATTTGAAAAACGAGTTGTCACTATACAGACGTATACTTTTTATTATTATACTAAATATTATGTTTTTAATTGATATAGTCCTCCGGAGTAGCAATGCATCTGTGATTGACTTCAGATTGAATCCATGTTCTATTTGAAGTTGCTTACAAATGTCGCAGGGCGGCAGTGACCACTTACCATAAGGTGGACTGCACGCTCATTTGCTACTTCAGTCAGAAAAAAATGTGCTTTTTATGGAAAGTGATGACTGAATTAAAATACTTTTCGGAGCGTAACTTTAATTATATTAATAACTTCATAAGAGGCTCATTAAATGAACATAACATTATTATTTATTAGAGAAATGCTCCATAAATTTTACTAAATCATTTAAATGTTCCATACACAAATATAAGTGAAATCCCATTAACTATTTAACTAGTCAAGTACTACAAGCGTTTCTTCGCACTTATAACAACCATATAATATACGTACATATCGCACCTTTATTCATAAAAAGAAATAACTCAAAATAATATTTCGCGAGTTTATACCATGAACCGAACGAACTAGGTGATAAAATCGCAAATCAAAAATTTAAACAAGTTTTTTTATGCATAAAAGTGCGATTTTAGACAATATACTAGCATATATTGTCTAAAATTATATGACGTTATGAATACACATATCAATATCACATTTAACCACCAATTGAAATAGGTTATCTATTCGTCGTTTATATTTTTATAACCATTCGATGCAATCCGTTTTACATTTAATATTCTGAATTATACTCGTATGTATCAGATATTTCTAGCAAAAATGTCTACAATCCAAAATACAAAAATGTCTACAATATAAAATGCCCATACTCAAATTTTGTAACGGGCACGCTCCACAGCGCTCGCTGAACTGCACGAAGTCGGAAAAACAACGCTATTTCAATAATAAACCACTTGTTTTACTTCAATTACATTATTTTATACTCATTGAATACAAAACGTAGATTTTTATGAGCGTAGGTTTTTTACTGTAATATGGCACGGGAGTGTCCTTTTTTGTCCTTACTCTCGCTCCGAAAGCTTTAAATGACCGAGTGTCCCAACAGCTCTCAATTTGTGCTCTCGATACCTTGTATTGACCTTCCAAGTGCTGATCACACGTTCAAATTTCCGGTTTTGACTTTCTCGCTCAATTCAAAATTAACCTCGATTTATTTAATAATACAAAACTATTTTACAAATATAATAATATTTGTTATAATCGTGATAGTGCTATTGAAGGCGATGTGCAACTTCCGCACACTGAATATTAACATGAGAACTCCATAAGTAGTTTTTTTCGCGCGGAGTACACAGGGGAACTGCTCCCAAAGGTGTTGTAACCATATATGTACGAAGTTATGCTTAATAATTATGCATAATTGTGTTTTGGTGCTGTTTTAAAAATTAGCCCGCCTCACATTTTAATAAATTATTTTATTTTAGTGAATAACCTCCTTATTTTTAATAGGATTGATATTTATATAGTTTTCGTATAATTCTTATGATGTTGTAACCGTTTTGTAAGTTACATTTGTAACTCTATTGCCTTCAATTAAATGGAAATTGAATCCAACTTTTAATTGAATTTAAGTCAAAAAATTAATATAAAAAAAAAATGAATTTATTTGTTAACAAAATTTACGTTATATATGTACATTGTACATGTGGTTAGGTCCACCTATTAAGCAATAATGTAATGCTTGTGTTAGGCAAGCCTCGCAGACTTAAAGTATAACACAATATAAAATCTCTCTTTAAAATATAAATACGTGTGTTTCAGTGTTTTGTATGTATGTGTGTGTGTGTGAAGGGGTATTAGTAGTTCCAGTAATTTATCTTGCGTTGAGGACAGAGTGCGGAGAGCGCTGACGCCTCCAAAAGACATCAACGACTGCGCGCCCTCGCGGCCATCCTCACATGTCTTATGTTACGAGTATTTATAAACCACCCACACCGTAGGAACAGGTTTGTGGTTTAGTGCCGTTCCCTGAGAACCTGCGAAAGAATTGGTTGTAAGTGTTGGCGTAAATGAAATAAACAACAAAAGTTATTATGAAGAACAAAATTTTAGAAATGTAAAGTCATCAACACGCATTGATAAAGTTGCAGTATCATCGTTATTTCAAATGTCGTGACACCGAAACCTGTAAATATTTTATTTATAAATTTGAGTTTTGATCTTGGACACATAATATTATGTCGTTTAATGCAACAGCACCACCGTCACATCTATCGTTGCCGCATTTATAACTATGTTGTATTTCAGCTTACAAGCGAGGATGTAGTTATAAGGAGATACAAATATGAGATTTTTCAACTTAGTCCTAAGTGAAATCAACATATTTGGATCTGTGATTGATCCCAGGTACTTATCTCCTACTCTGAGGCCAGTAACATAACTTTAGATGGGTTGAATAGCTATTCCCTGCATCCGTGACAAATATGTGCACAACTTGTAAATTTTACATCGACATTTATGTGTAAAGCGCTTATATAATTGCAATTAATAAGAGGCATCAATACTCATCAATCATACTCGTGGAACATAACATTTAATTGCACTGTACTCATGATCAATTAATATTTTAATCTCTCACACTTAATTGGCTCTATCAGTGCAATCGCTGTAAGGCCTTAAGATCACATCAACGCCGCTGACCGAGACCCTTGACTGTTGATGAACTATTCATCATTTGACCTCTGAGCCACGTGCATGATGAAGCAACCATCTTAACATTATTCTATCGTGGTTATGGGAAACTCGGTTTTTGCTATATTTTTTCAATATAATTGTCCTCCTAATAAAATAGTAGTAAGAATTTTATTTATTTGTACACCAATTTGAATAATGATAAGTAGATTATTACCTTACATACAAGTGATCATCAGAAGCATCCTATGGTTATATCTCAATGAAACGTTTTCATAATTAACCTCTATAAGTCATCACACTCATCACTAGTAAGTTATATAGCCTATTAATATCTAAATGTTCCATATGGTTTCTTTAATAGTTTGAACGCTTCAGATTAGTATCCACTTTGGAGGCAAATGCTCGCTGGTAGATTTCACACACCTTCAAAATACTATCGCGAACTCTGGGGAATCTAACAGTAATCATTATATTTTCCTTCGTTAATATGAAGGCTAGTCAAATGAAGTTATTAAGGTAATGTACATAGAATGCGAATGTATTCCGTGTCGCATTTGTCTCGTGTGATCAAATATTTCGACCTTATGAGTGGGCAGGTACTTATCCTAATTGGTATTCTCAACTCAATGCGATGGTTTTAACTCGTAATCGTCACTATCAGTGCAGCCAGAATATAAACGTAATGATTAAAAAGGTTTTGTGACTATATTATACAGTCATAATTTTATGAATAGAGTCTTACTTCAACCATTCGTCCACAGTCTCAAGGACACCGCAAATAGTCGAAACCTAATTAAAATACATAACGAAAATGGCCTTTTATTAAATTCTTTCATCAGTTATTGGCGTGTAACTATTTTTAAGTACTTAATTCATTCGTACAATAAATACGAGCATTACTGATAACATAATCATTGCTCTTTAAGAATAAACGTAACTAGACGGAACAAACTACATTACATTAACATTTTTTCCACGGCCACCGCGCTTTATTACCATACTCCTTGCTAAAAAATGACGAAACTACGGCGTGTGGAGCGACGCGGTAGAGTTCGATAGAGTCGACCATGATTTGCTAGTTGAGTAACGCGGGCGCGAGTCAGAAAAAGCATAATTAAGACAATTTGCAATTTAATTAGGAGCGTTCGTACGACGCGGGGAATCGCGTGCGCGCCGCGTGGAGCCGCCGCGCCGCCGGTGAGTGCTGGACTATTGTTGAACTTATATTTTTGATCGTTCCTTACCATTATATTAACAATTATTACAAAAATTGTGCAAAGACTCAAAATAATTTACTTGTATAACTATGAACTCTACTAATACTAATTCATAAGAATGTGAGGATGTATTTGTGTTTTGTAAAAAGCAACTCTTTCACGCTAAATCTGCCGGTCGGATTACGCTGACATTTTTCACACACGTGATTTATAATCTAGATTAATTCATACGATACTCATTACTGTGGTAGACGTTGTCGAAGCGGGCGTATCTGCGGGAATCCATAAACTTGTTCTTTTTAGGCCTGATAGACGGGATTAATAACTGTTATGACGACCCACGTGGCGGAGCAGTTACCATACCGGTCTGACGCGCAATAGATCCCGGGTTCGATACCCGGCCAGACAGGTATCTGAATGATGAGTTTAGATTCATGTTCTGGGTCCGGGTGTTTGTGTATTCGTCTTGTGTGTATCCATCCCTACCCTCGGTACCCTCGACACAGGAGAAAATCCTAGTGTGGGACTATGAGTGTAGATTGCTTTTTTTTTGAATGCGTGTTATGTACATGCGAATACACAATACAATACATGAATGTCACAGTTCATTACTTGGCGACCTAACGACCAACGTACGTGAAAATAGACCGTCTGCCAAACGCCTCAATTTATACAATTGCGCATTATCAATTAAGTTGCGTTTGCACAACGTAAAAATAGCCGAATTGCCCCGAACGCGACCCGCTCACGAACAATTGTAGGTTATTTCAGTATTTTATAACGCAGTTTATATTCTCTAAAACTGTATGATGCTTGAGTTCATTGCACAGGGAATTTAACCGAGTGTGAAATAATTTACGACATGTAGCGTTTTTATGAGGAATAACGAGGGAGAAAAAAGTTCACAGCTGAGAGATAGAGGCGTCTGCTTCCTCGTTTAGACATTCTATGTTAAATACAATTAGCTGTGAGTGTTGAGTTTGTTTTAATATTTAAATCATATAGATGTATTTCTTAAAGTAAAAAGAATGGTAAACGTATTTAGAGTTTATTAATTGTAAACTGAAGTTGTATTAGGCTGATAGAAACATATATTTCATGTAGCTATATAGCAGTGTTCTGGTAGTAGTTAAAAGTATTGAATCGGACAATTTGCAAGGGGCCTCCGTACACTGTTTCATAGAAAATATTTTATACTCGTTTATATACATACATTTACATGTTGAATGAATTTAATATGCCAGTACAACGTTGGAAGGTGTGTGATAGAGCGAATGTTCGGGCGCGGCGCTTGTTTGCACAAGTGTAGCCGCCGCTCACACCGACCTTTATTAAATCGATATCACCACACACACACATAAACTTGCGCAAACATATCCCATTTTATTGCGCACACACAGTAACGAGTGAATTTAATTTATGTGATTGTTTTAGGGTACGGTTTGTTAGTGGAAACAATTCTGATAGATTACTCAAATACTATTGAATAATCCGTTCGAAAGATAAGTATTACCCATATACAAGGAAACGCTAAATAGATTAGAAATGTACAAGATTTTATCATACTGACATAATTTAAAATGATAAAATACTGCCACAAATGTAACAATGATCTGATAAAATTAATTAAACAATAAAGAAAAATTATGTTGCAATTGTTAGCAAAGTAAAGGTGAGCTATGCTTACGTGGTCACATCACACATGAATGGTAAGAACAGAGCTCTGCTCACTACGTAATAAATGTAATCTTATTTAAATTACTCTATTTTATCGTTTCTCTGTCAATCGGTCTGTGTCTTGATTTCAAAAGTTGAAATTCACAACAATTACAAACTTTAACTTACATTTTCATAGGTAATGGCGAATATTTTATACCATAGTTATAAACTTTGACAGGGTTTCCCGCGTTGCATCTGAGTGTATGTGTATATGTATATTTTGTAGGAATCCTAAATGTTTAAAGGGCTATACCCTACGAATCGCTCATCTTCGATTAACAGTAGGTACTGTCCAATTTGATAAAATAATGTTGTGATAATTTTGGCGTTACCGAAGGCGTGCCAACAAGAAAACATAAATAAAAAACAGTTTGTTTTATTTAGGTAACTAGTTTTTTAAGCAAGAGCTTCAAATTCACTTACAAATAATTATTTTTTTCCCTTTATTCAAGTAAAATCACGTTTACTCACTGGTTCAGCTATAGCTTAAAAGTTAGAGTCAATAAAAATCCAGTTGTCTTTTTGTCGCTGCGGCGACAGGCGCCTGCGCAGGCGCCGGCTTCGGTTCCCAGCGAATCTATTTTACTGGCATTAGGCTTCGGGTACACACTATAAATATTTACGTGACTCATTTGTTTTATTAATGTGTAAACGATTTTATCAACACTGAAACTCGCTTATAATCACTTTGTTACTTCTAATATTTTGTTTGAAATAATATACATATATTATTATTTAATGTAAACAAGCTTTTACCCGCGGCTTCTCTCGCGTTTAAGCCTAGATTTTAAAATTATTGACAATACATCATGTCTGCCAAAATATATTTTTTAAATAAACGCTTTAAACGTTTTTTCTAATATCTCTTTAAATATGTATACAAAAATTCATGATAATTGATTGAGTAATTTTGACATGATAGCGTAACAAAATACTTGCATTCACTAATGCTAATAAACATATTTTAAGTGTTGTAAGACACATTAAAGACGCGCAACTGAAATTTATATTGACTCTATATTCGTGCAGTAATGAAATGAAATGAAATATCTTTATTTTGTATAGGCCTGCGGGGGCACTTACAAATTGTCAGTTACATTTTTTTTCTTACACTACCACCGGATCGGAATACGACCTCAACTGAGAAGATCCGGCAAGAAACTCAGCGGGTTTGTCTTTTTTTCTTATTTATATTCATTTTTTTAATATTATTACAATCATGTTTTTTTTTACATGGTAATGAAAGTTAGCTCCAGTATCTTGCCTTACAGTTCAGTAAAAGAGAGCCCTGTTTGGCAAGATACGCTACACTTTGACATTTATTAAATATACTATAGTAATGCATATTATTGCTCAGTCCCAAGCTGTTTTGTCTTCTATGTAATCAGAAATTTTATAATACGCTTTACGGCAAAGTTTAATCTTAATCAATGCTTTGAACTTTGAACTTAGTAGAGTTTAAATCTATGCCCTTGTCTTATAATCATGCTAATATTATATAGGCGAAAGTTTGTGAGTGTGTATGTTTGTTACTTCTTCACGTCGAAACGGCTGGAGCGATTTTCATAACATTTGATAGGGAGTTAGCTGACACTCTGGATTAACATATAGGCTACTTTTTACTGTAGGCAAACATCTTATTCCCACGGGACAATCAATACATCGATTTTTTTAACGCGAAGCTGCGGGGTTCAGCTAGTAATATTATAAATGCGAAAGTTTGTGAGTGTGTATGTTTGTTACTTCTTCTAGTCTAAACGGCTGGAGCGATTTTCGTCAAATTTGGTAGGGGTTTAACTGACACTCTGGATTAACATATAGGCTACTTTTATTGTGGGAAAATTAACGCGGGTGAACCTGCGGGGTTCAGCTAGTATCATATAATTTCCTGAAGTTTGGCAAACATTTAGTTTATGACCTAGAGAATTCATAGGACATTCATTACTTACCATGTAAGCCATGACCGCAGCGGTCGAAGCCGCTGAAGTATCCTAGTTGGGAAATCTTTTCAAATTATTCTAATTAAAATCTCTATGTTAATTATTTTCAGTTCATATTTTTCTAAATAAAATCTTTATAATAATTAATTTTCAGTGCTAAAACATATCTAGAGACAGGGTCGTATGTGGACAGAGCCTTAACGAGCGGCGCCTCCGATCCACCTGCGGCCCGTGGCCATTCATCCCCGCGCCGGAATGCCTGCAGACACCGCTCCGAGCCAACTTACCCGTTAAAACCTGCGTATTAAACCTGTAATGGCGAAACATACACTCTATCATACACATATGCGTATGTGGTGTCATCGCTTTCATACGAAGAATGCATTTGCATCACACATGTAATAACACAAATGACACAATGTTAATATATTTTCGATAATCGAGCTTTTAATCTTATTTTCAACTGAATTAAAAAAGCATTTAAATATAATGTAGCGAAAGTAATGAAATTTGTTTGTTCTATGAACTATGAAAATATGAATATTACAAGTGAGCAGTCCAATGGTTTTTATGTAATCTCTTCTTACTATTGCTATTTAAGAGCAAACTTTTGAGGCTAGGTACAATATTATTAACAACACGCACTTACAGTATGTTGTTATATGTTACATACAATGACAAGTATTTAAACCGTCCTTAGAGATGCTACCTCGCTCTTAATCTAAAACTTAATCAAGCTGAAAGTAACTTTGAAGTCAATCATCAATCAATTGAACGATAACGTTAGGCGCGGGGCTCAGCAGCTCTTCATAAAACAATACAAGTGTTCGGTATGCGTCGGATAGTGCGTAGTCATTTCGTTTAGTATAATTAGCGGCGGCGCGTAACTGCCAATGTCAGTCGGGCTCATCGATGACGGGTCCGAGTGAGTCCGAGCGTTTTATTTTTAGCTGCACATGTGTATAGTGTGTCTGTCTGTGTGTCGTGTCGCTATCGCCTATCGCCGCTATAAATACCGCGTGTGGTGCGTCGCCCGCGTGCCGCCGACTCACTTGTTTGTGTGTAAATACAATTAACTTTGTTATATTTCGATATAAAACGTTATTGTTGCCAATGATCCGTGCACTGGATGTGTTGTAATACGAATTGATGAGTTATTCTAGTACTAATTGTTTTATCGGTGCATTTAATTGTTCCTTTATTTCTAACAATATAAAACATGTGTTATAAATTGTAATTTCCTTGTTCTTTACATTCTTTTCCTTAATTCTAGGAGTCTTTGTATCACGCCAGTGTCATATTATTTATAATAGTTTGTTAAAAATTACACATAGATTTAGAAATTAAGTTGCTACATTTTGCTATTATTTAATTAATAAAAAAATAATCAGAGAAATTAATTAACATAACGTATTTTGAATACCGTCCGTAATTTTTTTGAAATCCCCTACATCCAACTCATATATATGACTCTATATACTTTTTTTAAAGAAAAATCCTAAACCACTAATACTCCATCTCTCATGACAAATGTAACACTTAATGAAAATAAAATGACATTATTTAAATGATCAAAGTGAAGCAATTTGTAAATTAACACATTGTAGGTACCTACACTAAAACGCAGTACAGTGGTAACTAGCCAGTATGAGGAAGCGGCGGCCGCAGACGCGCGTCCGTCAAGCCTTCACTCACCCTTATCGCAGCCTCCGCTGCTATTTTCATAAGATATCGGCCCACTTACTCAACGATACATACAAGTAGGTACGCTTTATACAACTCAATGCAATATTTATCAATAGTTTTGGTATTTTCATCCTTATGTTTGACCATTGTCCCATCCCCTACGAGAGTGTTGGAACAGGTTGTTTGATTTTCCTACATGCACATCTTTTAGATCAGCAATCCAAATCCAGTGCTCCCAGTAATGTTACAACAAACTAGAATAATTTTCAGCACAAAAAAAAAACTTCCAGTATTTTTGATTATATCCATTTTTTGGTCCGTGATGCATCGCTCCTGATAACTAGGATAGTCACCTCATATAAAAGTAAGCCGGCAAATTCAACCTTCTACACAACGTAAGAACTGTTGCATGCCAAAAAAAGTTTAGTGACATGTTTGAACTTACAGCCTAAATCTTTATTGAGTTATTTTTAGTTGACGACCCGCTTGGCGGAACGATTACCACACCAGCCTGACGCGCAATGGGTCCTGGGTTCGATTCCCGGCCGGACAGGTACCTGAATGATGAGTTTAGATTCATGTTCTGGGTCTGGGTATTTATGCATTCGTCTTGTGTGTGTCTATGGTACCCACGACACAGGAGGAAATCCTAGTGTGGGGCTATGAGTGTAGAAAGCGTGTGTTTTTTTTATTTTGCTCTAGAGTATAAATTTTAATTTGACTCCAAAGTATAACTGCCCTATATTATATTACCCACTCAAGTACCTATAACATTCCTTGTACCTATTGGACTTTGTGTTTGGTTGTTTCATATTTTTAATATTTACAATTCTCAGAACAATAGGTCATTGACAAAGTGCGCTATTTATGAGGAATGACCAAGCGTATGCTTACTAAGAGATATCGCGTGCCCACTCACATTTCTATAACGTAAGCAACAAAGCAATATAGAGCTGTCCATGTACATTTAGTATACATTCGATCACCACTGACCAAAAACAATGGCAGAAATTTTAGTTATTACACTTTGTAGGTGGTAGGACCCTTTATAGATCGATTCCGAAGGAACAACTGCCACACCAATTTTTGCATACATAGCAATTGTAACGCCGCAGTGTATTAATCTGACACTTAAAGCAAGGGAGACATAGGTACATACTTAACCGAGCTTTTCCAACTTTATCCTCCGAGTATCGTATCCGTAGCCAATCTCAGGTAAGACTGATCCTATCTGGGGTTGACTGCAGATGTACACGGTTGGCAGTTACTACTTCCTATCATCCCATCCCTACATGATCGTTTGATAGCTGAGTAGTGAAATATATAATGCAAAATAGCGCCTTGGTTGCACTTCGCAGGCATTTGCTGAGGGTAGTCCGTTTCACGGTTTATTATGTCGGAGCGCGGTACTCTCCATGTATATATGTGTCCTAGTACTTTATGAACTTGTTTTGTTTTTTTTTTATTTTTATGTTTTTGTTGTTTCTTTTTTGTCATGTGTATGCTGCTGTATATTCCGTGAATAAATATTTATTTTTATCAAATGAACGCTAATACACGAAGGCATTACATGTTGTAATTTTATTAATTGTAAAAATATACAAGTTCCATAGCAGCCTATGTTCGCGATGAGTTAACCGACGTGTGTATTGATAAGCTAAAAGTTTGTGCCGGCACGTGCGTGATAGGTCAGACGCTGAATTGATCAACTTATTTCATTTTCACTTAATGGAACATCTCAATTGACTTCATCTCACCGCCACTTTCACTGCACGAGCGTGTCACACTTTCTTATACACAACATGTTTCTCTCGCGGCCACACTCGTCTGCGCCACAAATAGCATTAATTATATAAATAAGTCTTTAATTTATAATTTACTGAGCGATTAAGACATCAGCTGCCAAGTTCTGGCTTAGGACCGGTGATTGATTATGTAGGCGGGAGCGCATTTAATTCCTTGTAGTTTTTGCTTCCAGTTCTAGTATATTTCTTATGGTACTCTATGTAAACGTACATTACAGCAATGTATAAAGTTATTGTAGACGCAGCGGTGCCCATCAGGTGCGCCCATGCAATTTCATTGTTATTATTTTTTAGAATCAACGTAAACAGTCTTTAAGTATACTACATTTCACATTATTATCAATTTATTTGTATTGTTTGTGTTCGTATTCATAATACTATGTAGCAGCATGTTAGTGATGGAGCCTGTCTGTTGTAGGTTTCCCTATTTTCCTATATTGCCGGTCCTACGCTCGAATCATGCAGTCGTTTTAAATGTCGGCTGACATCGTTTTCCGATCGTCACTATACTAAAGTAACTATAATGAAAGTGGCACTTTTCTCTCGAATGATAGATTATTTAAATTTAAATGAAATAAAGCTAGAAATGGCACCACTAGTCACAAGTCCACGTTCGTTCATTCCAGACTATGATTGTAATGTGGCTATTGGAAATGAAATATCACTTACTTTAACAATGAACGGAAACGTACTACATATTTGTGTATATAGGTGTACAATTAATACATTATGTATTACATAGTTCAGATGACAATTCGTTTCCTTGTAAAAGAGACGATACATATGTAGAACAAAATGAATGAGGAATATGACGAATGCATAAAACATGTAGTTAGCGCGGGAAGGGCAAGTGCAGGCACCAGCGCGGTGGTCTGGTCCAAAGTGCAAAGTGCAGCAGCGGAGCGCTGCGCTCGGGTGACCGCACATTTTTTGTGACTAACCTACTACGTTTTACGAAATTAACTGTATATTTTCTACAATCCACTGTGATTTTAGGTTATTTGTGCTAACGTCTGCTTTACGGTAGAAGTCCATGTGGCAATATAATTGGGTAACTATTACCGAAATATGAACCAGACATGACATAGAAACTGAATATCTGAATGTAATAAGAAGTAATATGTAATGAGTGTAATATGAAGTAGGCAAACATATGGAAAAGTGTTTTGAAAATTCCACAACTAGCGGTTAAAATGGAGGTTAAACTTTTTTGGAAGTCCGAGAGTTCTAAAGTTATGAAAGTGTAATTTAACATTCAGACATTTGGCTAGAAATAAAAAATCATGTAATGTAATTAATTACTACATCTAATTTTAATCTACATACCAAATGGGATAAGCTGGTGTAAAATGTGTATTATTTGTTGATGTTACGGCTCACTTATTATAAGCTTCTCATAATCCTAGAGAGCAGCACCGTCTCTATAATTTACTTCAAATAAAACCCTGTACCTGAAGTTCGTTATAAATGTCCATAGGCGGCAGTGACCGCTCACCATCACGCGGATGGATGCTTGTTTGCTACTTATTCTTATAAAAAAGTTATAATTTGTACGTACGAAGCCGCAAGCCAACTCAATGTGTCTTATAAAAACGAAATTATACTTACGTTTAACTAATTGTCACGGAGCCTAAACTAATAAAGCTAGAGCCATGCGATTTGAACGTGAGCTTCATTTTATGCTTTAGATTGTAGACACTGGCTGAGAAAAAAAATGATGCTCCACCCCAAGCGGATTAGATAAGGGTTCAATTTTTATATTACAATCGCAAGTGACAGAATTTTATAGGAAAGAAGACAAGCAGGTGGTATTTGTATGCGTTTTGTTTTAGTATATTGCTATGATAATGTTGCATGTTAAATATGATCGTTAAATAACAATTACCTGATCTTGCGCGGCCGCGGGTTGCACCGCACAATGTGTGACCGATGCACAATTTATTATGCCATGTTTTTCCTTTTATGTAATATTAATTTATCCACAGTATGCGAGCCGCTCGAGACTACTAAAGGTTTAATGGGACTGGTGTACACGGCGGGACAGCAATAACTTTGTTGGATACTATCGTAATAAAACTGTGCCAGGCGTTCTCTTGTCGTAACGTCCACTTCATATGATGCCACTTATTTGTCAGATGTTAATGCTTAGATGAGAAACGGTGTACAACAATCACCATATTTGATGGGGAACTAGGTCCTCCAGACTTATATGTAGACTTTTTTGGGGGAGCATACATTTGAAAAGAGCCATGAAGGATTACATTTATTTTAAACGTGATTGCCTGACGATGCAATGTTAACAGATGATAGTAAAACACCTTATAGCAAGGTTACATATTTGTTTATGTTTGTTTATAAAATAATGAAAGCAGATTCGCTTATAAAGTACAGTTACAATAATTTACAAGAAAAAATAAATAAAAACATGAGACGTTTGTGCGCGCGTGATCAATAGTAATCTAATTACGATTTGGCTCTCACACCGTCGTCGCTGGCGCCTCTCTGCCGAGCTTGCAGTCGCACACATATTTATACATGCATACATACAAACACATTAGTCATAACCGTGATTGCGGACCACATCTGTAAATCTTATCTGTGTCCTGAACAGAGATGTCCTGACATACTCGCTGACTCACACACATCGTGAATGTGAGCGGCTGGTGAACACGATAATAACGACATGATTCGTGTGGTTGGCAGATAATGGACATTCGATTTATAAACATTTTTTCACTTATAACTAGATTAAGTACATCCTTAGTAGTGGGACAGCCATGTCTCGAGTAAAGAAAGAATAAAATTTAAGAAAACAAATAAAAACGCTATTTATCGCTAAAAATGAGGTTTCATTAACATCAATTGGTCTCGTGACGGTCTTTCACGGTCCGATTTCCAAGTTCGTTATTATCGCGCACGTGCAGAAATGAGCCGTGTCCTTGTAAGGCCTTCCCGAACGATATAACATGTAGCTCTTTAAAAAGCAGGCAAAACAAGCTCTGCTTTAATGCAGCAACGCGCAATCCGCTCCTTTAGTTTCCGAAGTGTCATAACCGCATTAAAATATCGTTACCACTCAAAATAGCTCGGGGACTTAAATCGACGGATTGTTGCTCACTGTCACGCTTACTCATTTACCAGTTCTTAATGCAATAAAACATAATAACTGAGCACCCACCGATGTCGCCGGCCGATCTAATCGCGGCCGGGCCGGGCCGGGGTGCGCGCAAGAAAATCGTTAAGGCCCCATTAATCGCGCCCACAAACAAAACCCATGACACTGTAGTGCAGTGTAAATTGACGAGGGATTCAGGACGCTCGTTAGTCGCCGGGCGATTCCGAAAGAAACAAAATACATTTTTACTCTGCCGGATTTATTCGGTTTACACGCTTACTTTTATATTACACGTACATGTTACATTATTTTTAGGCGAAAACATGTTTAAAAATGTAAATAAATTACTGAAAAACTACATAATCGTACACGAGGTATAATCCAAAACATAAAATTTTATTATGTGCAGATAATAAACGTTGCTACACACCAAGGCCAAACTTATTATCTATTTGCAATGGCCTTGATAATAGAATTAAAATCACAGTAAACCATACATGACACACTTTAAATTATTTGTTTTACTTGTAAAGATGTAATTCATTATATCTCGTATGTTGCAGCGGTAGCAAACAAGTATGCAGCGTCCTCACTCACATGTAAGTAAGAACTATAATTAGGATACTAAATAACAACGAGTGGCCATTGTCAGTTTGTCACCTGTAACCTACCTCTAGATCGACTAGAATTCCCGAAGAAGGTTGATATCCCCATGTAGTCAACCATAACTCGACTCCTGTTCACTGCCTGTTTCTTTTTGCAAAGAAACAAATCTCCTTGTGATGCTACTCAAGCATTGAAGATTTCTACCACCTCCTTTATTTTATTTAGTGTTTATTATTCTATAACAAATATGTTACTTTTCTGCATCACTTGTTGTTACACGTTACTTACTCACATTACATAAATATTCATAACATTTTATAAATGAAAAATAATGTTGGAATGGCCCACATATAAGTAGAGTTCGATTGAATTGTAAGGGTGGTAAAGGAAGGGCGGTACGTAGTAACAGCTGGTGATTCATTGACGTCTGTCATCGCTTGTTGGAGTCACTGGACCATGACGTCAGCTCATTTGATGCATAATCTGCATTCGTTAGAATTTTTACTGACTTTATTTTGTCTAGAAAAATAATGACTGGTGACGAAATACGCGAGATTGGTGATAAACATGGGACTAAGCGGATGTTTTGATTAATTGACTTCCAAAAAAGGTACAAAAATGTCTACAGAAAATGACACATTTCAGTGACGTATCCAAAAAGGGAAGTCATTAAATAAAAGAATAGAAATGCTTTAGAACGATCGCGGTGAGCTTCGTGGGGAGCTCGGGGTGAGGGTGGAGACGGAGTGCCTGCACCAACTGTTGATTCAGCGATATCTGGCACCTAGCGATAACTCTATCGGCGTTCAGTTCCGCGCGGGACACATGTATATATGTAGCTATTTCGGTCGGAATAAATTCACATAGTTAACTCTCTTATTTTGACGACCTGCGTGGCGGAGCGGTGACCATTCCGCTCTGATGCGCAATGGGTCCCGGGTTCGATTCCCGGCTAGACAGGCATCTGAATGATGAGTTTAGATTATATTCCGGGTTTGGGTGTTTGTGTATTCGTCTTGTGTATGTCCATGGTACCCACGACACAGGAGAATAATCTAGTGTAGGACTATGAGTGTAGAAAGCGTGTGTGTTTCCAGTTTACTCTCATATCGTAGCACTCTGGTTGATACTATTAGAAAGCACGAAAATTATAGTTTTCTATAAATATATAAAATAACGTCGAGTTAAGGCACACAAGACTGAGGTTTCATGTGTATGCAGTATAACAATTCGTACTTAGCGTAGATGTATCAGTCACTGATGGAGTCCGAGGAAGCTACGGAGCTGAAATCCCCGCCTCCTAGATGTAAACCAATCGCTACCACCAACCAACCGCTACCAACCGCTAGTGCCCTAAACATTAATAATATCGTTTTATGAGTGATCTATATACCATGTGCAATCATAATAACGGAGCTGTATACCACCCTATACCACTTTATATTATGTATATGTAGTGTATTACTATTATTTAAGGGTAGTAATTGTATTTAAATCTAATCCTGTAACCTATTATCCTATATATGTTTTATTTAGAATTTGAACAAGTGCACTTAAATATACACAATGTCTTCAATGACTATAATCTCTTAATAGCTACATTCCATTTCAACACAAGTTAACTCGGTATCTTTTAAGAATGTATTTAATGAAATAGAAGGTAAACAGAACAGTAATGTCCACATATGAAGGCAGCGTGCCGAGCAAGCGGCGGCGATTAGCAGGCGGCGCGCGTCGCGATGTTATCGCCTGTGATTTGCAGCAGCGGACCGGAGACGTGTCATCGTGTCCGCCAAGGACATTCACGCGGTCTTTAATCCGAGGCGCCAAGGTCGGGTGCATATTCTATAGAAGTAACAAACGAGGATCACGTCGGACTGTATGGCCAACTAGAGGTAAGCAACAAGTAGCCTCCATAGAAACGTATAATTAAGCACGAAAAGGATTACTGGTCGGCGCATTGCTTACTCCGAAAACTGAAAATTAAAGTGCCTCGTAGTTTTCACCCTTAAAGTTTGCACGTTTCTCTTCGTACGTATGTTGTTTAGTGATAGAAGAGGTTAAACGCCTTCGTAGATTGAAATATTATCAAAGATACTCATTTTTATACATAGAACAAACATAAAACGATATTATTACTGTTTAGGGGTTTAGCGATTGGTATTTAGATTTAAAGGGCGTGAATTTGAGCTCCGTAGCTTCCTCGGACTCCATCAGTGACTTAAACATGTACGCTAAGTACGGATTGTTATACTGCATACACATGAAATCTCAGTCTTGTACGTTAACTCGACGTTGTTTTATATATTTAAAGAAACTATAATTTTCTTTAAATATATATCAAACCTGAAATGATCACCACGTTTAACACTGCTGTTACTACACAAATCACTAAGGATTAGCCTTGAACTGAATAACAGACAGACTTATGTATATTAGTATAATCGGTCGTCGCTACGGCTGGGCACTATTAACTTCAAATTTTATATCACCCTTAATCTATCAATTATTTTTTACTACATTTAAGATTAGTAAAAAGCTTTACGTAGCGTATTTCAAACCAGAACTCAATAAGAATGTAATAGTTTGTGCTTAGAACAGTATTGTTTAGTTTTATTTATACACGTCATAAAAGAAGATTAAATAGAGAGGTTACACAAAGAGATACATAATTATCGATAGTATTGCTAAATTTTGTCACCTTAAACCTTACCTACAGAAAATTATGCCTTAAGTGTTCCAATGTTACACGTATTTAATGGCGTATTTATATCTACGCCGCATTTAATCAATTAATATATTTATATATTGCCACTCTATACCACCTGCAGACTTATACTAGAGCGTGAGATTATATTCGCGAGTGACTCGCTGTAAAAGGACAGTGTTAATGAATATAAAATTTCTGAATGTAATTTTACTAGTGATAGAGATCTATTTACAGACGCAACCGGACAGTGGAGCTTAAAGCTCGCCGCAAGGAGTCCCTCGTACGGTGAGATCTGTTTACAGATAAGATAAGCCCTCCATATGCAGTAGTTTGTTCACTGAAAAGTTGAGCTAGTATTGTCACAAATATCATATAGCCACATTTTTGCATTTTTTCTCCATTGGTTTTATATTTTTTTACAATACAATACAATAGTATTTATTTACATACAAATAATGTACATAGCGGTCTTATATATTAATTACACATCCTCTTATTCTACCTTAAAGACATGCAAACGTCATAAATTCTAATTCAAATAAGCATTTTTTCACAATTGACATAATACAATTCATAAGAATACTACTACTACTACTACTAAGAATATTCTGGTACTAAATCATTAAATAAACGTAATCTACAATAGTCAATTCAATTTTTTATGTCAATATATCTTAATTCTAAATAATTATTAATACAATAATAACATTTATCTAAAATCCATTTTGTAAATTTTTTAAAACTCGTTATAAGTTAATTGTTTTAATAAATTTGTTTTTTTTTTTAAATTACCAGATACGTTTTTGGTGAGCTATTCACGTTAAAATTAACTGATGCTTTACTGTGATGACGACGATGTTCCCATGCCACTTACAATCGGTTGATTAATGTACGGATTAGTTATCTGCATAATACGAGTTTATTAAATCAATATCACAAACATTTAGTACAGTATTGTATCATAAACAAGCTTAAGGTATGACGTATGGTATAATTAATTTCCAATGAATCTCTATTTACTGAAAGGGTACCAGATGTCGGATGGACTCGTCACGACCATCCATTCGGCTGTCAGCCGTCGCACGCCGCGCCGCCGGTGATGCCCATTCATTTCTCACAAACCAACTTGTCTAGCCGCCTTTACGGGGGATGACGAATAGGTATATCAGATATTTCTCAGGCTCTTTAGATATTGATACTATAGTATTTATCGTTTCGTTCATAGTTTTAAGCCAAATATATAGAAATATTATTACACATATTTGCATTTTGTTATTTTTAACCGACTTCCAAAAAGGAGGAGGTTATCAATTCGTCTGTATTTTTTTTTTTTTTTTTTTTTTTTTTATATTTGTTACCTCATTTCTCCGGACTGGGTGAACCGATTTAGATGATTTTTTTTTTATTTGAAAGGTAGTGCGTGTCATAGGGTCCCATTTTTTTTTAGTATTTTTTTGACTAGGGCATCCATAAGAAAAACGCATAAGTCTTAAATTTGCATTTTCAATGTACGCGATAAATGTATGAATAACTCAATATCCCGCCAACCGATTTTGATGATTCTTTTTTTATTAGAAAGGATGTACTCCAGGGGTAGTCTGATAAGAGTTTGATAAGGTTCTAATCATAGGATCTTCAACTTTTTGGAGCAAAATAATAAAATTAGTGATAGTCGGCCGAACCTTAGCTGGAGAAGTCCAATTGAGTAAAATATAGAATAAAATTACTATGTAGGTATTTACTATGAAAAATTTGACCTTCAACTCTTCAATCCTGATGATGCAGGGGTACTGCTAGCCTGAACTATAAAAGTTGGTCGTTTGATGTTTGCGAATATATAATGAAATTGTTAAGCAAATTCATGGGACAAAAATTTGACCTTCAACTCCTCAACCCTGATGATGCAGGGGTACTTAAAGCCAAAACCATAGGAATAAGCCATTTGGTGCTTACGTATATGTTATAAGATTACTGAGCAAAAACATAAGATGAAAAATTTGACCTTCAACTCCTCAACCCTGATGATGGAGGGGTACTTCAATCCTAAACCATAGAAGTTGGCAATTTGGTGCTTACGGTTATGTAAAGAAAATACTAAGCAAAAATATAAAATCAAAAATTTGACCTTCAACTCCTCAGCCCTGATGATGAAGGGGTACTTCAATCCTAAACCATAGGAGTTGGCAATTTGGTGCTTACGGTTATGTAAAAATAATACTAAGCAGAGGCACAAAATTAAAATTTTGACCTTCAACTCCTCGACCCTGATGATGAAGGGGTACTTCAATTCTAAACCATAGGAGTTGGCAATTTGGTGCTTACGGGTATGTAAAAATAATACCAAACAGAGGCACAAAATTAAAATTTTGACCTTCAACTCCTAAACCCTGATGATGCAGGGTACTGCAAGCCTGAGCCATAGAAGTTAGCCACCTGGTACTAACGTATATGTTATAAGATTACTAAGCAACAATATAAGATGAAAAATTTGACCTTCAACTCCTCAACCCTGATGATGGAGGGGTACTTCCAGAGGGGGCGCCCTGTTTGTATGAATTGTAAAAGTGTTTTATGTTTAATTTTTGTGAATATGTAGATGCACAAAGCAAACTTAGAGGCTTTATTTAAATACAAACATAAAAATATAGTCACTAAAAAGTGTAAAATAAAATTTTTTTAACAAAAAATATCTACCGACTTCCATGTCACAAAAAAGTAAAAAATAATTTAAATATATTTTGGTCTAGAACATACTCAGTACTTAGTACATAGTTCTGAAGTCGGTGCTCATATAGGACGTAGTTACCGTCGTCCAGCGAAATATGTCGAGCACCGACTTCAGGACTATGTACTAAGTACTGAGTATGTTCTAGACCAAAATATATTTAAATTATTTTTTACTTTTTTGTGACATGGAAGTCGGTAGATATTTTTTGTTAAAAAGTTTTTATTTGTATATGTCGGCGCAATTTATAAGAAAACATTCAATCATTTTTTAATCATTGTTAGTACTCTTACTATGTTGTACGTTTACCTATGCATGATATTAATGTTCAACAGTAATAATTACATTTAAACGTGAGTTTATAAAGCATCACGGAACCATTAAGTATATTTGAGCAGTAAATCAACGGCGCATTGCTCGTTACAGTTTAATTGCGGCGCGCGGCGGTCGCGAGGGTGTTTAATGAACACGACATCTGCAATCGACCACGTTCGATTCCATATGGTTAAAGATCAGGGACACAATAAAAGTTATAGTCATAGTCCTATAAAATTAACAAAATTGTAATTGCAACTAACTGCCTACAAATTAAAGGCTTTTTAACTCGATTAAGTTATGCAATACCAAAAAAGCATTTACTTCGAAAATATTTGAAATTATTGTCTCACAAAAAGAGGAGACAAACTGCACCCATAACGGCTTATCGTTTTTTTTTGTATGCGTTACAAAAAATATTGCTTGAATGGTAGGCCCTGATCATAGATCGTAAAGTTAAGCTGCATATCGGTGGCGCGCGGAGGGGCGCTAAAGGTCGCGCTCGCAGCTGCCGCATTTGTCACCGCCGCGCTGCCTCCCGCGTGACAGCCTCCAGGGCCGCAGCCAGGCAACGCTGACATTTTATTAATTTTTATTCTCATATAGTTTCAGCAGGTGAAGCTCAGCTCAAATCGACCGTGGAAAAACATGCGTATTTACGAACCAGAAAGAAACTTATGCTTTTGACAACTTGGAAACACGGGCTGACAATCAAGATGTTCGAACTGTATAACCATGTACCAACATATTTCTTAATAGTATTAACTATGTAATTAATTAATTATTTACAGAAGACATGGGAGAGAAGGCATGGCAAGAGAAAGTCGAAGTCTACTAACCATAAAACAATAATGGGACGAATGAGAAACGAACTTGTTTAATTGATTAAAAACTAATATACATACATAAGTAATACACGATTAATTATAATTGATAATGCATCGAGATGACCGCGCCGATAACACCCACGTATCGAATTCATCGATATTGCATTCGGAGAGATAGAGATCTCGGAGCGGAAATTGTTAATATTAATAGAGCATAGAAACCTCTAATCTGGTTCCTCATCCGCTCAGTTTTTTAGGAGAGCTGCAGAGCAAAAAATAGTTTTTATAAACTGCATACGTGCATATCGATTAAAGAGGTCGATATATGTAAAACATTGTGACAGACATTGACTGTCTCATATCTATTCAGTTTTTATGTTACTGTGCTCTGCTTTGAACTGCAATTATTCTTTGTTAATTTCCTGGTGAGTACGTATATACCTACTTATATATGACTTTATCATCGTTTTGTATTATTTTGTTTATTGTTTTTTATGTTTTGTATTTGTTTAAATATGTTACGAAGTATTTCTAAAAATTGTATTAACGAATACCCAACAAAACTCCTGAAAGTTACTTATACTTACTAAGTTTTTCTGAATATTTCATAAATAAATATTTGTGAAGAAAATATATTTGTAGATTACCTTAATATTTATAGTATCCTGAAGTTTACTTTAACGTTTAGTACGTTACGTACTAATAAAAGATCGAAAACTCAACAGAACGCCTATCAGAATGATTTCCGAAACTGCCAACACCCGAAAACGGCCGAGGGCTTATCGCTCTGTCGCTTGTACCGCGATATCAATAATCTTCCCTTATCGCCGCTGATAAAGGTTTTTGGATAAGTGGTCTCTGTTAATGTTTAGATAATGAGCTCCACTATCTATTGACTCGGAGCTATTTGTTGGGACAGTTTGCTGAATTTATTGAAACAACAAGAAATATAACTCTAACTAAATGTAAGAAAAACGATATCATAATGCCATTATATTCTTAGTTTCTCACATAAGTAAATTTAAATTGCTAGTCGCAAAGTAGATTAGAATTAATTTGAAGTAAGTATCATCCAGTTACCATAAATGACGCGACGGCTCCTCAGACACGAGCACGAGTGGCTCGGGCGAGAGGACCACTTCGCTTATCTTAAGCTGAGCTGCTCGAACTACTCGCCAGATAAGTAATCTTTGTATTATCATCGTAATTCGGAGTGTCGACTACTGCTTGTCACTACGCTTACTATCGACTAAATATAATAATTCTTGGCGGCAAATCACGCAGTCTTTATTTACGAGTAGGTAAAATCGAATATAGCTTGCCTCCCGCGTCCTCGTCAGATTTAGCTATTAGTTGAAGCGCTGCGAAGTAGCGAGGAGTGGAAGGGGGGGGGGGCTCGTTAAATGGAATTGCTTCTGTATTCTAATTATGATAAGCCATCTCGGATATGATAACTAAGTCATTAGTACGCCGCGTCCGCGCTGCCGGCTCCACTAACTCTGAGTTAACGTTTTTCAGCTTTTTTTATATTTCATCAATTGACTTTTTGGCTTATTTGTTTTTACCAGATTACGTTTGTATAAATAAATATTGCTGTTTTATCTAAGGACTAAATAATAATAACAATGTTTTTAAAATCCTCCAAATTGTCGGTGAATTAATTAAATGTTCATAATTACTTAATTTAATACCAACAACACGGATAAGATCGGCACGACAGACGATTCTGTGTTATAGTATTATATTATTGATGTATAATTATTTTCGTAAGGCAAACTACTTCTAGCAGCAGTATTCATACGCGGCCATCCTGTCTGCCGCGGTCGTATCACGCTTGTGTCGCAAGTAAACAACGCATTACTGCAATTGCTCGTGCCTTGCGCTCAATCACTACGTAGTACAAAGTCGCTTCTCGCTGTCTGTCCCTATGTATGTTTAAATCTATTGAACTACGCTACGGATTTCAATGCATGTCAACTAGTTCTAGATAAAGTTCTCGAATACACTCTAGCAATTTGGAAAACAGATCCGATATAAAACGGATTCATAAGGTAGAGAAACGTTAAAAAAGGCAGGCCATTCACCGAACGGTGGTCGTATTGTTGGAAAATCATAAGTTAACTTCAGGAGAATTATATATAGGGACATAGCGTGGCCTAATGTGTACGTGGGCGATTTACAATAAGTTAGCAGAATTAAATAAAGTAAATAGTATTCTCATATTTCAACCTTGAATACCTACATAATTTAGACATAAGGAAAATTGGCTATAGCCATAGCGCGGGGCCGCATAACATTCGCTTGCAGCGTCAATAGCTTCATAGACCGTCAGCGTCTAGCTTTAAAAAAAATAGATGCCGCCGATTCTATAACTGTTCTTCTATTGAAAACGAGAAAATAATACCTGTAGTACCTTTTTTTCCTGTAGAACCTATAGATCTTATTTTTGTCATAATGATTTTCTATACCAAAATTGTTAGAAAAAAATCGACCGATAGAGCTCAATAATTCTAAGAATTTTTAAGTCGCAAGCCGCAACCGCGAGCCGCATCGTCGGCAAAGACACTCCGCGGGTCGCCAGCACCTATCGTTCTAATCTAAATCCTTCCTAAACCTGACGGACCACTTCGAATCGGACTCTAATACTTTCTAACGCAGACACAGCTAATGGAATGGATATACAAATTTACAAATTAACGTAACATTCATATCAATAAAAACAGTGATATAGCTTGTGATTTTTCTATCAGCTTTTCTGTGTTCTAATAATACATTCGGCGAATAGAACGCACGTCCTTAATTCGTTCTACTACCTACTTATTTTATAGGTAAGTTAATGGATCAATTATAAGTAATTGTCGTGTTTCTACTATTTTTATAAAGATGAAATAAAAAACATTTTACGAACCATTTACATGTTGTTTTATTGTCATAAAATTAAGTGAGTTACCCGTACCTACTTGGAACAAGAATAGTGGTATTGTATGAGAGTAAAGAGTAAGAAGGTACTCGTAGATAGTAAAATTAAGTGATCTGGCAGATGGCCCGCGGCCTGCTGCCGCAATCGAACACAACTGCGAAAATAATTCCGTAGTCTGAATTGTATATACACGTATTATAGAGTTTAAAACATATAAAGTATTTTTAATTTCATGTAACAGAAATAACACTCGGTTTTATGTTGGCCATCAGACAATGAAGTCTAAAAATCTGATATGAAATTAATCAAATAATGTAAGCAAGGAATCTTTTTGAATACGGATATAGCGACAATATCCATCACGTGATATCCGTACAGGATTTGTATAACCATTAAAATGTATATTATTTACAATTAATATCGTGCAACACAATTATAATAATTGTTAAGACTGAAATTCTATCTTCAATGATATAATACCATTTATGCGTGTAAAGCAAACTCTAGGAATGCCCGCGGGGCGTACCTACTACGTCGTTGAGAAGAATTTTAAATCGAAACTAACTTGGTTTCATTTGTTGTATGTGTATTCTTAAATATTAAATATAGGATAGTTACAAAAACGATTCTCCTTGTTATCAAGATATAAATTATATTTTAATCATCAATTTTGTCGTAACGAGATGTCACTAATAAAAAATATCAAGCTTTAAAAGGTATAGTCTCATGTTGCCATCGTTAAGAACGAATATTGAATTTGAAGTGAATTCCGGTTTGATTCTGGCAAGCATAGGTGCGCGGTGGCAGTAGTGCCGCCAGACGTTCCGGCTTTGACGGGATGTCCCAACGGCTTGTCCGTTACAAACAGAACACAGCATACGAGCGATAGTAAGTATTCCGCTTGTGTCAGCAAAACGTTACAGCATGGCTGTAATAAACGAGACCAAATATTAGCTTGATGATAGATACTTACTCGTAAGTTTGAGTATGTTGTACCAATTTTTCAAATGTCAATCCCGTTTTAATGTAAATGTTAGTGGCAACAGTAGTGGCGAGTGTCGCGTCCGGTCGCCGACCCCGCCGTGGGCGCGATCAACTTTATAATGTATCCTTCATCTACATAAACACGGCGACGGACGACGGACGCTGCACGCCGGCCGCGCGCCCGCGCCGTGTGAGTTGAACGTCAATGTTGTCAATCTGCCGAGACCACTCGCGCATACCTATACCTGACTAATACAGATCTACATAATACCTAATTCGACTGTAAATGTGGTCGTCAACAACCGTTACGTCCAGTCACTAACCGTTAAAATCCCACTGCTAGACACGGCCCTCCTTTTACAGTGAGAAGGGTTTAAGCCATTGTCCATCGTGTAGGCCAAGTGCGAAATGGTAGACTTGAGAGTTTTTAAAGAAGTCTTAGAAGTTTAACTACGATATTATCCTAGATCATTAAAGTAAGAGATAACTAATTTCTAATACGCAGTTAAAATCAGGGTTGCCTGTCTAAAAATCGTACCCTCGATGGAGAGGTTGAGCTGGAACCACTAGGCTGTTACCGCGTTCTATTATTTACTAAGTATATAAGAAACGCTTAGTCAGAGCCAATTTATAATTGAATAATTCTAGAATTGTTAAAGGTGAAACGGACATTACGGATTTAGCTGCTGATTGGTCGGTGATGTCTAGATGCGGATCAACATCAACACTTTATCGCCTTTCCATGTGACGCATCAGCATGTTATTCCTATGGCATGTGTCATACATACACATACCTTGTGCTAGCAACCAAGGCATTGCAATGTAGTCCTCAGAAACAGGATAATAACTGTGACTGATCTCAGATAAAATTCCAGTTGGTTATAGATGTTCTTAAATTGCTACGACCACTTAAATTAGTTCGTAGACGGGTGTGTTACATAATAACGTCAACATAATCGTATCCATTTTATCCCTGATACGAACTCAAAATAGTAAATTTCGCTCATCCTGGCAAAGTGCAGTTTATATAATAGACTTCAGATCGTGGGAATGTGATCATTACCCACAATTTCGATTTTTTCACGATTTAAAAGGTCCTTGTGAATAAAACTTCAATTCGAGCCAGAAGGTGCAATATTGAAACCGGTGGACTAAATGACCACTTGTGTTAGTTTTATGCTGTTCTTGACTGTGACTTGCTGACTTAATCTGCTACAGTAGAAATATGACTACTGCCATACTTAGTAGGTACGTGTTTATTATAATACGCTTCCAAAAAACTGTGACTGGTTACGTTTTAGACCTTCATTGCAAAATACATTACGTTGAAAATGTGCAAAGTTTACTTTTAGGTATGGGCAGAGACGTACATAATGATATTTTTAGATACTTAATAAACTCGTACTAAAGGCACATATAATATTGCCTACCATGAGATGATATTGCAATTTTAGGTTATTCGTAATTTTTTTTTGTATTGACGGATTTTTATATCCTCTCGTGTATCGCTGTCAAAAATCGACTGCACCTGTGGACAGTAGAGCATTGCGTAATTATAGTAAACACGGGAGGCTGCGGCGCGGCGCCGGCGTCGCGTTTAAATCGAGAAATTAACGAACGAGACCTGAGAGACAATCGGTACCGGTACCGCCCGGAGCCGCTGGGACCTGACCGCTACCGCGACCGATTTCTACACACACTTACTATATATCGTAACCACCTTGAAAACAGCTTCCACCTTTAAAATATAACAGCCTAATATTGTCATTTAATTGTAAGTTTCATGGCATAGATATATTTATTAGTTTGGCTGACATAATAATGGCCATAAGTTATATGTAAACCAATACCTAATGAAAATGGTAATTCATAATAAAAACACGAGAGAAGGATATAGTAGTTGATTATTTTTATCTAAGGATCTAAGGTTGTCTTTTTACGAAAAAACAGATTGTGCAATATCAAGGTATTCCTGGAAAACGAAAACAACCGAAATGTGGCAAAATACATAGATGCTTAAAACTTATATATTCGATGATGACCGACACTCACCAACAATCTCGAAGGCCCGAGCGAAGCTGCGTAGGCTCACGCTCTGACGTGTCGACCACTAGTCATTTCAATGCGATGCTTGTACACAAACAAGCCAGTAATCCCCCGACAAGTTCTACGCAACATGTTACCATCAGGACAGTTGGGAGGTGCGTGATACGTCGGTCTAAATCACAACACAGAGGCAACAATCACCATGGGAGACCAGTACGTAAGTAGTTATTATACATATTACACTGATCACTTATGTTTATGAATAGGTAAATACTTCTTAATACCTGTTAGTCAAATGATTATTTTTTGGTGTGATAAGAGAAACAAACCTACTTTCATATTTTTTATAAGATTGTAGTAGCAAATGTGCATGTAGTCCACCTTAATTTCGGTGACTGCCGCCGAAACGCAATAACTACACGCTAGAAATTAGTGTGGCGGTGGTACCTGCCCGGCAAACCGTATACGTCCTAACACTTTACAAACTTACAACTATAACAAACAACTTATGTTAGGCCTTCAACGTAGTTCTCAGCAGAGTGTGTTATTGAGAAAGATGTAAATAAAAAATAGCTGGTACATCAGAATAGCAGTAAGTAGATGTAAAAAAGTGTATAATGCTAGGCATCGAATTAGGTTTAACATATTTTATGATATCAACGTAAAACGTGCAAAGGATACATGATCTAAAAATTTCAATTTTAAATTTTAAAGACAAATCAATAAGCATTAACAGAAAATGAGTGATTTTGATCACAAATCCTGCCTTAGCCTACTTACGATACACATGGATACTACAGATAACTACATGGATACGCCGTACAGAAAATATTTTTACCTATGTTTAAAGTATTGTTATATGTGCATAATTTTCCTGAATAAATAAAAATATTATATACATTACTGTTTTTCGTTAAACCTGGTGCTCTGAATCCATTGTAATATGTTCCAGTTAAGAGTGAAAACTGCGCACGCGTCAGGATGTGGCCGATAAGCGCGGAGGTGTGACTTTGTCATGACAGTGTGAATCCGCTAGAACGATTTTTGAGTAGTTTGGCTACACTGATGCGTTGGTGTTAACGACCAATAAGTCGTTAATGACTAGATATCCAAAAATAGAAAAAAATGCCTATACGAGTACAAATTACCTAAAATATACTAATTTGTACTCGTATAGGTGTGAACTTCAAATTGCTACTAGATAGCTTTTTTACAAGATTCAAGTACCAAGCTAGTATAAAGTCTATTAGATATTAGTAACTGCCGCCCATGGACCTCTGTAAGAAACTACGTACAGATCAGAGACTTTATCAAACGCGTTGACTCACCACTTCTGAGGACTAAAATGGTCACATCATATGAAAGTGAACTAGCAACAACACCCGTCTACCGAAACTTAAGAACTGCTTCACGCTAGAAGTAGGTGTACCACACTGGTCGAACCAGACATGTAGGTACATACTATCACTTGGCAAATTACTTAATACCTCAACAAATGTTCTCCCATTTCGACTCTCTGTAAAATTTGTTCTAAATTGAATTTTATATACAGAGTAAATTGATAAATTTACAGGATAAAACACTCGGTAGTCAATTGTATCGTTTCTTTCTGATATCTCATCTTAATGCGCCTAAGCACTATAGTTAACAGAAATAAAAGCTGTACGCAAATTTGTTTCCCCATAAAGCCGATTACGATGTGTTCTCAGACAAGATGCACGGCGGGTCATTTAAAACTCAAACACGATGGGGCCGTCGTGCACCGAGAATTTAATAGACGCATGCGACCCTCGGCGCGCATACAAACGCCACACTAGGATGTGGAGCTGGTGTCAAGTCAATTACTGAAATAAAATTGTTGGAGACGAAAGGTACTTGTAGAGGAGGTGTGGAATCAGAACTTTATGGTCAGTATATAAAATGAAAGCATCAATAGCGTCCAACTGATATTGTATATGTGGTCAATGCCGTACGTGAATATCTGTGACTCCAAATAAGACATAAATACCTACTGTGTGAGGTCGTGTAGCAGATAAAGTTAATATGGATTCGTTTAGCAATGGCGACTCTAGAGCTGAGCGAGTAATTTCTGAAAAACATAAGGATGACATCTACACAAAATATCACATAGACGTACAAATAAACAGAATGCGAAGATTGTTCGGTTATTTCCTCGAAAACAAGAACCTCTGTTTCATTTTCTCATTTAAACTAATTTTCTCAAAAAGCTGTAGGTACAAAATATCAAAATCACACGACATTTCATTATTACCCTGACAATATCTAGGACTCATGCTTAAAATCACAACATGCTCGTGATTAAGGTTGGATAGTGTAAGGAGACCATATCTGACATCGATCGGAGTCCATGATACGTATCAAGTTTGAATACTCAAGCAAGGCAAGTTACTTTGGGATGCATCACGCAATATCTGGATACATCTTTACATTGCTCACTATAGTGCTCGAGGTTGAAAAGATAATTTACAGTCTTGGAGACAAAAACCCTCCGACATGTTTACTTCAATGTGCCTCCTAATAGGATCTAGAACCCCATGTTTTCCAATGCTGTTTTTGCACTGGTCTTCTTTCAAAATTATAGTTTTAGGTCATAGTACTTAGACTTCATAACACCTTTGAGAACATTTTCCTAGAAGACTCAAAAGCATTGATATTGTCTGTAGATCCAACGCTTTAAGTTTAAGCACAATTCATTTTGAATTGCTTTAACAGTATAAAAAGGACAGAACGCAGAATAAAAAGGAATTCAAAGCTACAAGGTTTACAAGAAAGGATGTACGTTTAGTATGGTTTTCCCCGGAAGGTACCGTAGCCACACCTATTTTTAGAGTGAATCAGTTCTTACGATTCTGTAGAAGGGTTTAGTTATCGGTTTTCTTTAACATGAAACGACGGTCTCAAAGAGACCGACTTCAAATAGATCCTTGAATTGTTTTTGGCCTATACAAGCGGCAGTAGCCACTTATCATAAGGCGAACTAAATGCTCGTTTTCTACTCCAATCATATAAAAGTGGTGCATGAAATTAATTACCCAGGAGCAACTTGGCCCAGTAGGCTACGACCTAAACTCATTTTTATATGTAGCAGACTAGTGTAGTCACTACATTGGTCTGCTACATACAGGAGATACTTGATATCCGATTATATGACACAAATCGATTAGAACACATGAAATCGTCGGCAATTTTACTTTATACTTTATAGCTTACTTTACAGCATACTTTTTAAATAAGCTTGTCATCGGAAGTAGGTATGTTTTCGTAGCGCCCGCGGCGACGCAGCTACCACCGTACCATCGGCAATGGTAACGAAGCAGCTTATAAATCTAGGTAGAGCCTGCCACTAGGGAAATAACAACTTTAAGTATAATGACTCAGTAAATGCGAAGTAGACTAGGCGGCTGTAAGGTGATGCAAAGAAATTGTCTGACATGAGCAGGTACGGAAGAACAATGGCTTAATGTAAACTCTCTAGTAACGAAAGTACGTTGTTGATACTGGTTATCACCAAATTAGTGACAGTAGAATCGTATTGTCATTGACCAATAGGTACTGTAGTGTGACTGAATACGTAAGATAATCCCCTGGCCAACCATGTAGTGACCACGTGAGCACACAAAAGGAAATTCTAAATTCTCATTGCCGCTCTATACACACAACAAAACAGCATATAAATGATCGACATCTGAGGTAACTTATAATATAGGTACGTTGATTTGTATATTATCTTAAGTTAGCATTTAACAAAGCGTGTCACAAGGAATTCTAACTAGCCCGAGGCGGTTCGCTCGGCGCCACCGATAATTGAGGTAATGAAACGAGCTGCAGGCCGCGGCGGGCGGCGCTGGTACCTGTTTCAATACTACCTATTACTGTGTACTAACGACTGTCTCTAGGAATTAATATATTACTCATGAATTTATTTAGCATTAGTATATTTAGCAATCAATAGGCGAAAATTGAATACGCTCATAATTTAGACATCTTCACAGCCATTTTACTCGGAAAATATTAAAGTAATATTAATTATATTTGGTATAGAGTTCTATAAACCCTTGGCATACTTATGTAGGTACTTACGTGTACGTAAAGGTGATTAAAAAACTTTGTGGATATAAACATGATGTATCTACCTTTTAATTGGTAATTTATTAGATATGTATATGGCGCTCATATAGGACACATGTACTTAGTTTCGTCGTGATCCAGCGAAATATGGTGAGCGCCGACTTTGGGACTAAGTACTGCTCTAAGTCTAAACCACCATTTATTTTAACTAGTCATCCGTCGCACCGGTCGAAATTCGACCGCAATTTAAATTAAAAAACTAAACTTCATGTAGTCCAAAATAGTACGAATATTTCTCAAATTCAAACAAAATGTAATAATTTTCAAGTAATTTTAAAGTAAAAATAGTTAAATATAAAAAGAGGTTTAATAAGCTAAGCCGCATTTAAAAACAATAGCGGGTATTTTTACAAAGACATTTCTGACGTTACGTGTTTTCATAGTAAGACATTGAGCATTCTATTTCGTTTATTATTTATGTGTTTGAGACAAATGCACGGTTTTTTTATATGGCTGAAGTAGCAAACGAGCATGAAGTCCACCTGATGGTAAGTGGTCACTGCCGCCCATAGTCATCGGTAATCAATTACATACAAAACATGTATTCATATCATGTTGCGATTACATACAGATGCGTTGCTACTTCCGAGGACTATGATGGTCGCCTCATGCGAAAGTGTGCCGGTAACCACACCCTTCTATCGAAACGCAAGAAATGCTTCACGCTAGAAATAGGTAGGTGGGTGTGGCGGTGATACTTCCCCGGTCGAACTACACTGGTTCTACCACCTTGGAAAACACGGTAGTGTGTGTAATGTGTTTTTAGTTGATTTGATGTATGATATATGCTTTATATCAGTGGCGGATTTATAGATTTGCCGCCCATAGGCTATTCAATTTTTGCCGCCTCTAAATTTTGATATCTTAGTCCACAATCATATCAATTTTCTATCAATGAAATATCAACTTTATAATTTGTGCTCCATCATCCTCGTTACATCAACTTTTCCCATATAGTTATTATTATTGAGAACTATGGTACCGTGTTAGATCCTTGGTTATTTTTATAGCAAAGAATTATTAAAAAACATTATTTTAAGGAAAAAATATCGAAATTACCGAATCGTCATGTCGTTTGTTCTGGCGTTACAATACAAATACGACTACGCAATTGCATGCCTTAAGTGCGAAGCGTGTAGTAGGTATGCTCTATTGTTGCCGAAAAATCTAAATCCGATATTTTCTCACATTGAACCGTACCTAACAAATATGATGTACATGAATATTATTTAAAAAGCAACTTATCAGAAAGAAAAATAATCGCTGAGCATATAAAAAATATTTTTTCGGTTATGATTAATTATTTTTTATTTAAAAGGAAGTAATTTTAATGCCATATCGTATGGATTTTGGATGATCGTGTTCACAGTAAACACGATAACTTTCGAAAAAATCATTTTTTCACTTCAATTTTTTTTAATATACTTATTTAATTGGAGAGAAGCCGTTGAATAAAAAATTGCAGCTGAGTATTGTTTTATCTTATTATAATTAATTCATTCCCATTGACATTTGCTGAAAAAGTTGGCTTTGCAAAAAAGTTATCAAATCTACTGATGTAAACATTTAATTTGGATAATTCGTGTACGACATGATCGCTTAAGCCCTGCTCATTTGGATTTTCAAAACTTTTTCTTACTACAAATAAAATAATTAACTGATAAAATGTATCAACTTTCTAATGAGCAAATTGTCACACTTCATATTTTGTGGAAGGATTTTTTTTATTGTCAAGTCACAGTCGTTCAACTATCAGTTATTCGATTAATATGATCTCTATAAGATATTGAACTAGTTTTTTATTTAATAAAAATTAGTCAATTTTAGTCAGTATTTTTTACGCATAAAGAAATTACTTTCTGAAATTGAATTTGACAAGTTGCAAACTTGCTGCAGCAATCATGGTTAGACCATCGATATTATATCAAGATTGAATTGGGTAAGCAGATCTCATAATTATAAGGTACACGGAGAAAAAATTATAGCAGTTATCATTGAATATATGTAAAAATTACTAAATTTCGATTATATTATCGAATCGCTATTGCGATATTCTAAAAGTTCATAATCAGTAATGTATAATTAGTAAAGCGTTTAGGAATTGTTCATGCAGAGATGTTGAAATATTTATTAATTAGCACTGGATATAAGAATATTTCGATTTTTGTTAAATATTTTAATTTCTCTCCAATTTTCGAAATTCGTATTATGTGTGTATAATAATTTTTTTTTAATTTGTAAACCGAAATAAAAAAATTATGAACTAAATTTGCCGCCCCTTAAAATTTGCCGCCCTAGGCTCCAGCCTACTCAGCCTGCTGGTAAATCCGCCACTGCTTTATAGGAAAAAAAATAACATTCTGCAATCCTTCTCTACGTCCACTATAACCGTGCAATATTTCATACTAATCTCTCCGCGGCATATTACTTAAAAATGCGTTACAAGTTTTTGCTTCACGCATTAATGTAATAATTTATTTTTTACTTTTTTGCGGCATGGAAATCGGTTGTATTTCTTTTGTTTAAAATTTTTAAATACATTATTATGACGATTTTAAAGTTTTGTTGCCCTTTTCAGTTATTACTTTTTAATTTATAAAGGATCTACTAAAAAGAATACAGTAAAATTTAGGATTCTACTACCCACATATGAAACTGTTGAAAAAAGCCATTTTAATTTCTAGAGTTATCTTGTTTACTAAGACTGACCAGCACTAATCCTTTTTGAGCATTTTTAAACTTTTTTTTCTACTAACTATGAACTTTATGCACCTAAAACGTTGACACAATAAGTTCGTTTATTAAAACAAAATAAAAATATTATTTACATTGTATTCAGATAAACAAACGAGAATGTAATATAACAGTTTATAACAAAATGACGTGACAAAAGTAAAATTTGTTGATAGAATTTTACAGACATAAAATTATTTTTAATTATTTTTTGATTATTTATTATTAATTATTTTTTAGACATAAAAAATTTTTCTCATGTTGATAGAACGTATGCATATGGTTTGGCCGGGTAGGTAGAACCGCTCTTTTATTTTCACCGTGAAGCAGTTCCTACTTTTGGTGGAAGGGTATCGTTGTTAGCTCACTTTTATATGGAACGTCCATCTTAAACGTTGGGAGAAGTAACTCGTCAGTAATTGACTTCACGCTACAGAACCACCGCTGCTATACGAAGTTGCTTAACGATGACTGGCTATGAACATCAGTAAGCAACTTCATACAGTAACTACGTACCATCCAGTCGGACTGCATTCTCGTTTGCCAATTCAATCAATTTAGTACAAGGTGGTAGAACCAGTGTAGTTCGACCAGGGAAGTACCACCGCCACACTTATTTCTAGCGTGAAGCATTTCTTGCTTTTCGATAGAAGAGTGTGGTTGCCGGCACACTTTCACATGAGGCGACCATCATAGTCCTCGGAAGTAGCAACGCATCTGTGATTGACTTCAGATGGATCCCATGTTCTGTATGAAGTTGATTACAGATGTCCATGGGCGGCACTGACCACTTACCATCATGTGGACTGCATGCTCGTTTGCTATTTTAGTCAAATAAAAAAAAATCTTATAAAGAAAAAAATGATTTGATAATATCCACAAAAGCAAAACAGCCTTCATCTTGATTTGAATGGTGTAGCTTAATAAAAATAATATGATTAATAATATCGTCCCATTACTTTCGTTATAGTTAACGGTCGCCATCCACTTAAGGTTTAATAGCCATAACCGCCTGCCTATAGAGCGCTTATCTTATAAAATAAAACGCAAGAACCATTTAATATCTGTAGCAGACTTTGTCATTTCTAAGATAGAGTGCCACATGCCGCGGTTACGGCGGATAAGCGATCATGCGCCACAAATTAAATATTAGATAGATGGATATTTAATCTAGATAGATAAAGCACCACCACATAATTCTCTATTGTGGCTATATATAAGTATGTTGTTGTTGAAAAAATTTAAAAGTTCTGCCGTATTTTCTAATACTAGCTTTACTTTTTTGAAGGTAGTTTTTTTTAACTACATTTTTGAATAATCCAGCTGCAGGTTTTTAGTTATTCTTTGTCATTTAATTACCCGGTTCTATTTTATTGGGTAATTACTATACTCTATAATTGTGTCAAATGCAACAAAATGTGTAAATCCGGGGCAGGTGGGTAGCGCCGACGCTCCGCACGAGACAATAAATCAGCGGCGCGGGGCGCGGCGCCGCGTAGCGCGGGAGCGCACGCGTATCAAGATAGTGCCTAATCTCAGAACAATGGGTTCAATGAAAAATTACTTACTAAATATTGTGTAAGCCCTCGACGTTTGAAGTACTTTGGCCGAACTTGATCATAACACAATAACGTATGCCATATTTACATAAGTTGTATTGTTTAGAAAACTTGTTGCATAATCTGTCAACTTTTTTACAAAGACAACAATTTTAAAATCATAATTTTTCAGCTTTAGCTTTTAATCGATTAAAGAATTGAGTCCTGTGTATTAGTGCATCAGTTTCTTCTTGCGGTTTTTCCAAAGAACTATGTATGACATGGGGTCTTCAAGAACGGTGCAAAAAGAGCTCTCGTTCAAAATCGGCGATACATTGGCAACTACTCTGGCGTTGCATATGTAGGTGACTGTTTAAAAAATGTTTTAAATTTTATTGTTCTACGAGCCGTTAATACGTTATTATAATAATATTCCTGCTAAGATGAATAAAAACAGTATTTCGCAATGTTGGCATGTCCATCGGTATGTTGTTTACCCGCGGCGGCATTCCTGCCAAGTCCAAGGTTACGCAAACATTTCACACGTTGACAACTCGCACACAATCAACATATTAGATTGAATCCCATCATCTCTTTTTATGATAACTGATTTTAACATGAAACCGATATATCAGATAATATACTTATTCGTAATAACTGCTACTATTTAAGTTCTACATTTATAAGACGTCGCGAAATCAAAAATTGTGAAACGATAAAGTGAAAAAAAAACAAAAGAAAAAAATCAAACCACTTTATAACAAATTTATATAAAACACTGCCCAAGTCGTACATTCTGCGGATATAATCCGAATATAACACTGATATGCAAAATACTCAGTAAAGATCAATCATCTCACGGAGAGAATTTATCATCATAAACAACAAAATTTCTTTTGGCTTTACATTTTGAAGCGCGACGGTAATTGTGATTTACGAGGAAATAAATAAACGTGTTGTGTGGACGCCGATCGTTTAGATCGATTCATATTCGTCCCGATAACCTCACGCACTCACTGAAACCTACCTTGGGCTACTGATATTTATTACGTACCTACTATATATCTACAATCTTCTGCATTTGAAACTAAATTAAATTTGAAACCGCTTTCTATGAAAGGTTCTTTTTATTAAAAGCTTTTATTTAACTTAAAAGTTTGTGGGTAAGTATATAATTATGTGGGTTTAGGTCAAATCTTGCAACCTAAATTTAACCCACTTTTCATTGTCCGATTGAGCTGAAATTTGGAATACATATATAGTTTTGATGACAATGTAATTACATGTAATCAATATTGTTATTAATTCAAAATAGCCGACGCTACAAAATGGTGGACTACATATTTTTTCTACAACCCAACCTATATGGGTATCAAATGAAAGGATTTAATGTGTACAATACAGCACAGTATGAAAAAAAAAACAAATTCAAGATGGCCGCCATAAAAAATATGGTAGATTACAAATATTTGTACAACATACCATATTCTTTCATTTGATATGGGTATCAAATGAAAGAATTTAATTTCAAGAACACAACTACGAAAAGTATTCATATGCCGTATATGACTGCCGTAAAAAAGCAAGATTATATACTTTAGTACAACCTACCCGATATGGGTATCAAATGAAAGGGGTTAGTTTTTAGGACAAGCTTTAATATGATAGAAAATTTTACGATGCAACAAAATGATGGGTTTGACTACTACAAAACTTATATTTTTCTTATCACTTTTAAAAATATTTTTTTTATATTATTTTATTGGCAAAAGGCTGATTGATGGATGGATTATTTTATTGAATTTTTTTTTGGTATTTAACAATGGATTCGTGATATGCAATTATTGTAAAAGTAAAATACATTACATACCTAAGTTTTCATGAAATGAAATGAAATTATTTTTTATTTAATGTTTACATAAAATGCAACCGAGGATGTAGTCCACTCGATGGTGATGGTTATTAGCCACTGCCACGCATGCGCTTCTATGACTAACCTCAGACGCTATGTTAACTCTAAAGCCTCATTTTAAACGTCTGGGATAAGTATGTTCTCCATGACCACACAACTTTATTTTTTTGATAATTAACGGGTACTCACGATGTGCGGCTTTTGAATTCTTTAAGAATTCTTTTTGCTGAATTTCGACCCAGTTATAAAAGAATTCTTAAAGAATTCAAAATAGCATATCATGAGTACCCGTTAGTTATTAAAATGTATCAATTCCGTGATAATATTAGTCTAAATTCACACAACTTTAACTCTAGGCAGGAGCTGGAGTTGCGTTGGCGTCTCCTAAATCGAACTATAATGCTACTATTTTCATATTTATTTTCGTATCATATTGAAATTCCCAAGCTGCATACATGGACTAGATGCATGCATCTTGCTTTGAATACTTCATATAAAAGATCCCTTACAAATATTATTGTGCTTCGTAATAAATTATTATTGCCTATAATAAATATATGCATTTGAATTTTACTCTTGGTGATTTGAATAGGCGTGATATACATTCGTAAACCTCAGTCTATATGATTAAATAATATTTGTTTCGAAACATACTCGACCCAAAATATAAACTGCCAAATTAAGACAAATTAAATTATTACATCTTCAATTCCTCCAATGGCAGGTAACTTTAGCATTACCTATACTTTGACTTCTCAAAGCAGTTTTAATTTAGTGTGAAATAAAATTATAATATCGGTGGAGCGGCGATCGAGCGAGCGGTTCGCGATCGTTAAGATCGATTAATATTCGTCCCGATAACCTGCGCCCGCGCACATCGCGCGATCCCTAACAGGATGCCGCCGGCTAATTGAACGGAAAACGGTAGCCCACGGTTCAAGTGAACCCCTGAGAACACGATTTGGGTAACATCGATTTTTAAAAATGTATAATTTATTAGTTTTTTATTTCTAAAACTTGTAATCTACAAAACAATTGCAATCAATATATAACCAGGTATGTCCGGTGTTTTACAAAAGATTATTGCTGTCAACTCCTTTGTAATATTTATTCGTTTGAATGTTTTTATAGCTGCGAGTGCAATACAAATGCGAGTGTCCGTAGGAAGCATGTGTCCACATGTAGCGGTTAATTGCGACACACGTGGAGCTGTCGCCGCCGCGTGTGCACACAACCTTCGATAGCGCACACGTGAAGATATGTACTTTTAAAGAACTTGACGCTTCTCGTACATATTATAATCAATTATATACATCGGGTATATAAAGAAAAGGTTCAAGTACTTATAATGACAAATCATAGCAGTGTAATATCTCACTACATGATTAACCAAAGTGCTTGTTTCATAATTAGAATGTTATTTCGTGCATACTTAAACTTTGCTCAGGAGTCATTATTTTAAAGATAAATATAATTAATTTTAATCGTAATTTGTATTCCAACGTCATTTATTTACGTTAATGAAAATATCTATAATATCGTAATCATCACTACATAGTATAAAACAAAGTCGCTTCCCGCTGTCTGTCACCATATGTACCTATGTTTAAATCTTTAAAACTTGGCTACGGATTTTAATACAGTTTTTTTTAATAGATAGAGCAACTCAAGAGTAAGGTGATACTAATATTATAAAGACGATAACGTTGTATTTTTGTATGTTTGTTATGAACTTAAAAACTAGTGAACCGATTTAAAAAAATCTTACACCATTAGAATGCTACATTATTCCTAAGTAACATATATTTTTTTATTGAAAAATTCTTTCATCGTATATGCTGCAATACCTATTGATAACAGAATAAAAATGTTCTACAATATAAGAGAAAATATCAATATCTACGAAAAAGTTGGGTACCGCCGCCGCACAATGACGTGTGCCCTGCGCAGAGCTGCCGTAGCAGTTACGTTACGTTAAGTTTTTTGGGACTTCTATCGGAATAGCATCAAAAACCACTGTTGTCGCTAACACTCATGCCAGGATTGGTGACTGTTCACCAAATCCCCATTGCGGATTGGAGACTGTCCAGGTGTGCCGCGTGGATCCTGCTAATGTATATATAATATATGAATAATATAGTGGAGGAACACTGATAAGTTTAGAAAGAAGGAAGAATAAAATAGGGTTATTCAAGAAAACTATAGCACATAAGTACCTACAACTTTTAGGCGGAACGAAGTTCGTCGGGTCAACTAGTTTCTGATATTTTATAACTGATTTCAAGGTAAATTATACGTTAATTAATTATTTTTAACTTAACTTGCAGTTTAACTTTAACCTAAGTTCCTTTTAACTTATCTTTCTTTATCTGAATAAAAGCAGATTGATCTTAAAGTGAGGCTGCCCTCAAGCGACCTTAATTAATCGTCACGTAGTTAATTCGATTGAATGCTTACTGTTGAAGTGCGAGTATGTACTCAGTGCTCATAAGAGTCGGCCGCGAACAAGCTTCCATATCGGCGCCGGAGCACCTGCGCGCGCGCAGTTTCCGGGTCAGCGCTGAGGAACCGGTCGCGCGCACTGTCCGGTAATAGGCCAAGAGGTGGTGTACTCGCAAGGAAATGCCATCCCTTTAAAAAACCTACTTATTGTAGACTGCTTAAGTTTGCTAACCTAAAGGGTAAACCTGAACTTTCGGAAATTACATTTAAAATCCACATCATATTGTACCTATATACTTTAATCCTATTAACGTCGATAAGATATCTAGATCATTTTGAAGCAAACAGAAAGTTATAGTTTTATTATATTATATAATTAAACATTTAATAATACCTAATTGTAGTAGATGCACCTAACTATATACTACCTACATACTTGAATAATTGAAAAAACACGCAAACACAATAATAGGTGGCGGCGTCTTCTACGTCCACTGAAAAACGCTAATTTTGTACATCGACGAGACATAAATCAGTCGAAAAATCTGGTATCTGTCAGACTGATACAGGGCCATTTCTTATATTATATAGCAATAATCTATAAAAGGATGAAAAACTGGTTATGAATTGACTAATAAAATTATCGTAATTATTGCATACATCATACACTGCGACCGCGCAAGCGCATCGGTGGAATTGCTGCACGTCCGTTTGATTGCTTCGGCATTCGTTGCTCTGACATTTGCGCGGCTGTGGGACCTGCTCTGTAGCCGGGAAATTACTTGCAATAAATGCAAACCTATGAACAGAAATTACTTGCACTACTGGTCACTGTCGTATCTGCCCGGTCGAGCCACTATTGTAGTATTGTCCCTCTGCCGAGCACGGGTCTCCACTCAAAATGAGTTCAGGCCATAGACCGCGGGTCAGGTCATGATGTACAAATTAGTAGACTTACTAAGGCCAGCGGCAACCGCCACGGTAACTTAAGGAACATATTTAATAACCATAAAGAAATGTTTCAAAATTACGAATTCGATCGGGGAGTTACCACCCCGACACCTTTGTCCAGCGTAAAGCAGTTCTTGCGTTTCACTGGAAAGGTGTGGTTACCGACGACTATATTGGTCGCCTAGAAAAGTGTTTCTATGAGGCGACCAATATAGTCGTCGGGAGTAGGAACGCATTTGTAACTGACTATAGGTAGCACTCCTGTTCTACATGATGCTACTTACAGATGTCCATGAGCGGCAGTGACCACTTACCATCATGTAAAATGCATGTTCGCTACTTCAATCAGATAATAAAAACTGATAACGTGTATATACACGACAGTCGCAAAATTACTCATAATCTGCAATTACGATGACTCGCTGTCCGACGTGTTGGATTGAGCATGTTTACTTATCTCTGGTATATAAATTGTACATCGATTGAGTTAAACAGTGATTGGAAAATTATATCAACAGTATTCTTTTCTTCATATTATTTTAATGTTCGCGGTCCAATACGGCACGCGTTTTACGAAGGAAACGTATGTATCACAAGTAAGAACAAAGTATTATACGATGAATTTAATAATAGATTCCTACATATATAATTACATATATTTTTCTTTAAAAAGTTCAATTTGCATATCGCTAATTTGCATTAATATAACACAACACAATTGCTAAATTTCCAGGAGAGCCGGATAAAAATGAAACAAAGCTTTTTTTATCTTTTTAATATATTAATTTAAAGTTATAAAATTTAAAGGGCCATTAACCACAGTAGAGTTCAAGCACTAACTTTTCGATTATGGTAATACTTCAGGGATAAAACTTCGTCTTTACACATACAAATATCTTTATTCGTGAATTTAAATTGTACCTGCAGACGTTTGGGTTACGTTTATGTTAAGCTCTGTAATCGACCCGTTTGGGTGTACAAATTATGCCAAAATTCAAAAGTTAATAATATTCCAAATTTTCTCGTATTATTATAATTCAAAATGTCATGGAAGTTGGTCTTTAACTTACAATTGATGCATTTTGAATTGTGTGGCTATTGATGCAAAGCGGTATTGATACGTTTCACAATTATCGATAAGCATCTGGTTCAAAATATGAATACAAAGCTGTAGTGTTATTAGTATAATATCAATAATGAATGCAAGATAAAAATAATAGTGAAACAAATTCAACTTTACATACTTAAGTTTTTTTTTTTCTAAATGACATTATGGGCTTATCAGAAAAAAGAAACCAATATTTAAGCAACGAAAGTTAGTAAGTAAACCTGGCTCAATGTTAAGGCATACGTTAAACCGGTTGTCACTAAAACTATATAATCTTTATTAGTATCAGCCGCATTACGAGAGGTACACTTTCCTTAGTGCCCATAAAGTGGCGTCGAGATTGGAAAACCTTGTCGCTTGTTGTTCCTCTCATTAACATTCAAAATTATTTCATCTCCGTGCCTGAATACCACATTTGTTGAATCATCGACTCTGTCAGACTGACAAAGTTTTAAGCATAAACTCATATATCGGTACAGTGATCGGTTTGTGTTAAGTGGCACTTCACTTTTTATTTTCATTGCACTTTTAAGAAATATGTATTAGGTAAGCAATCTAGCTCGTAGTCAGTGCTAAAGTAATTAAATTTCAACAAGAGCATATTTTTTCCTAAAATTCGTCAATCTATCGGGAAAGCCGCTGTTGTTAATAATACGTACCCACTACTTACTTTTAAATCTAAACGAAGTACTGCGAATCTTATTGTGTGTTTCAAATTGTAGGAAGTTCAAACGTTACATAACGTTTGAAGTACCTACAATTTGATATAGATTTCATTAAATACGGCGGAGGAATTGGAACTTATTACCCTCGGATTTAAAAAAAGGCTCCAATCATTATAAGTCCTTCATTACTGACATTTCTGAGTCGACATTCATCGTTACCAAATAACCAAAAGAAAATCTGTACAGGCCCCAAACGAGTTGTTAGTGGGTCGGTGGCCACCGCTCGGACACCGACTGTCGACCCCGATCTCGCCGCGCGGGTACGAGTTGCGTTGACTGACCGTTATCACGGACAAATTAAAAGCTTTGGAACAATTATGTCGCTCAAAAACGTTCCCAATACAAATCTTAATGTCCATTTAAATCAACTGCAGAATAATATTATAATATCAGATTAACATCAACCCTTCCAGAATATTTCAAATGAATCCCAACCAAACGCAATATAACAACGGCAATCCCAAATCAACAAGTAATTTAAGGTAGCATATTAATAGACAAAAAGGTGTTTACTATCTAATTTTACTTATTTGCAACACAGTGTTAGTACACGTGTGCTTACAATGTAGTACGCCGAGCCACATTTGAGCCTGATTGTTGAATTCGAAAAAACATTAAATATAGTATGTACGTTATTAATTTAGGCAATTTGTTATTAATTTCAAACGTGCAACATTGTCCAACTAAAAACCATATATAAATACCCATCACCTTCTGATAAAAAATCCCCACATTGCCAGACCGAGAAGACTCTACATTTGCCAGTTGTTTGTAGACTTCTATTTATAAGTGTTTGTACCTATTGCAGACATTATATGAAAACATACAAGAAAAACCAATGCGCATTTATGCAAATAGACGTTAATATCCATACCGGCCGCGTCTTTATGGAGCAGGAAGCATGATGCGCAGTTGGACTCGAGGTCTCTTCCGATTCGCCATTCAAATATGTTGTGCCTCGCAATTTTTAAATAATCTCGCAGTTTATTTTCCGTGTACATCGTGATAGTTTTACATAGAAGCTTTACATTGCTCGATCCTTCATTAGTGCTGCTCGTGCTCTACCAAGCAGCAGTTTAAAAGCACAACAGCTACAACATAATGATTACATAATCTATTAACCTATTGAACTCAAAGTTTATCAGGTCGTAATACGTTTCTTGGTAACCATATATTTATGCAATATAATCTCGCAACATCATAAATTCATAAAACTAAATAAAAGTAGCGATATATTTGAGCAGACGAACGCGCACTCGAGCGTAACAGTCATCGTAGGTATCTAGTATTTGGCCTGCGAGTGTGACACGTTGCGCATATTGTTTTTGTGCAACATGACGCAGCGTTTCTATACATTGCGGTACACGTTATACGAGTAAGGTGCGAGCAACAAGTGTAGTGCGACCGCCGGCCGCCGACCGCCGGCCGGTGAGAGCTGCGCGCGGCCGCGAGCCGGTTTGTTGGATCAGGTGTAGCTATGCGGAAATTGTGATTATGTACGAACAAACGCCTGCGCTACCAACCTTACAGTTAGCCTCGCGTACGCCTATCTGAACTTCGACAAAATAATACAAACAATACATACGAGTTTTGTTTAATTTCTTAGTTGCGTGACGCGGCCGTCAATGTGGATATCGCAATACGGCTAGCAACGGGTTCCAGGTTTTAGACTGTAGTACGAGCATATAAAGATTTCTATTGGTTCTCAAAAGACGTCCAGAAAATCTCTATTCAAAAACAAAAAGGACAAGAACCTACTCTAAAATGAAACACAAATGCGTTGCTGAAGACAACATTGTAATGCCTCACTAAAACCACCCCGGTGGCTATCCTCAGCAGGTTTTAACGGAACACAATCGGCGTCCTGCGAATGCGATGCCATTCGGGCTCTTCCCAGTGAGCATTAGTACTCACAGCACCTCCTGGTATTTACCACGGCATGTAGCCCATACATGCCGTCCTCCTACCCGGAGTCGCTTGGCTGGACGGCTCCAGCTCAACTCTTACCACCCGCGACCCCGGAAGACCCCTTTTCATTGCCACTTACGACAGGAAGGAGATGCCGTAGCCCTATTCTCGTTCACAACACACAGGGACACAACATGGTAATGCCTAATATAAAGTCTTACGATTTGGAAAATTTTCTACATGACACGTTTTGCAGCCGAGTTGTAGTGGGCGTTCAGATACTAGTTTGTACCCAGGTGACTGGGATTGCCATTTGAGTGGCCATAAAATATAGAAACGTATCACTTCCTCTCTCCATATCGAGATGATATCGAACTGCACTGTAATGTAAAGACATTATCGAGGTGGACAGTATCGGCCACGAAATCGGCACAAACCGACAGGCGAGCGGACGCAGCGCCGGCCGGCGTAAGGGCAAGCGTGTTGCTAATATTTTTTATGAAAATTTAAAGCGAACCACCCGCTGTTATCGATGCATACCAAAATGACCCGCAAAAAGATAAAATACCTCTTTAGCGAACATGACATGAATTTCACAAAGTATCTATCGAGGACGACCTACATACGATTGATTCACATTGTAATTACATAAAAATGTAATACTTATGTACGCCATAACGTAATTTTAAGTTAGATAAGCATGCTAATATGAACACATTTGAATATATTCCAGTACGTCGCAAATATTATGCACTATACCTAACTATAAAACAGCGGACAGCGGGAGACCGTTGGATTCAGAAGGCAAAGGACCGGTTGGAGTGGTGTCATTTAGGGGAGGCCTATGTCCAGCAGAGGACCTCGAAGGGCTGATCGATGAATGGACGGATTATAACTATAAAATATAATCAGATAAAGAGCTCACTTACTTTTAGGCAGCAAAATTTAATTTGTCCTACTTACGAATAGCAACCGCGCGACTGACACTCGAATAAATAAATCTCTTAATCCTTTCGACATTAAATTACGCATACACTTGGTAGCCGAATGCTTTTAAAACTTATAGTGGTAAAATAACGTGTGATGGAAAAAACAATATGCAAATTTGATTTCAAAATAAATTAGGAAGCAACAATGATATGCGCCGCGGAGGAATTAACGGCTTATAACGAATAGCAAACATGTTATTTTAATGTGCCGTGAGAGACTGCGCGTCTTCCGCCGCGGCCCGAACTACGCAATAGGAAAGCGACGTTAGGACGGCTGCGTACCACGAATCCGTAAGAACGACTACGTAACGTCTACAACATCGAATCTGTGCTTATAACACTATCTTATATGTTCAGGACAGCAAACCTAAGTAAGTTCCAAACCTAACACACCAATGCCGTCCACATCCTTAGAGGGCCCTTTTTTCACATTTAATATCAGAATACTCGTATTATCATCGATAATTTTCAGATTTATTCAAATCAATACATTTTAATTAATAATTTGAATGATTTGATCAACACTATTACTACTATTTAATAATTTACTATTTAAGTTTATAATCTTAACGACTATTTTCATGTTACTTATATGATTTTCGAAAGTATACAAAAGATAATAATATTTCTGAACGCATTCTATCTAATTTACTAAGCACACTATCTAGTGATCATCCATGCAAACCAATCCGGTGCCAAAGTCATGGCGCCATAACTAAATGTCGACTTCGTCTATGATTGGTGGAATGCCCGGATGTTGTACTTTCTATACATTCCAAAAGGGCCCCGAATTATTTTGTGCCCAAGGGCCCCAGAATTGTCTAAGACGGCCCTGACACACACTTGGTAGAACCCTAGTGGATTGACTCCAAAGTCTCCGCCCGCACACATATTCCTGCTGCTGCTACAATATAAAATGCTGATTCCACGCATTCCAACTTAATCCTCAAGGTAGTAACGCATCTGTGGCCGGCTTCAGCTACGACTCTGATTCTAACTGCGGTAGATTATTGATCATGGGCGGCAACTTCCACTTACTACCAATTTCAATAAAAAAAACCTGAAGTAAACATTTTGCTTTGCGGTTTTTTCGTTAACATCATACAGAATATAAGATGTTTTGGATAGACATTAGACTTAATTGAAAACAAGTGTTCATAGGCATATATGTATGTATGCCATTGATATATGGATATTGACTTATAGGTAAATCTATTATTTTACAACGATATATTTAATGTAAAACGTTAAGAATGATCTAATTCGTCATATTGTAATAAGCTTTCGTTTCTTATCGTATTATATTGTTCTAATTGTTAAATAAGTATTTCTTATAAATTGAGATCTCTTCGCGTACTAAAGCAAGTAATGACGCAAATATCAGTAGAAACATAGAGAATAGGTAATTAATTTGTCATACACACACATCTTCTCAAAAACATTGTAGGTACGTTATTCAAATTGAAAATCAGTGCTTTCATGTCTAATTAGGATTCGTTCTTAATAATGATTTACCTTAAACATCAGCCCCTTTTAACTTTTTAAGATCAAGATTAATTTGATCATAGAGCCTCAAAATTCATTTTAACTTAAATTTATTACAGACAAACAGTACGTACACTATTCATAGAAATTCACAATAATAGTCCAGCGTTACAATAATTTAATTATTGATAGATCGATATTTCAACGAGCGCCAATAATAAACTGCAAACTGAAATTAAACCCGTTAACAACGTCCGCAAATAGACCGTAAAGTGTGAATAATGCGCGCCCAAATCGACCCAAGTTTCGTAACCTGCACAATTATCAAATCTGCGAAACGCACTGCCATATTATACAACAATTACATGCCACTACGAGAACGAATATTATAGAGCCTACAAGTACTGTGTTTGAAATATTACTTGGGTTTGGCTGTAACTCTTAAATTATTACAGTACTGCTGAGTGGAAGTCATAAGATTAGATAGAAACTACTGAAAGGCCCTGAGGCAGGTTTTAACCACTATCATTTATCTCCATCCATCCATCCCATCCATCAGCCCTTTGATGTCCACTGCTGAACATAGGCCTCCCCTAAATGGCGCCACTCCAACCGGTCCTGTGCCCTCTGAATCCAACGGTTTCCCGCTGTCTTCTTCAGGTCATCGGTCCACCTGGTAGGGGGGCGACCTGTACTCCTTTTGCCTAAACGTGGTCGCCACTCGAGGACCTTCCTTCCCCATCGGTTATCGGTCCTGCGAGCGATGTGGCCGGCCCATTGCCACTTCAGCCTACTAATTTTGAGAGCTATGTCGGTAAGCTTCGTTCGTCTACGGATTTCATCGTTGCGAATCATGTCTCGTAGCGAAATTCCGAGCATAACCCTCTCCATAGCACGCTGAGCGACCCTGAGTCTCCGAATGAGGCCTACAGTGAAGGACCACGTTTCGGCGCCGTAGGTCATCACTGGCAACACACATTGCTCGAATAGTTTCGACTTCAGGCACTGAGGAATTGTGGACGAGAAGATACTACGAAATTTCCCGAACGCAGCCCAGCCGAGTTGGATTCTTCGAGTGACCTCCCTCTCAAAGTTGGACTTACCCATCCGGATCGTTTGTCCCAGGTAAATGTACTCGTCGACAACTTCGAGAGGAGTGCCGTCAACAACTACCGGTACGGGTGTGACATGGACGTTAGACATGATTTTCGTCTTGTCCATGTTCATCTTAAGACCCACCCGTTGTGAGGCACTGTTGAGGTCGCCTAGCATTGTGTTGAGGTCCGTCAGCGAATCTGCCAAGATGACTATATCATCGGCAAATCGAAGGTGCGTGATGTGTTCGCCATTGATGTTAATGCCAAGACCTTTCCACTCCATCAGCTTGAACAAATCTTCCAACGCAGCGGTGAACAGTTTCGGCGATATAACATCACCTTGTCTGACTCCCCGCTGCAGTTGGATTGGATTTGTGCTTCTGTCGTGTACTCGGACTGACATGGTGGCGGCAGTGTATACACACTTCAGCACCTCGATGTACCTATAGTCGATCTGGCATCGCTGAAGGGACTCCAGCACCGCCCAGGTCTCGATAGAATCGAAGGCTTTCTCATAGTCCACATAAGCAACACATAACGGCAGATTATACTCCTCGGTCTTCTGTATAATCTGCCGCAGCGTGTGAATGTGGTCTATGGTGCTGTAGCCTTTTCGGAAACCGGCTTGTTCGGGAGGCTGGAAGTCGTCTAGCCTGCGTGCAATGCGGTTAGAGAGGACTCTCGAAAACAGCTTATACACGTGGCTCAGAAGCGCAATGGGCCTGTAGTTCTTCAAAAGAGTTTTGTCGCCCTTTTTGAAGAACAGCACCACTACGCTTCTGCTCCACGCTTCCGGGGTTGTCCCGCTAGTAATGACGGAATCGAACAACTTTTGGAGCGCCACTAGTACGGGTTTACCGCCAGCTTTTAGCAGCTCTGTTGTGATTCCGTCATCGCCCGGTGCCTTGTTGTTTTTCAGCTGTTTGAGAGCCTCTCTAATCTCGTACAGGCTGACGTCCGGGAGGTCCTCAGTATAGTGTCGGGTCAGTTTGGCACGTTTGTCGTCCGCCTTGTTACGGGCGGGAGCTCGTGCGGAAGCATACAACTGTCCGTAGTATTTCTCAATTTCCCTCAGAACATCGGAGTTAGACGAAACCTTGGTGCCCGATTCGGTCTTCAACCTCGTCAGCAGGCTCTGCCCAACGCACAGATCCCTGGCGAACACTCTCGAGCCCTGGTTTCGCTCAATAGTGTCTTTTACGCGATGGGTGTTATGAGCACGCCAATCGCGTCGCCTACTCTGAGAGATCTGTTTATTGAGCAGTCTGTATTTCGACATTGAGGCTGGAGACTGCACACATAGTTCTCGCCTCTCCCTCATGAGACCGAGAGTATGTTCTGAGAAAATCCGAGACCTACCACTGGAGTGGGTCTTAAAGTACTTAGACCCCACCTCGTGGACAGTTGTTACTACCTTGGTGTTAATTTCGTCCACAGAAACGCAAGAATCGAGACACGCGAAACGATTTCGTAGCTGAAGTTGAAACTCTTCGGAGCCCTGGATTTGGACAGGTGTTGGTCGGAGCGTAGACTTCATTAGGCGTGACCGTTCCAGCTTTACGTTGATATTTAATGTGCCTCTTACCATCCGGTGATCACTTCCGGTTTTCACCCTGTTGATCACAGAGACATCATTAAATATGTGCCGTTTGTCTGCCAAAATGAAGTCTATCTCGTTTTTAGATGAACCATCAGGACTTATCCAAGTCCACTTTCGCTGTGCCTTCTTCCTGAAGAAAGAGTTCATCATAAAGAGGCCTTCCCTCTCCAAGAAGTTGGCAAGCAAGTGGCCTCGGTGGTTCCGTTGTCCAATTCCAAAGGGCCCCACCTTCCGCTCGCCATCGTTCCGCGTGCCTAGTCTTGCGTTAAAATCCCCCATAACAACGGTAAAGTGGGTCTTTGAGGTATGTATGGCTCTACTTACGTCCTCATACATAACCTCGACCTCATCGTCTGGGTGTGTCGAAGTCGGCGCATATACCTGTATGACCTTCAGCGAATACCGTTTAGATATTCTGAGTATAAGGTACGCTACCCTTGACGACACACTGTCGACTGTTACCACGTTGTTGACGAGGGATTTGTGGACGAGGAACCCGACACCACCCTGAGACAGGTGGTCGCCCTCCCGGTGATAGAACAAGTTGCCCGATTTGAGGATTATCGTGTCCTCACCCTGTCTTCGGACTTCAGACAATCCCAAAACACTCCAGTTCAACTTGTCTATCTCTTCTTCCAGCTCCTGTATCTTCTCGTCGGTCCTCAGTGTCCTGGTGTTGTATGTTGCCAGGTGCAGAAGTCGTCGGTTGCGGTAGCCGGATCTCTGCCGGAGATTCTTAGCACCCCCTGCCCCGCCGTTACCTAGGCCGCTACCGTAGCCTGGAATAGCGGGGCTGCCGGGGACTGGGGGCCGGGGTTCTTCTGCACCTTCCATTGGGGGTTTTTGCCGATAGTCACCGCGCCTGGCAAGCGTGTTGGTGACCGCAGTAGGTGTAAGTTACACAAGGGGATGCTGCTGCCCATCTCTTGGATTTATGTCCCTTAGTCGCCTCGTACGACATCCACGGGAAGAGAGGGAGTGGTGCTATTCTAAAAGGCCGACACCACACGGCCCATTTATCTAATGTAAACAAATAGAACGATCTAATGTGGCCACAGCTTTACCGTGTGAAAGACGGACATGAATCGTTCAGATTTATTTATAGGAGTTTTATTGCTACAAATTAATAACTGGCAAATTTGTTGACTTCCGCAGAACTCTAAACGCATTCGAGCTCGGATTGAGCAAATATTGAAGAGTGTTAGCAGTGGAACATACCTACAGTTTTTGTGCGCCGAGACAAGTGGAATTCACAGTTACTGCAAGGAAAAAATACAAGAGCACATAACCGTAATAAGATAACCAGTCCCCTCGAACTAAACGAGCGCCGATCGCCGATCACGGGGTTTAATGATTGTATCTGCAAGTTTTTGCAGCCGCTTATTATAGTTGTCCAAATGGAGCGCTCTCCAAATTATTTTCATTTCAATTTACGTTTCAAGAGACAATGCCAATTATTTTATTGAATAGTTTATCAAGCTTTGTGTGTTCAGAACCTATTTACGTCCAGTAATTTTGAATATCAATCATGTTGTAGGTACCTAAACTTCAATTTTAATAAACGTTAAGGTTAATAAATAGGACTAGATATTATTACACGACAGTTTAACGATGCAGAGTTCATTCAACTTCATTTGTTTATTCTTAAGAAAATATAATGTTAGCTAGTGGATTTAACGACGAACAGCGGACACTATAGAAAATTCTTTGACACTCGGGCAGGTTGTGTGGAGAAAATGATCTGTCTCATAAATAGCACTGGAACCGGTCCAGCCATTGAGCACTCGGAGGCTTCCAAGCCGTTTGGCATATCTTACGTGCCTACATATCTACGGGTATTTGTTACTAAGCGACTTTAATTGGATTTAGTACACAAATGGTCAAGGCATTTTACATTAAATCTATTGAATAGAAGGCTTTTACTTTTATGTGAGAGTTTTAATGACTTGCTAGTATCATAATAGTCATACAGGCGAGTTTCATTATGTAGTGGAACATTCATATTTCAGATTCATTTATAAGACATGTTTAAATACGAAATATTTCATACAACTAATCTTGGTCTGAATATTAGATGGTTGCATTTGTGAGTGAGCATGAGTGTGTAGCCATTACGCCCACATCACACAACATTATAAATTATAACAATGCTCCTTATTTCTAATTATTCTTGTATTACTATTCTTATTCTTGTATTTGCTACTGATTGATTATATATTTTCTATTTCTGACGTATTTGAAAATCAAAGTTTAACTTTTATTTAGACCTTTTTTGTTCTGATTTAGTTAATTAATAAAATAAATTAAAAAAATAATACACGTAATCATTTTTTTTTATATAAAACATTATGTAGTAATCATGTTTTGCCTTTGTTATCTATATATTAGTACGCAAATCTTGGGATCCGTTTTTAAAATACCAACTGGCCGCTGACGGAGGAGTATGAAATTATGCACGCTTATTGTTGATGTAGAGAAGCAGTACTAAATACAAATATTTTTTATAAAATGCATAAAACATACATAAAATTAACTTAAACACATATAACACACACTATCTTGCATTTGTCCCAAACACATATATAATATTCAAAATCCTACTATGACGTATAAAATTTCAGATTTCTGCTTTTAAATGCAGCTTAGTTAATTATACCTCTTTTGAGCTTACAATTTAATTTAATTTATGAACTATTAGTGTTACTTTGGGTATTATCAAGTTAAGTTTTTGAGTTGAATTACAGTCGAATTTCGACCGTTGCGACTGGTGACTTGTTTTGTTTTAATAAGGAGTACTTGTATTGTATTGCAATAGTATGGTATGAAAAGGCGAATATACCTTAACAGTTCAGTCATGATGCAGTTCACCGAACAACCGTACAGCCAGCACGTTCACCCCCGAGTCCCGTGGGTGCGTGTGGGTGCGGCGCGGTGCCGTGCGCAGTGGAGGTGGCGGCGCGCGACCCCGCGCCGGCAAACTGGTTCCAGTGGCCACCTGCTCCCGCGGACACCGTCGCTAGCCGACCTTCAACTGTGAAAGTCACCACCCAAGGACGCACACTACTTTTAACTTAACAAACACGAAAACCAATAAGGCTCTCGTGCCACGTAACATAATAAAAGGCTAGTCGTTCAAGCCTTATAATCTTCTAAAAGTATGCCATGATTAACGCACACGTAAGAGCTCTTTTGAAATCACACACAGTGCTCTGTTTTTGCAATTTATGTACATAATAAAAAATAAACATCATACTATGTAAATTATTTAATAAATTTGAGCTAACCTTTCATGTAGGTAATATAACATACCATTCCCTATAAACTCGATCAAGGTTTGCGAAAACCTAACAGACGGGCTAAGAGACTGAAATAAGATTAGGGCCGGTTGCTCTAGAGTCGACCCATAAATATAATTCTGCCACTTTGCAAGTAAATTTATACCAATATGTCAGAGAAGCTGCATAAAGCGAGTTAATATGCGATCGAAACGGACTTACAACAGGTTAATAAGAGAAACGCGTGTCGGGAGGGTAATTACGATCGCGGGATGCAACGAGGGCGCGCCGCGTCGTCCTGCCACCGACCGCGTAACAGTACCGAGCACAGGGCTGACTGATCTTACACTTGGAATATTACTAAAACCACTTCTCATTTATGTACTGACTTGTACTTACTAGCGATCCGAAATGCTTAAAAATAACTTCCCTTCGCTACACTTCGAATTATTACATTCAATATCAATTTGGAGGTAATATGTCCTTAATATTATTAATATTAAATAAAGTCTAGAGTATATGTGTTGTAATCAAACATGTGACTAAATAAAATAAATAGGAGTAGTAGTTAAGCAAGGGCTGCTGCAGCCCTGCACTCACGCACCTGTCTCCAGCGGCCGGTGAAAGCGGTTGCACTGAATTCGGCGCGAGCGCACCGCTAGCTCTTGCCGCCTCGCCACATCGCCACATCGCCACCTCATCACCTTGCTGTCTTACAGCCTCTACGACATGCCACATTACTAACATTATAATTAAGTATTCCTAATTACAAAGTGATTAAAGATTCTAACATTTTTTCTAAGAAAGAGTCTCTCGTCAACCCATTATTATCCCACTGCTTGGCACGGATTTTCTCTCAGAATGAGAGAGGTTTAGGCCATAGTCCGCGCTGGCCAAGCGCGAATTGGTGGACGAAAAGAAAGATTTAATTATTTAGAAATTACTCATAATAATCATACCTTTAACATTATTAGATGAATTATTTAAATTCAGATTTAAACATTACTATCGGTAATTTAAGATAAGCGAACCTCATGTTACAGACCAAAAAAGATTGAGGGACGTGATATTTAAAAATATTGCCAAACATGTTATTGTAACAACAACTAATTGTATCATCTTATCATTTCTGAACCAAAGGGTTTTCAAAACACTAAAACGTGTAGCTGATAGCATTGTCCCATTGAACAGCTGAACTGCCGAACGCGCGATAAGATAGCGCCCGATAACGATTATGATTTATTATTTAATTATCGTCATGACAATTAGATCATGGTTGGGGGACCAAATAATTCTCGCAATTGATAACTGCTCAACTCAATGGAAGTAATTACATTGTTTATGTCAGTTCACTTCACTTGCCATAACTTTGTTTGATTACCATTAAACTATGATTATTTATTTGTAGATACGGGGAAACGGTGTTTATTGTATTGAACGCAAATTTAGTTAAACACATAACAACAGATTTATCTGAGTGGTTATTGATGAATGCATTAGATAGGGATAGCCTTTACATAACTAAGACTAGATTAGGTTCTGAAACACATAAGAGAGCAATATTGGTTCATATCTATTCTTTGCGAGCATTCAAGCCATAAACACGCAGACGTGTATTGTAAACCAGTTTATAACGCAAGCCTGCACTCTCCCGTTAAGAGGCCAATATCTTCTTCATCGGTACACAAAACAATACCTACAAATAACTACATATAATTTGGTGGTGAGAAAGTATGTATTCATATTTTTTAGGATAAAATCTCTTACCGACAATTAAGCACGCGATACGAACCTTTTTCTTCCTAATTGTTTTAGTAACGCCATATCTCAATGCCAGTCCGCTACTGTTTGTAATTTATATATACTTTCCATTACAATGACAAATTAACACGTTAGCAAACTGGATATACCGACACCCGATTTTTCGTAAATAAAAAATGAAACCAATGACCGCGCGCATAAAGTTACTGACTCTACATAGTAAATACGCACATTCAATTATCACGCGTGAAACTGTGAAATCCTTTTTGACACCTTTTTAGCGGAGGAAGCCCCGCGTATAATAATCTTACGATAATCTCGGTTATGTAATGTAAACAGACTCCGCTTAACCCTATCGTTAATTGTTACTAAATGTAATATCTAAAAGTAAGATATTAAAAAGTTGTCAAAAACAAAGGGCATCGGGGGTGCCTCGGGAGTGGTCGGAGGGTGCGCGGGGTGCGCGGGGTGCGCGGAGGGCAGTCACTCCGCTAATTAACTCGTCGGGCGCGGCTCCACTCCATTACCGACTGTTTATTGTGACAATTATTCGGCCGCGCCCGCCCGCCCCCACTCGCACCGCGCCCTGCTCATTCACGAAACCTGAAATCATTTCTAATATTGCTAACACTAAATACACTAATAGGCAATATTTCTTGTCCAACGAGGGTGAACGGCTCGGAACTGCTGGCCGGAAACTAATTTTTTGTAATTATTCTTTGAACCCCAGAATAGGACAATGCCCTCAGTAGATAAAAAAGATTGGTTTATTGCAGTTATTGCTAATATATGATAGTGAAATGTTAATTATAATCAAAGCCAATAACATATTTTTTCATAGCAAAACAGTTTTAAAGTAGGTACTTCAAAGCTTATTACGAACTTCATTAATGTTCTTTCAACATGTGCAGATATAGTTCCATTTCATCAGCATGCTCTACAAATCCAAATAGTTTATCGCTTATCGATATTTGCAGTGTCGTTGGATTCTTCTTAATAGCCTATACATTTTTTTTAAATAAGGCGCTAACGAAGAGTTAAAAGGGAAGCGGAGGTAAGTAATATTATTTTAACCAAAACAATGCCAATATTATTCTTACCATTATAAATAATATATAAAATAATATATAACACTATATTTTTACTAAGACAAAGTTTGTTTTAGCATGCAGCACGTATAAAAAGTCCTCTTTGAGCCTTTGTTAATTATTGTTAAGCAGTTGAGCTTTTAGTTTTTATAATTCAGCCATACTACAGCCATACATTAGGCTAGCATTTTAAGGTACTAAGATCAAAAAACTAAAATCTATTCTGTCTAAATATATAACAATCATCGGATAGCTTAGATTTTCAGAAACGAATTAGTGGTTTAATAGTATATTGTCAATTGTAATACCTACTTACTCGCTAAATTTAGGTAAGTCAATAATATTTACTAAGACATGAACTAAATGTGCTCTGTAATTTTTGAGGCATGTAATATAATACAAATTGTATGTTAACACTCAGTATTATTAATTGTTTATGAGAATTACAATTTATTTACGCTGCCAATAAAATTAATGTTAGTACCAACCAGGAACCCTTCGTTTTGCGTGGGCTGACATGCAAGTGGCTGCTTTTAATTGAATGTTAAATCTTTCATAGATACTGGGTTAGCTCTCTATGATTAGCATCTGGGTCCTCCAGGGTTGCAAGAATGACATTGCTGTCGGCAGTATGGCAGATGGTGAAACCAGTGTAGTTCGACCGGGGAGGACCGCCACACTTATTTCTAGCGTGAAGTATTTCATGCGTTTGGAAGCGTGTCTTTAACGGCACACTTTGATACGACCATCTTGGTCCTCGGAAGTGGCATCACATCTATGATTGACTTTAGATAGAACATATGTTCTTTATGAATTTCCTTCGAGATGTCAATGCGCGGCAGTGGCAGTGACCACTTACCGTCAGGTGGACTATATGCTCTTTGCTACTTCAATCAGATAAAAAATACTCATTTGTTTACGGCCGGCAAAATGGCATCGAACCCGCGATGAACCCGCGTGTTTGCGGGACCACTTCGCGGCAATCCCGCGCCATTAGAGCCTCCGCCGCGCGCCGCACGCAAACACCACGTTCTAACAATTACACTTACCGGTAAACACTTCTCCATTCGATAATATAATTAATACGATAAATTGCCATTTCTTTTATTTAAATTACTAATTTAATGAACTCACTGTGACAATATTATTAAGAATTTACGATGAAATATATCGTATTACAGTCTATCATGTAAAAAATTAATAAAACCTTACGTGAATACAGGAATTTGGAAGACTAGAATAACCTAATTGAAAATGAAAACGCAAAAAATGTGTAATGTAATTCATATTGTATTACATTAAGATGAAAGCGGAATCGGTGTCGAAGTTTTGTAATGTGAGCGAGCTAACAGCTGTGCGTTTATGTTCGTAAGCCGAAACTGTTTCTACGAGGAATGCGCGCCGGATATTGTAACTTATTCACTCGTAGATAAAGCCTTCCCCATCATCGCCGCATTATGCAAATCAAACGTAACGCAACCTGTCGCTGATTAATGATTATTGCTATTGCGCTCTCTTTCCCATTATACTAGAGCTGCGTGGAACGACCAATTTGCAATTAAATCATCTAAAATCTGGTTTCTTGGGATGAAAAGTTACCTCGTTGTCGTAAACTCCACCTACTTTTACTAGCGCTTCGACGGTCAATCTGGGGCAGTGAATTAGCGTCCCTCGAGATTAACTACCACCATGCACGGAATTAGCAATATAAATAGGCATTTCTTCAATACTCGTTTTAATATTAAGAAACAATTAAACACGTCTAACAATAACATTAGTATTATAAGCTATTATTTTCTAAAAATGAGATGGTGGAAGTTGTTTTAAATTTCTATTGTCACCTTTTGTCATTAAATTCTTACCCATTACTTCCACTGACTCAAAATGCTATTACTTTGCCTAATGGACAATATTCGAGTAAGGCATGTTGGCGGTACGTCCGCCACACACGCGCCCGCCACGCTGACAGTGTAGTTTGCCGGCTTTTAATTAACATTTGTGATATCTTTAAAATACAAGCGACATATTACCGGTATAATCGAATTAAGAAATATGACTTATTTTTTTACGCTACACAACAAAGGATTATTTGCCTGTGTTACAGGTGCCACAAGCCTATCCAAAAACATTTAGATATTTGTCTGGCTGGGGATTGAATCCGTAACCCATCGTGTGTTATTGATATGCTTGGATATCAGATAGATATGGTGATAATTTAAAGTATCTAATATTAATACTAGAAAATTAGAGCTAACAAAATGAAACCATTTTTCACGAATTATCATAAAAATTAATCGGTAGTGGATAAAATATTTTTGTAAACTAATAAAAAATATACTTTTTCTTTTTCTCAATATAGATCTAATGCTATGAAAGACCAAGATATTAAAAAATAAAACTAGTATAACATAAATTAAACATTAAATGAGGAGACCTAATCGCTATTTCGTGGGAAAGTCTAATAACGGCCACATTACGGCGCTGTGTGGCCAAACATCTCTTTTAGCCAAAGTGCGCACAAGTTCTGTGGATATTTGGCGATACCTAAAAGCTGTTCCAAAAAAACTATGTTTTGAGACTTTTAAAACCTAATACAACAAAATAGTTATTGCCTAATACGAGCAGTGATAGCTTAATAGCTGAAACTCGGCCTCTCAATCGATGTTCATGGTCTGGCCTGGAATTCAGGATGAATTTCTGAAAAAAACAAGTTATTGGAAATAATTATCAGTACTTTAGATGAAGAAAAACATCGTGAGGAAATCTAGTCAGCGTTAAAGGGCACAACTCCGATAACCTGACACCCTATATAAGAAATACAAACGCAAAAACAGTGATTAAAAACATCTCGTATTATAATGCGCAAAGACCGAGTGGGCTCATTGCGATAGACATCGAATAGCCAACACCTGTCCCGCAACGAGACGCCGGCGCCAGCCCGCCAGCCTGCCAGCCACTATGTTTTACAAATAGTAATGCGGTTTGAATATAGGTACATTCAAAAAACATATCTCTCTAAACTGTAGGTTATAGGATTAAGTTTTATAAAATAAATATTCAAAATTAGATGCATAATATTAAATTTTAAAGAAATAATCTTATTAGGTATATCGATCTTCATAATACGTTATTGGGCATAGTAGGTATGTGCGGAAATTGTAATATTATATCGATACTACAAAACACTGAAATTTTATCAACAATAATCAAATAAGAGCGGCAAAATGATCATTGAAACGCGACAAAATAGTTACTTATAATAATACCTATCCGTACCTCTAAGAGAAAGAAAATAGTCGTACATCATAGACTGCATACAATTAAATTGTCGCAATACATGCTGTATTGTGACAATTTACAATACCATTGAGAGTTAACACATCTTAAAATCCTTAATTGTAGAGACTTTGAAGACCGTCTTGACAGTTCTCTTTATCGTGGAATGATACTCAGTCAACAAATCCACTCCATCAACATAAAAACCTGATAAAAAATGTAGTTATGAAATATTATCTCCAAAACTTTAGTTAGCTTGCATTGTTACCCGCCCAACAATGGTTTTTTATCACGGACGCAGCGAGCCCATAATAATTATTCTCTTGAATGGTATCTCATGACACTAATCGCCGGCCAAATGTAGCTGATGAAGCGTCCGCAGATGTTAACGCTACAGTTTAGATGATAACATTTCGAAAAATATTTCGACAGTACCTACACTTACGGCAATAAATTCTTAATATAAAGCAAATTATAAAATAATCAACCGCGCACTGACGACGCGCGTGGAGAAGCGGTAAGTTTTTTTTAAATGGGTAATCCTCGTGGACGCCCGGGGCAGCAGCTGGGCTATGCCGGACTCTTGTCGGCTATACCCCCACTGTGTTTTCTCCTCGCACCGTACGGCGGGAACACGGGCACGCTTTCGCATTTATCCGCGAACCTGTCGGTGCCTGACCGCTCATCGGGGCCGGGGGGTAGCCCCCCCTCCCCATGTGAAGCATGAAGCTCCTCTCTAACAGCAAGGCACGCCAGAAAACACAAAGGCACGCCTTATCTAAAAGGCCCCCAACCGGAGGGCGACGGACCAACTCCGAGAAGCCGCTCCGCTCCTTGGTTTCGCCGCAAATCACCAAACGGCCGCAGAGGACAGGGAGGACGGCAAAGACACACCGCATCTCTCTTCCTCTGCGGCCCCACCGCCAACGCATCTGCTCGTTCGGTCGCGGGAGACACGGTGCACGGCAAGGACACACCGAAACACCGCTCCTCCCGCGACCCCTCCTGACTGCAGAGCCCAGAAAACACGGCCCCTGCAGCCCCCTCGGGTCCATCGAGAGCGGGCCCAGGCCAAGCCTGCTCGGAACATCCGCTCCCTGAGATCCCTCTTGGCTTCACCGGGGTGCTCCAAGCCACGGTTACTAAGCCCCCTCATCACGACACGGTAGAGATCCCTTCGAGGGGACAGCCACCATACGCGAAATGGGTTCCGGGTTCGATCCCCGACAAGACGTGTATCTGAATGATAAATTTATGTTCTTGTCTTAGGTCTGGTTGTTTGTGTATTCGTCTTTGTGTATATCCATAGCACCCAACGACACAAGAGAAAATCCTAGTGTGGGGCTATATGCTATCAGCGTAAAAAGCGTTTAATCACGGCTTTGCATAAATAACCGCATAATTCAAATATAAACATTTTCGAGTTAAACATTCAGTTGGATTTAAAAAAAAGTCTATATTTGAAAACTTAGTGCTGACTACACCAAGCACTTTAATACTACTTTAACACTTTAATTTACATTCGCTGGTTTAACTTTATTCATTGAAAAGACACAAACAAAAAGCAATGTTTGATGTTTACCTTTCTCTACTGTAAAATGAACGTTTTTAAATTGTGATAATTTTTAATTTTAGCAGGAATATCACGTAGCAGTAGATAATCAATTAATTGGTGAAATGTTTATTGTTATTACTTTATTCTGTTATAGGGGAATAAATAAATTGAACATTCCCATTAAGTTATTACAAGACACATTTTATACCGAGAAAAATATAACGTAAATAGAATAATAGCGATACACGCTCACTTAATACGTAATATTATAAGCCTAATGTGTAATATTATACATAAAATTATGTAAGTTACACATTGTAATACCTATCCAGCGATAAGACATTTAATATAGCGTGTAAAAATTAAGTCTGCTAGTCTCCGTTTAATAATTCCTCTTATTATGCTTATTTTATTATAATAGGGGATACAGGGGAGTATATGGGTTTAAGGTGCGCCGAATACATCGATCGTTAAGGAATGTATTGGTGATGCTGTCAATAAGACTTGAGAACCGAGCAATATTTATACGGCGTTTCTGATCCTGCGCTACATCATGTATTCCTATATACTAAATAACACATACACTACATATTTAATTTTACTTTATTTGTTATTTATTTCCTTTTGAAATATTATTGGGTATCTAATATTAATCTTTTTCCTATTAAGATAAAAATAATCCATCTCTACTAAAAATATTTTTGTCCGTCTACTGGCCACCGGTCTTTTGATTTTGTAGCAAGTTTATGAAGCATAATCGACTAGCACTGGCTGGTGATTTATGATTGTCTGATATTTTTGATAAAGTTTTAGAAAATAATTAAAAATCTCTATAAAATCCCTTTGCTGATCCTTTAAGGAGATTAATTAATATAAAAACTATCATTATTACTATAAATATTACCAACTGATTAAATCCATCTTGGACCAGAAACGATGTGTTGGAGAGTTCCATTTCATTGTGATATGTTCACACATTGTAAATGTGTGCGCACGAATGATAAGGGGTCGCCCGATAACCCGACCGAGGCCGTCGATGACTTGGTAATAATTGTACTAACACTACTAATGCACGAAAATCAATCATACGCTAGAGTTGTAAAGTTGAAATTGAAAATAAGTAGATGTGTAGTTAGTTGTGACAGTAGTGGCACGGTAATAGTATCTACAGTATTCTAACTTCAAACAAACGAAACGTAAGTTGTACCTACGCGCCTCCATTTCGGTATGCACTCGGTACGCAACAACCAGCGAATGTGCCGTAGGGACGAGCGGGCATTGAGACGATTTTTTAAGCAGTGGTTCTTTTTATTTAAATAACAATGTGGCGAAGTTGTAATCTATATTGGGCTGTTTTTGATTGCTTTAATTGTATATAAACACGTCCATTGTTAATTATATTATTATTGGTTGGTAAAATATTATTCAGTGTAAAATTTATGGCTATTATTTTGTACGATTTATTATTAGGGCTCTAAAAATATTAAAATAATGCGTTGTTTATTACTTTAATCTGCTGAATAAAGAAGTCGGTTAAAAAACATACAAGTAAGCAGATCTATGTAATTAAAATACTATAGGCGGGTAGCCCTAAAGCGAACTCTCATCCAGCGCGTCTGTAGGTATAAAATTCAAGGACAGGGCTGAGTTAGAATACTGTATGATGCTACTACAGTGGTAGTTGAGTGCACGGCGCGCGGCGGAGGCGCGGAGGCTCCGCGTGCGGGTATTTCTGTCCGCTACGAGCCCATGTGCAGGCGTTAATGAGTGTTTGCTGTACAAGTATGTCACATGTGGCCGGAACGTCGAGCGCGGCCACGTGGCCGCAGCGCCCACGCTCGCTCTGCTACGATACCAACCTGCGATCGACAATTCAATCTACGATACGTTAATTATGTTAATTGACTATTCATTTTTAGCTCTACATAGGTATATCCTTCTCAATTAATTATCCAAGATGTACAATAACAGCTCATCTGTACGCAATACATGTTCCATGTAGCGCAAATTCAAAATGATACTTAGCTACTACAATATACTTAAACATTAGCATTGTTATTACTTTTATAGCTAACTGTTACAGTTAAAGGAAAATAAACCAGCTATGAATGAAGTACTAGCGATAACACGGTCTCATATAGAATGTTGTGTGCGCTTCGTACTTCCGACTCGAACAGGCGAACTATGATAGTGTTGGTGAAGGTGAGGAATTATACAAATAATTATCTTAAGCACAACATGTTGGTTAATAGAAAAGTTTTAACGTAAGTTATTTTTTGTATCGGGGTACAAAAATGTGACGATTCGCACACTATGTGTACATGTATTAAAATGAAAATAGCATGGTCATAGTGTTATAATTTCAAATCTTATACAGATAACAATTCACCACAGTCTTATATACTGTAAAATGTTACTAAATTACTCACGATGCTGGTTCGGATATCGAGAGTGATAATTTTGATAGGCCGGTCGATTATGTGTAATTACAACACGAAAGTCTATCTAAGCTGAATTTGCTATTAGTTAAATTAATGAAACCAGATTAATATGATTACTCTCCGTATTATATCCATCCGTCAAGGTAGTAATTAAAGGAAAAGCTATACATTATCTTCCAAGTAGGTACAGTTATAAATCTCAGCAACAAATGCAATAGATACATCTCCCTAAGATCTGTTGCAGATTAAAGGCATCAATGGATCAGTGAATGTACACGATTGCACTGCGACATTATCAACGCTGCAACATTATTCTTGTGTGTAAGCCACATATATTCAACGAAGAGATAAGGATTAAAAGAGCGATAAAGGGGGATGTTTCTTTTATATATTTTGCTATAAAATATACTTATTTTAATAAATACATGTATTTGTGTGGACACAGTACTGAAAATACCATTTTGTGTTTGTATTTAGTCGGCCTAGTGTCACTGGCGACACTTAGATTTACCCGCGGCGTCACTTCCCCGCGGCTCCCAAGTAGAAGCGTAATTTTTAATATTTGTTATTTGTCGGCACTATTGCACACTAACCATTACACAATTATGACAAACTAGCTAATACCTATAAATTATATGAAATAAAAAGTTTTCAACAACTGGAGCTAACTTTTATTAACATGTAAAAAACATGATTGTAAATATATATAAAAAATGATGCGATATAAAATAACAATAAAGACAAACCCGCTTAGTTTCTTGAGTTCTTCTCAGTTGAGGTCGTGTTCCGGTCCGGTGGTAGGTAGTGTAAAAAATATGTAACTGACAAATTGTAAGTGCCCCCGTAAGCCTATACAAAATAAAGACATTTTATTTCATATTAGTACCTATTTAAACAATTCTTCTTTACAGTTTAATAGGTGTACAATTTGCCATAGTACATATTGAATATTAACAATAAAATTTTGACCTTTCACTTGAGATGCTGAATAAGATATTCAGCGGCTCAAGTGAAAGGTCAAAGTTTGGTTCAGATATACTTATAATTGTATATTGAACGTACATCTGCATAAGCTCATTCTGACTTTATATATACTTATATATCTGCATCATAATAAGATAAAGTGTCTATTAAAAATTATTTACTAAAATGAAGCTTATAAAACGAATTTGGATTTTTTTCTAAAACGACTGTTCGAACCTCTTCCACTATAAACCTTTATGATGTATAAAGTCATATAATATAAAGCTAGTCAGGCCAAAATAAATTATCACGTAAAGTATACGGCAATCCCCATTCATTAAACACTCAAAAATACAGCATCTTAATACTTATATGTACATTTACACATGCAAAAAGTACCTCTTTAATTATACTGTTTGGTTTCAATCAGCAATGTATATATTTTTAACTAGAAATAAATAAATAAAAAAAACAATTGTAAGTTACTTGATATAGAAATACTTATTACCTCCACACGGGATCTCTACATTCTCTCAATCCGAGCTTACAGCGAAATCAATTGCTCCAGTGTTGGCAAATTATGAATGTATACAACTGATTAATAATATAATGATATTACAAAAGACATAAACACAATAAATATTGTATAAGAATTATGCTCCAATTACTTTAGAATTAGTCGGTGAGAGGTGGTTGACAGCCGCCCACGCGCGAGTGGGCGGCGGCGCGCGATTCCATCGCCGCCATCGAACTTACTTCCAGCGATGTTTAGAAACATTATATTGTACTTGAAGAATAATTCATCGATTTTTCTCCGTTAGCCATCAAGTGGTCTCAAATTTATAATACGATTTGTCATTTTATGTTATATCAATCGGTCTTATGACGGTTCTAACAGCGCTACTGACCTCTCAGCTAGTTTTAAGTCTATTAAATAATAGTTACGTTTTTTAAGTTTGATCTGATCACATAGTTTTACCATCTTATTTTAATCGTAATTATACTTAATTCTAGTTGAGAAACATAAATTTTCGACCATTTATAATTGCCTACAACACCTGATCATTATGACATATCACAGGTAAGGTTGCGTGTGCGGCGAGGGCGCCACTCGCCCTTTAACGAACCACTCTAACAAATTAGCCCGGGGCCAGTATTATAATTAGATTAGCATACGCAAATAAACATATTTTGGTAACATGAAAATGTAAAAGATATCGTTGGATTAAATGAGTTTATTACTAAACGACGACATCGTGTAATATGTATTTCCGGCTCGCCAACGCAAGTCGTCGTTTGGTTTCACAACCACCACATTTCTAACAGAACACAATTTTTTCTTTGGACTTGTTGCTTCTGTAAACACAGCTTACACCTCTACATTTTCGCATTAATAATAAAATTTATCTTGTGGTAAGAGTTAAAAGAGACCCCTTGATAAACAACTTGTAGGAATGTATATTGTGGTATATTATTGGATCACGATGTCAACGATAGAACCCATCCACTTATCGTTGCACAATTGTCCACGATGTTCAGGAAGGGCGGTGCCACAGGTCGCGCGCCACAGGTGGGGGCGCGGCTCACCCTCGCGCCCGCGACGTCCGCCCTCGCCACCCTCAACCACCCTCACCCCGCCGCGCCCTCGAGCTAGTCATATTCTGACTATTTGCTCACCAGCAGGACTGTGTCAAGCGAATAACGATGTTTTTGTGTCAACCTTAATAGATTTTGACAAATTAGGTTAATTATAAATGAATGCTCAGCGACGCAATCCTTTATTGATTAAGTTTTAATGTAATGAACATTGTCAATAACTTCGTGTTACGGGACAATCAGCAAAGCTACGCAGTTGATACCTCTGAACATTATGATCTCCTTGTTCATAATGTCAACAATATGAGGTGATTATACGCACCTTTCCGAATTTGGGCACCTAGGACATACGTGAATTCTATTTTCTACTTACAGGAAGTGGCATAAACGCATAAAAAATAATGTCTTGGCCACCTACTTTCTATTGGGTAACAGTCATTGTTACACCATAGGACATGTTGCGGATGAACCGCGTGATGCCGTGAGCTACTTAGGTATATACATACATAACGGTCATTTGGAAACTCAAACACAAATATATATTTTTTACATTTATATAAACTTGAGAGTACTATTTTTAAAACCCATTAGGTATGTGTAAAGTCTACATAGAGACCAGTGCTCAGCAGTAGGCCAGTTATGGGTTCAAGACGAAATAAAAACAGTAAGTGCTTCTTACTAACTAGTGTTCCACTACTTATAATGAGCGCGCAGAACACTTTACATAACTTTACATATAATATAAATAAAAAATACAACATTTTATCAACGTCGTTGCATAGCAAATGAATGGACGTGTGAATGTGTGGAGCCGAACTAGCTTGGACGATACCGGAATTTATATTTTTTTATTCTCTATCGAATGGTTCGGCAGTGCTAATGAGTTTTTTGTTAGGTATTAGGAATTATAATCAGCCGCGCTCGCGGAAACCACCCTACAAGTTTGTCACTCTTTATAATACAGTCGAGCGACTTGTGTCGCCGGGGTTACGCATACATTATCATAAAACGAAGGTCGAAGACGAGCCTCTGTTCCAAATGTAAACGTTTGTTCTTGCTTAACGCGTTCAAATAAAATCAATATAAATATACAATTGAAGCCATTACTCAACTCCGATTCTGTGCGTGATTAGATTAGTGTAATGGAGAATACACTCGTTTACACACTTAGCCCCCTGGAATTTTTACGGACAAAGGCGCCATAACACATAACCTAGACCTAAAACATTAATCTAAATTCATCATGTAGGTAGATATTTATTTGGTTGGTGATCGGATATGAAATCCACTGCTTGTCAGATTGATGTAGTCCGGGCCACTGAAATTGTATGTATGGACTGTGTATGTTATCTATAGAATTTATATTCAAATTCAAATAGACTGGAATCATTTTTTTTTTCTTAGCTTTCAAGACCCGTGCCTCGTAAGCCAATATGCGCTGCCTATAGGTACCGCGAGGGAATTAGTTACATACATATTTTTCTACGCATTTTTACATAAAGTCATGGAGAGTTAAAAAAAGTAAGCAAACAACACCATTTCATCACAAGAACTGCATCTCCCTAGAAATAATATGCGTAGTAGATACTTATGAAAAAGTTTACTATAAGCAAAATATTTTAAGGCTGAAATGTGCACGACTTCTGAAGCATAAATTAGGATTGATTAAAGATGGAATCACAAACCTATAAACTTGAAGCTGATGAATGATGAAAAATGAAATGAAGAACCTACAATCGCGTGCATCACGGATGGAAAGTGCAATGGACCTCCGTATCAACTCAGGTACAATATTGTCATGGTCGGATCACTACCATTCTCAGAAATTTAACCTCAACCTCAAGGGAAACCAATATAGGTAGGTACATTGGGACGTACTCAAACCACGTAACTTTTTGAAGTGGGAAAAGGGGGTGTTCAAAATACCACGCTTGGCCACAGGGAGGAGGGGGGGAAAAAAGAAATCTCACGCTTTTCAACCTGTATCCAAATATATCAATTATAAAAATAGGTACATACACATGTAGGTATATGTACTTACTTTTGGTCCCACGCAGCAAATATGGTGTTATTTAATTATGAGATAAATTATTACTTTTCAAGTTTCTGTTTGCAAAAAATGATTGAAAATTGTATTTATGGTTTTCTATTTGACATCTACAGGAGGAGGGGTGTCTAGGTATATACTACAGATGTTCACCAGGTGGAGAGAGAGGGTGAAATATTGTCAAAAATAGGTCACATGGCTTGGGTATGTTCCCTATGGTACGGTGCATGAGAGTTCGTAGTTATTGTTATACATATAAAAAAATAGTTACATAGATAAATATTAGTGATCTGACGAATATTCGCATTCGCATTCGCGAATTTTCCGATGACGACATTTGTTACCTCACTAATAAATATAACGCATTTAGGCGATATAAACTTTAAAGTCTATATTACATAAATATTTGTCTTGAAGACTGAAGAGTACCACTGGTGCCATGTCAATTATGACACCAGTGGTACTCTACGGTCTTCTTTAAATCGATAATTCATATTTTCAGACCAGCTTCTACTCCTTTTTGCAATGTAAGACTGCTATTACGGGATCTGGTCCCATTGGTTATTGGATCCATCAAACGTGTCCTTCAGTTCTCAAAGACATCAATCAACTGATATGATTACACACTCGTATTGATTCTTTTACCATTAATTTCCCTCTAAATATGTATATTTTACAGATTTGTTTATAGTGTAATTTTTAAAGCACTTAAACGTTACTGCAACTCTTTTTATTCCTCGCTGCTAGGAACGCATCTAACCCGGGTATTGGGGGGTTGAGTTATTACATCACACCGCTTAAAGGTACTTAGTGTTAGTAAAGGTATACGGATTAATGGCCAAACATTACACCTGCGACGAGGTGGTGAATGCTTTCTTATACTAACAACCGGGACCGAAGAACCAACGTACCCGCAAGTAAAGCGCGAAAGTAAATATAAAGTAAACGAAAGGGCGTATGAAATTTTTCCACTAGCTTCCTCATTAAACTGCCGCGCTCTACGTTAGCTAACATTGTAGGTCGTTTAAGACAAAGACTGTGGGGCTATGAATGCTTTGAAACCAATAGGAACAATATGCTAAATATTAGGCATGTATAAAAAACTAAACGGTATTCGGAAACTACTCGAATTTAGAACACGAACTTGACATTGTATCGTTTATTCATTTCCTAATTTTAAAACAAAAAATTGAAATAAAAACTCACCTAGTCCCGATTTCAGTGATAAGATATTCATCAATTCACCTTGGAAATCGATATATTCCTGTGAAATCGTTACCTACTGGCATGATGGTGGAGACGAGAGCCTAGTAACAGAGATTTTCGGCGATATTATCAATACATAAAAACTTTTTAACAAAAAATATCTACCGACTTCCATGTCACAAAAAAGTAAAAAATAATTTAAATATATTTTGGTCTAGAACATACTCAGTACTTAGTACATAGTTCTGAAGTCGGTGCTCATATAGGACGTAGTTACCGTCGTCCAGCGAAATATGTCGAGCACCGACTTCAGGACTATGTACTAAGTACTGAGTATGTTCTAGACCAAAATATATTTAAATTATTTTTTACTTTTTTGTGACATGGAAGTCGGTAGATATTTTTTGTTAAAAAGTTTTTATTTTACACTTTTTAGTGACTATATTTTTATGTTTGTATTTAAATAAAGCCTCTAAGTTTGCTTTGTGCATCTACATATTCACAAAAATTAAACATAAAACACTTTTACAATTCATACAAACAGGGCGCCCCCTCTGGAAGTACCCCTCCATCATCAGGGTTGAGGAGTTGAAGGTCAAATTTTTCATCTTATATTGTTGCTTAGTAATCTTATAACATATACGTTAGTACCAGGTGGCTAACTTCTATGGCTCAGGCTTGCAGTACCCTGCATCATCAGGGTTTAGGAGTTGAAGGTCAAAATTTTAATTTTGTGCCTCTGTTTGGTATTATTTTTACATACCCGTAAGCACCAAATTGCCAACTCCTATGGTTTAGAATTGAAGTACCCCTTCATCATCAGGGTCGAGGAGTTGAAGGTCAAAATTTTAATTTTGTGCCTCTGTTTGGTATTATTTTTACATACCCGTAAGCACCAAATTGCCAACTCCTATGGTTTAGAATTGAAGTACCCCTTCATCATCAGGGTTGAGGAGTTGAAGGTCAAATTTTTCATCTTATGTTTTTGCTCAGTAATCTTATAACATATACGTAAGCACCAAATGGCTTATTCCTATGGTTTTGGCTTTAAGTACCCCTGCATCATCAGGGTTGAGGAGTTGAAGGTCAAATTTTTGTCCCATGAATTTGCTTAACAATTTCATTATATATTCGCAAACATCAAACGACCAACTTTTATAGTTCAGGCTAGCAGTACCCCTGCATCATCAGGATTGAGGAGTTGAAGGTCAAATTTTTCATAGTAAATACCTACATAGTAATTTTATTCTATATTTTACTCAATTGGACTTCTCCAGCTAAGGTTCGGCCGACTATCACTAATTTTATTATTTTGCTCCAAAAAGTTGAAGATCCTATGATTAGAACCTTATCAAACTCTTATCAGACTACCCCTGGAGTACATCCTTTCTAATAAAAAAAGAATCATCAAAATCGGTTGGCGGGATATTGAGTTATTCATACATTTATCGCGTACATTGAAAATGCAAATTTAAGACTTATGCGTTTTTCTTATGGATGCCCTAGTCAAAAAAATACTAAAAAAAAATGGGACCCTATGACACGCACTACCTTTCAAATAAAAAAAAAATCATCTAAATCGGTTCACCCAGTCCGGAGAAATGAGGTAACAAATATAAAAAAAAAAAAAAAAAAAAATAAAAATACAGACGAATTGATAACCTCCTCCTTTTTGGAAGTCGGTTAAAAATAGGCTGACGCGCGAGCGAGGATTACACTCGAAAGATTTAAAATTCAATGGAGGGTCACCAGGTGTCCTGGAAGTACTTACCCATGTTTTAACAATTTGCTATTTACCATATACGAGCACTTATCTACTCTATATTGCTACTACTATTATTACTCTATAAGTTTTTACAATTAACATTCAAGAATATTGAAATTTTCCCCACCCTACACATTCAATGACCTAAACCGTTGCATCGTCATTAATAATCTATTATTGATTCCTTATCGTTGAAATCAGCATCGGTAAGTTAGTATAAATATACCTAAAATCATAAAAATTGTGTATGTATATGTAAATGTATATATGTATATATATATATATATATATATATGTACCTACTCACTGACTTTATGTTAACCTAAGCATATTTAATTAATTTAATTCAAAATAATAAGGAGATTAGTAAAATGTAAACGATATAGGAAACCTATAGGTACCTACATTACTTTTACTGAATAAGTAATGTGGATTTTAGTTTTTAAACTATTACAATGTTATACTGTACAGCAGTGGTTCTTAACCTTTTAGTGACGAAGGACCATTTGACAAAATATCGGTCTACTCATGGACCACCAGGGCCAGTGGAAACACATCATCACTTTGAAATCTGACGGCCTTATACTTCCAACACCTTTTTTTTGGTCGTCATACTGAAATATGTATTCTTTTGACGACCTTTTCTTGGACATTACACTTTTTATGTCCCTTTGTTGACTTATTATTTTACAATGTTTCGAATGGCATCGCGGACCACTTCGCATGCTTCTAGGGACTACCGCTGTTGTCCGCGGACCACCGGTTAAGAACCACTGCTGTAGACTAGCAATTTCTACAGAACATAATACATTGATGCTCGTTTAACAAGTAAACAAGTCTCTTGTACTTAGTTATCGCAGTTTTAACAGTCCATCACGGAGTTATCGGCTGTCGCCGTTCAGAAATAGAGCATCAAATATTAATACTAATCACTGATCGGAAAATAACGAAGGCGACTTCAGATAACACAGTGACCCCAAATTATGTGTAGATTGACCGAGCGAAATGTGACTGTATTACGAGGGCAGCAGCGCGGGGATCGGGTCGCCGCGCGGCGCCCGCGATAAGGGCTGCCCCCTGACCGCCGCGCGCTATCTCAAGAACGTTCTGTCGCGCGGAGCTGGCGGCGCAGTGCTGCTCCACTCTATCCCACTACAATGCAATTATCTGTTATTTGGATTTAATTATTATTGGCAATTTATTGCCACCACAATTAACATAAATAACACTACGAACTTATAAGAAATACCTACGCGGACATGGATTGCTAAAACAGACATCTACATTCAACATGCTCGTTTTTATTGTCCCATAATAAATTGCAATGAAGCAACGTGCTCGATTATCTATAATTTGTATAGACCCGTGCCAAGTGGTGACACTAAAAATTATCTTTCTATTGAAAGGTCGATTAAAAAATAAAGTAAAATTGTTGCGAATGTTTTTTCCAAGTTTCCAACAAGTAATTCAAATCTTACTCGACGTATAGGTTTCTTTTAAGATTAAATTTCAATATACCTACAAGCCCTGGTACACATAAATTTATTAGTAACAGGGATAGTTAATGAAATATTGTACATAATCGTGCCTATAACAATTTTGTGTCTGGCAAACGCCATCTTGTGAGCAATAGAGTAAACTAAGAATCTATGATTACGAATACTAAGATTTTAGAAAAATTACGTAAGGCTGAATAGAGTTATAAAATACTTAGTAGGACTAAGAAGCATGTATATGTTTTTTAAGTAAATGAATGCAAGGTTATAACAACATTTACATATTTAAGAGGATATAACGTATTAAATATCAGTAGAGTTAGGGACCTTTATGGTAACCAAAGATCTACTATTCACATAATTTTATTACTCGTTGAATACTGACATGCTAGATATTGAAGACACGGAAACAATTTTTTTGATACAATATTTCAACAAAATATACAAGCTGACTCTACACACTGTATATTCGGCCTATTTCAGCGTCTTCTATTTAGCGATTTAAATGAGCTCTAACTGACGATTGTCACCGAGTGAGTATGCGATAACCTGGGCGCAAAATCGAATTAAACCAACTGTATATTATGCACTGTTATAGGTGGTAGAACCAGTGTAGTTCGCCCGGGGAAGTACCACCGCCACACATATTTCTAGCGTGAAGCAGTTTTTGCGTTTCGATGGAAGGGTGTGATTGCCGGCATACTTTTATGTGAGGCGACCATCTTATTCCTCGGGAGTAGCGAAACATCTGTGGTTGACTTCAGATAAAACCCCATGACCTGTATGAAGTTGCTTACAGATGTCCATGGGCGGCTGTGACCACTTACCATCAGATGGACTGCATGCTCGTTTGCTACTTCAATCTTATAAAAAAAAAACTCATAATCTACGTAGCTTCATACGGTAAATATGCCAAAGTTTTAATTGAATTAGCATATAATGGTGTAGTAAGCGCCATCTAGTGTACAGTACGAGATAAACTTAATATAATGCAATGTTTATTACCAATAGTCATTCATAAAAAAATCTGTTGGTCACCTGTATGTTTCATCGATGACTTTGCGGTATTATAAACTTCGTTATATTTCTGGCAACACATAACATAGTTATTATAATACACAGGTAGGCAATAAAGTTACTCTTTTTCTTTAAAAGTTAGGTAATAATTGGAGCTGCAGCCACACGTCTTTTCTATTTCAGTTTTTTTTATTGGCAACTTTGTGTAACGACAATTTACCAGAGACAAATTGTAGAGATTATTTTGTTGTTTAATTCATTATTCATTTAAAAAACGTCTTTAATAACCTAATGCATTATAAATATCCAAATCGAATAAGATAGATATTATTAAATAATTATATAACCTTTGAATATGTAAGAAAATTTCTGTTTAACACGAACGCATCTATTTCTGACCTCATAGCGTCGTTTGTATTTTCATCCATAGTTGTCATTTTTGACAATTGAATTGTGAGTGTGACTGCTGATGTTAGTAAATGTGAAATGAGAATTTTGGAAACAAATACTTAGTTGATAATTCCTTGTGTATATCAATAAAATAAGAAAACATTGCGAATCGAGGTCCAAAACTATGCTATAAGTAATTGTGCGGTTAAGTGACAGGAAAGAAAATTATGGCTCAACGTTTTCCATCGAGCGGGCCTAGCCCTGGCGGCGCGGGCGCGCTGCCTCCGCAACGCTACGCCGGGCCCGCGCCGCCGCCGGGCGCGCCGCTGCCGCCGAGACCCTACCCTGGACCCACCTTCCCGGTAACTATACAATACTATCAATAATCCTTCACATATCTAAAACCCCGATATATATCTACTGGCTGAAGAGGTAGTTGTTTATAACGTATTCTATTTCAATTTTTTGACATTATCCAAATTTTAGGTTGATTACAGACCGTGTCCACAAGTTAGTAACAACCATCAGTTGGATTTTGTGCGCATAATGCATTGTAATCATATTTTTATGGACCAATTTCATGGATATCAAAATTGTAGTGTTTTTTCATTGACCTAATTACATAGGGTGCATTGGTTCACTATCTTTTGTTACATACTACAGCCCAAAAATAAGTAATACTTGCAACATTGATAACATCCCTAAATTTGCCCCATAACAATATGAAGATGGCTTGTACTTGCTCTCTTCCAATTGACGGTGCATTTACCATACCCGTCTGACATGCAGTGAGTTACAGGTTTGATTTCTTCCCAGACAGGTACCTGAATGATGAGTTTGGATTTATGTTCTGGGTCTGGGTGTTTGTACATTCGTCTTTTGTGCAAGTCAATGGCTCTGTACAGATACAGGTTAAAATTCTACCTTGGGGCTATATTGTAAGCGTCTGTATCAAAGAGGCATTACCTGGTATGCAATAATAACAACGCCATATAAAGTATACAGTACAAAAAATGAAAATCTTTTCTTCCAAGATTTTAGAAAAATAAATAGAAAGATTATAAATCAAGTCAGTTTCAGTCCAATCTCTTATTAAATTCAATCATCCCAAATGTCACTTAATTGGATCTGCTTGACTATATTGTCTTCTTCTGATTTCAACTTAGTCAATGTTTTAGTTTACGTTTTAAAGTGCATTGACTTTTCATAATTTCCAAGAGTTTAAATATGTTTACCTCAATTTCATTTTCACTGTTTTCTCTCTGTAAGTTGCCTCTACATGTGCTGGCAGTACTTTTCATTTGTACTAACTAATTTGCGAATTGAGGACTTTTTTATCTGTGAATACAAAAAATAGATCTTCTTTTTTAACTCACAAGTTTTATTGAATTGATTTGTTTATAAGTAAGTTCATGCCTTTCTTTCAAATGTAAAACACCTCATGTTAAAGGTAGGTATATGCATTTATTTTGCATAATGTTGGGAAACCACTAGTATTAGTACACTTCTATTGTGTGTGTAATATGTTAATATTAGAGAACATGGTATTGTAAACATGTATTGCAGCAGCGCAGCGGGTTCACGCCGCCGCCGGGCGCGGGCGCGGCGGGCGGCGCGGCGGGCGGCGGCGCGGGCGGCGCGCGGCCGGCGTACGGCGCGGCGGGCGCGGCGGGCGGCGCGGGCGCGGCGCCGGCGGCGTACGGGCCGGCGCGCGCGCCGCCGCCCGCGCCCGCCAAGCGGCCGGCCGACGGGCGCGCGCCGCTGCCGCCGCCGCACAAGCCGCAGCACTACGCCGACGCGTACGCCGGCGCCGCGCCGCCCGCCGGCAAGCGCAAGCGCCGCCTGGCCGACAAGGTGCTGCCGCAGAAGGTGCGCGACCTGGTGCCCGAGTCGCAGGCCTACATGGACCTGCTCGCCTTCGAGCGCAAGCTCGACGCCACCATCATGCGCAAGCGCCTCGACATCCAGGAGGCGCTCAAGCGACCCATGAAGCAGAAGCGCAAACTGCGCATTTTCATCTCGAATACATTTTATCCTGGTATGTGCACTATTAGACCCTTCACTACAGTTACACAGAAATGATAGTTTAATATTACAATAATTAGGTATATTTTTTATTAATGATATTATTATTGTATTATTATTGTAATATCAAACTATCATTTGTGTTGTATCTCCACACCTTTTTTTCTGAACTACTTAATGAAATGCATTTTAATCTATTTTAGGGCAAGGCGACAATGCTGTAGCATCATGGGAATTGAGAGTTGAAGGGAGACTTTTAGATGATTCCAAAAATGATCCAAATAAGGTAATTTTTGAATTGCTTCTTTTTCCAAACTAAATTGTAATATGAAAAAAATCGAATTTTTTGAGGAGTCTTTATTTATAACTAAATTTTCACATCTATCTACAGGTGAAGCGCAAGTTTTCATCATTCTTCAAATCATTAGTTATTGAACTTGACAAGGAACTGTATGGTCCCGACAACCATTTAGTGGAGTGGCATCGCACATTAACGACACAGGAGACTGATGGTTTTCAGGTACATTTTAGCATTGAGTAAGTGACCTAATGCAATATAACCATTTTCTAGCAATAGCTAAAGTCTGTTGAAGAACTGAGAAATTTCGAGAAATTGAGAAAAAATTGAGAAAAAAACTGAGAAATTAGGAGGCGTAATATTATTATTTGTGCTGTACTAGCACGAAAACGTTATTTCTTCATTGCATTATCACGAAGGACTACGTTTATAAGAGTCTTTCAGGTATTTGTCAAATAAATTTTTTCAATTTAATTTTTGCTTTGGTACCTTTGTTGTGCACTTAGAAAATGTAGCCTCAATTTAATATCCGTTAGGAAATTTACAATACAATACAATATTTGTTACTGTAATTACTTCGCTGGCGCTCAAGAACTAATTTATGTTAGGAATAGGTGTGGCAGTGGTAATTTCCTTGTTTAACACCATTCGTTTTACCACACCTTTAAGTGGAGATTCCACTATAAACAAGATTTGCTCACTAGCAATTCTCATGTGTTGCAGGTGAAGCGTCCGGGCTACAAGAACGTGCGCTGCACCATCCTGCTGCTGCTGGACTACCAGCCGCTGCAGTTCAAGCTGGACGCGCGCCTCGCCCGCCTGCTGGGCGTGCACACGCAGGCGCGCCCCGTCATCGTCAACGCGCTCTGGCAGTACGTCAAGACGCACAAGCTGCAGGTGCACACCCATAACACTCACTAGTATAACTGATAGTACTCATTCATAATGGAAGAGGTGGTAATCTGATGAGTATTGAATGCACTTGAGCAGTTACATTCTATGTGCCTATGCGATTGTGCTTTACAATTTTCTTAATACTTCTACGTTACTATTTATTATTGTTAATCTGTATGGTCGTTCATAACCCGTTCCCTGTGGGCGGCAGGACCCGCACGAGCGCGAGTGGGTGGCGTGCGACAAGTACCTGGAGCAGATCTTCGGGTGCGCGCGGCTGAAGCTGGCCGAGGTGCCGGCGCGGCTCGGCGCGCTGCTGCACGCGCCCGACCCCATCGTCATCAACCACGTCATCGCCGTGGAGCCGCCGCACGACGCCAAGCAGACCGCCTGCTACGACATCGACGTGGAGGTGAGTGCGGCCCGCGGTCCCCGCCCGACCCCATCGTCATCAACCACGTCATGTCATCGCCGTGGCAAAATCGATAATTCAGTTTTCACTGTTGAATTTATCTAAGTTTCAAAATTATGACTAACTGACTGTACCCTTTAAAGTATAATCTTAAAAAGCCAGTCCAACTGTTCGCAGGTGGACGACACGCTGAAGACGCAGATGAACAACTTCCTGCTGAGCACGGCCAACCAGCAGGAGATCCAGGGGCTCGACGGGAAAATACACGAAACTGTGTGTTTCAAATATTATTACCTAATTTAATCTTAAGATAAATTCACTGCGCATTTTCTACCTGTGTGAACATGTCCGTGCGTAATTAACAATGTTCTATCCTAGTAACTTAGTAGTCCCACGATAGTTTAACAACGGTATAACTTTATATAATAACGCAAAATTATGACAGACCGAACACGTAATGCACCCGCGCGACGCCACTCTTATCCATTTCCCGCCAAACCATTTCAATTTCCGCGCGCTCTGCACACTACTGCCCGGAGTTGCGCCGGAGGGCGCGTCCCGGACGGCGCTCACACCGCCCGAACCGTCGTTCCACAAGACGACCGCGCTCGTTGTGGTCGCGGCAAATACGTTATGAGTGACGTCATGACTTACGCTCTCGACGACCCATCTAATGAGGTGTATCGAAGTGTTGAAGGTGAAGTGAAGTGAAATCGAAGTTCTATTTAAGAATACGTCAGTAACGCTCACAAGCTAGTGGAACGGAAAAGTCTGCGGTCGTGAGCGTGGACTTTGTGAACGTCTAATGGAACGCACCCAGAGTGGGTAAAACCATAAAGACCGCGTTCTACCCACTATATGATTTATGAAAGCGCTTACATATATGATTTCTATTACTCATTGTCACTAAGTTTTTATGAACTAAAATTCGATTCAAATTATGTTACGTTGATAATACTTCTGTAATGAATGAAATAATAAGTAATATTAAATGATAAATACGTCATAAAAAAGTACACTCTTTATACTTATATACAGCTTATAAAGTTAAAGATATCAACTTACTAATTCTGAAAGATGCAAAAGCGCCTGTGACAAAGAGGAAATTTAGTTAGGAAGAATTGCTGTGACTGTTCTACAGGAAGAATGATACTACTGAGTATAATTTTATTATAGATAGCAACAACAAAGAGATTAATATACAAATGTGTCTCGCAGGTGGACACCATTAACCAGCTGAAGACAAACCGTGAGTTCTTCCTGAGCTTCAGCAAGGACCCTCAGCAGTTCCTGCAGAAGTGGATCATCAGCCAGTCCCGGGATCTCAAGGTTTGTGTCGCAACTGTATATACTAGAGATGCCACGATTAGTTATTTGGCCAAATACCGATTATTCGGCGAGGCTCTTGGCCGAAGCACCGATTATTGGGCAACACTTGGTGATTGCCGTGGATGACAAATCACAAATTTATATTGTCTCGCTCCCTAGACTACTTTCGCGTTCAAATTTTCATTCGAAATTCGAATGTCGGCTGTATCGCTAGTCTATTAGTGGTAAGTTCTGATGAATTAAAACAGTTTATTTAGCATTTGTCGATAGCACTTGTTTTGGACTATTGTACTATTCTCTCCTGCCTGCTTCCGACAACAGCCGCTCATGATCTACACTGCTAATGTGAGATGATAAATAAATAAATCTTGACAAATTGTGAAACCGACCGATATTTTTTGCTGCTTTTGCTATAAGTGTTTGCTTCTCGATCTCTCCCAAAGATTGGATGATTAAGTTATTAGGTACCCTATACATATGTATTTTACGTTTCTTAAAAGACTCATATCCGTAACCGAAACTATCCGAAACAATCAAATAATCCGAAATAATTACATATCCGTAACCGTATGCTATTCTTATCCGTATCCAAAACCGGTATAACATTATTTCTAAGGTCCAAAATTTTATATGCGTATCATCCATACATATTACAATGTAGGAGTAACATGCAAGTATATTGTTAAATATTTGGTAATCATATTAAAGTATATAAAGAAAATAGGTTTTCTTTAATTATTTAGTTCTTTTTTTTTAATTTGACATGTCTGTCAAAATTTTAAAACGTCAGAATATATTTTGTGAAGAAAGATAGATTTGGTGGAATAATAAACTTGAAATGTCGTTTCTTATTTTCAAAAGCAACACATTTGTTTATTTTCCAAAACCCTAAGATATAATCTTATAAAACGACATTTTTGTTTATTAAAATACGTACGTTGAGGAAGACTATGGAACAGCTTCGTTTTGAATTTGCAATATTGCCGACGAGTGATGGAAAATCAAACATTTATTGTGTAATCTCAATAACAACCAAAGATGAAAAAGTGTTTGCTATACCAGAGGAACTACAGTCTGTTGGTCTGCATAAAGAACTGATAAAGACTGCGTATAATAAAGTAAAAAATAGTTAAAAAAAAAGACATCAGACACGAAAAGTCTGGATAACAATGACAGATGAACTCAGTAAAGTCTACATAGATGAAGATGGTAATTTACAATTCGGAGAGAAATACCTGGAAGAAATTGAACAAAAACAAGCATCTGGAGGATTAGGAAGAGATACTGAGATAAAGACATTGGAAAAAATATTAGAAAAATTAATTGAAAACACTCAAGACTCTAAAATACAGCATTTAAAATACATTGCAGAAAAGTTTGTAATTGAAAAATTTACAAGTGACAACTCAAATCCAAGCCAATGGATTGATATTTTTGAAAGGGAATGTTCACGCTTTGATATTATGGAAGATGAGAAAAAAATTGTAATACTCAGACTATTCATGGATAAAAGTTGTGTTGATTGGTACAGTTCTATGTTATAAAATTCACTCTAAACTCAGATTGGACAACATGGAAAAATAAGTTTTGTGAGTCTTTTGCAAATCAAGGTTGGAACCATGTAACTTATGCTTTGTTATTTAAATACAAGCATGGCTCGTTGGTGGACTATGCCATAAAAAAAGAGAAACTTATATTAGAAATGAGGAGATCGATAGATACAGGTATAGTCCATTTTTTGACAGTTGAGATAAGTAGTAAACAAACCACCTAACTTTCAAAACATCACATTTTCACACAGTTACACGCGTCAAACGACCTGCAAACAATTACATCGGTTCACTTGATGTATTACACTTTGATTCACAACAAAAACTGCTTTAAATTTACAATTGTAATAGATAAATTTAATTAATGTTGCAAAACCGGCGAAAGTAATTTGCACAGATAATTTATTTCAACACAAATTTGACATTTCGGTCATTTCCAAATTAGTGATGGGAAAGACGAATCAATTTGTTACATTGGTTTCATGATTTTGTTAAGTGACATTAGTCGATACATTTGTTCGTGGTATAAACTCATAAAATTTAAGCAAGTTTGCTTTCGCGTTGCGCGTTTGTCGCGAGAATGACGAATCATATCGCGATAATTTAACTACTCTGTTAAAGCACAAAAGTATTACATAAGAAAATTGACGAATAGAAAATTATTTTTAAATCTGGCATATTAAAACGTAAACTTCAAAAAGTTTAAACTAAAATTACTCAAAAATACATAAAAAATAAATTAATATGAAGTATTACAGATATATTTTTAATACAAGATTTTAAATAATAGACTTCTGAAAAAATAAAATTCACGAAAATATGCCAACAAAATAAATTAAGATAAATTATCACAAATAATAAAATATTTTAACAATATTTTGAGAAAAATTTGAATTGAGTAATTAATTATGAAGTGAAATAATAACAAAATTCAAATGAATTCTCAAAAATTATTTGAGCTGGTAACAGTATAAAGTGGCCACAACAATTTATTTTTATTAATAGAAATACGAGATTAAAGTATTTAGTCTGTAAAAGTATACCTAACAATAATTTCACTGTTTACGTCAGGTAAAAAAATAAGACGAAATACAATTAATTTATAAGCGAGTAAAGGATATTTTAAACATCTATGCTACTCTCATTTATCGTTAGTATTACATTTACTAGTGCATATTTGAAATAAATTCATTATTTTATTAAAAATATTTGATTATTTTCGTAAAAAATATCGTTGAGTATAATCGATGTTGATACGATTCGATACAACAATTTGCAGTAGCTTCCCAAGGTAAGTTATTTTGATACTTCCCAACCCTATTGATTGACACTATCTCATTGACATTTAAATGACAGTTCGAGTCGGCCATGTTTGTTTACCAAATAGATCAAGTGTTAAAAAATGAGGTATACACATGTGGATGTTATTGCGGCAGGTTTGCCAAGGATTGTACTGGAGAAGATAAATAGAGAAGAAATAAAGGATACAGTAGATTTATTCAATGAAGTGAGAAAGTATGAATATTTGATAAATAGAAATAGAACTGAAGAAAATATGCGAGAAGTTAAATAAAGGTACTCGTTACCATCCTGAGACTGCATGCTGGTTTAAGGTTAAAGATGATGATAGATACAATAGAAGACTTATAAGACATGTAAACAATTCAGTAATTGAAGCAGAATTCAATGAAACAGAACAAAAAAAACTAATAGTGACACCATTAATAAAAGTCAAACTACTATTAAATGATAAATTAGAAATATATGGAGTATATGATTCAGGTTCGAAGGTTTCTCTCATTAATTCTAAATTACTAAAATTAAAAACTAGGAAAAATAGTTTAAATGAAGAAAATTTAGTTACTATTAATGGTGTTAAAAAGACGAATGGTTTGACAAATATAAAGATAAAAATCTTCGAAAAAGAAGAAAATGTGGATGTTTATATCATTGATGACCCAAATTTCAGATATGATTTTTTAATAGGATTAGACATAATACAGAAATACAAGCTTATACAGAATGAGGAGTTAAAAATAACACAAAAGCAATACTTACATGAAGAGACTATAAAAACAGGAAGAAGATATAAGTAAAGAGAAAAATGACGGTAACAAATATGATCAAAAATACGAAATAAATTTCAATGAGCATGTAAAAGGATTTGAAATAAAAGTTGATCACTTAGATGAAGAGAAAAAGGAAGAAATTAATAAATTAATACAAGACTATAAATCTGTGTTGGCCAAAGATAAGTATGATGTAGGAAGAGTTAAGGGATATGAGGCAAGAATAGATTTATTAGTGGATAAATACTGCAGTAAAAGGCCATACCGATGCACTATAGAAGATAAAGAAAGAGCACTTAATAATACTGTGAAATCTCATAATTATAACAAAATACGCTATGATAAAAAAAGACAAAATAGAGAATTTAAAGTTGGAGATATGGTATATGTAGAAAATGGGAATAAACTGAATAGAAGAAAACTCGATGAACTGAGAATTGGGCCATATAAATTAGTAGGGAAAAGGTCTAATACAATTTATGAAGTAGATATAGGACATAGGAAAACTGAGTCAAACCTATTTCATATTTCAAAACTAATTCCAGTACAAATAAAAAAATATGAAGAGGAGGGAACAAGTGAAGAGATGGAAGAAGAATTTAATGAGTTCTGAAGAGAAATTCATACATGAATTTTCTTCCCCGGGAGGGGAGATATAAAGAAAATAGGTTTTCTTTAATTATTTAGTTCTTTTTTTTTAATTTGACATGTCTGTCAAAATTTTAAAACGTCAGAATATATTTTGTGAAGAAAGATAGATTTGGTGGAATAATAAACTTGAAATGTCGTTTCTTATTTTCAAAAGCAACACATTTGTTTATTTTCCAAAACCCTAAGATATAATCTTATAAGTATATAAATATATGACAAAGTATGACACATCGTACTATTATAATATTTCTAATAACAAAGTGTACATTACAAATTAACAGCGGATAAATAATATATTGACATGTGTCACAGTTGCTAGATGCTTATGACTGTAGAGTAAAGCTTGAGTCAGTCAGTAAACTCAACGATGTTTACCTCAGCATCACTTTTATGAAAATTGTTTAGTAAAACAATACGTCCAGTTCAAAAGTAACATTATTGATTAGATAATTCCATGTTCATATTAAATCGTGCATTGGTGAGTTACCAACATGCATGCTCATTATCGCGCGTTTCGATGTATTATTTTCACGTTTTTTGAAGTTATACTTCTTTTGGTGCGTTAGGGAAAAATGATGAGAGAATATTTTTACGATGCGTGTGCATATCGTTACGAAAAACTGTCACTTTGAGGTGAGACTTGGGGGTATCCGCATTTTGTCGTTTCGTCTAGTTTGCTTGGTGAAATGATACAAGCAACATTTTAAATTTTTCGATTGTTAGTGTCGTTTTTACAAATGTATGTAGAATAAGGCTAAAGTAAAAAAAAAAATAAAGATTTATATTTCGTTACGTCAAGAAGTATAACTTTTAACGCGTGAACATAAGTAGTAAACACTTTATTTTATTTTAATCACAACGTTTTTTTATATTTTGATATTTTAACTGGTATCATAGCGTGTATTATTAATATTTTTTTTCTACTTAGGGGCTGTCCAATAATCATGTGAGGCTCGAAAGGGGGGAGGAGGGGTCCATCAAAAATCACGAAATGTCACAAGGGGAGAGGGGGGGGGTAAAGTAATATATCACGTGTACTTAATTTTTCGGCAAGCGTGCGATACTCACCCGAAAAGCGGCGTTACATGTATTTATTTTTAGTCAAACGCATACAAAATCGAATTAAATATATGTCAGTCAAAAACAAACTGCAACCTTTCTGTCTACCTCTGAACGTTATTGTAGTAGTAATTAATTTTCTATAATAAAATTAGATGATACTTATACCAGTATTTTTTTTATAAATAAAAAAATAGAGTCTTTATAGGTACAAAAAAATTCACGTGATATAGGGGGAGGGGGGAGGGATATTCTTAAACCTCACCACGTATCACCAAGGGGGAGGGGGGGTCAAAAAATGCCAAAAAAGACATCACGTGATTAATGGATGGCCCCTTACGCCAGTATTGTCGAAGTCGTTGTAACATAGGATAGGCTTGGAGGGCTGTGAGTTGCAAAGTGTAACGTAATTTCGGTTCACTTTTATAAGGTGACCAACATGGTCACCTTATAGTCATCGGCAGAAGCAACAAAATGGTGATTCGCTTCAGTTCTTTTGTTTCGAATCAAGACGCTTACAGACGTTCCCGGGTGGCACTGTCATGTGGACCGGCCGGCCACTAGCCAGTATAACGTTAGGAACGCATTCCCGGCAGACGATCAGCGGCAGCGGCGGCGGCAACCCGGAGGAGGAGCGGCGCGCGGCGTTCTACGCGCAGGCGTGGGCCGGCGAGGGCGCGGCGCGCTACCTGCACGCGCGCCTCGCCGCGCGCCGCGCCGCGCTCGACGCCGCGCTCGCGCCGCACCACCTGCAGCGCCTCTAGACAGGACTGTCTACCACTCGTGCCTGGATTACGTCACCCGCTCCTTGTGATAATGCCCTCTATTGTGTTGTCACATATTCTGTAATCATACACGTGGACAGGGTTACCAACTGTCAAAAATGTATCCCCCTAATGCACATTAAAAAGCACCTAAAATCTCCACAATGAATTGGAATTAAGTAATCGTAGGTATTTTTCCCTGACGACGAAAAAAACAAAAGAAAAAAGTCATCAAGTGTACCTACTGCACGACCTTTTTTTCATTATCGGCTATGATCATGTAGCTTGGAGGGAGATTTCCCTTTAAAAACACCTATATATTGAAGTTATAAAAACTCCTAAAACCAGTACACCCCTAAAAACCTTCCATCCTACTTTTTTACCCAGGGGAAAAACCCCTAACTTGGCAACCCTGCACCTGGACGTTATTTGTTTAAAAAAACATTTCCGAAATTTACATTTCACATTATGACATGAAATTTATGACCCTCGAAACGTGTGACGTAATTTATGGATGATCCTCTAGGATTCAAGATTCTAAATCGAGCCCATTTCGAACGATAATCCTGAATCTGCTTCCAATACGTTTGGTTCTCATTTTTGGTAAAATTATCTGACTACAGTATTATATCATCTTTCGACGAACGACAACCGATGACCGTAGAAACGTAAAAAATATTATAATTTTTATTACCTTTATTCTTATCTCTAACATGTATTTTTAATTCAATAAAACTATTTGTAACATGCACGTGTACTGTTTCATTACTCTCTACTCCATATATACACGTATAATATGTAAGTATCAATCGATTAAAAATTTTACCTCTTATATATATATTAACTTAGCACAAAAATGAAGACAACAAAAAAATCTCAATTTGAGTAATGTCAAAAACCATCAAATAAAAAAAATCTTTGTTTTTCTTTTTACCCGACTGCCTAAAGATAGGTATGTTTATATGTATTTTAATATGGCATCTGTGGTCAGAGAAAAAGAGGGGGAGGGGGACGATTTTCTATGTAATAATTAAGTAAGGAGTTTTTGACCCAACCATATGTTAGTTAAATAAACAAGGTTAAATTAATATAAAATACTGTCCGTGCTATAGTGCATGTTAAAAGTTATGGGTCATAATGTAAAAATTGTTTCAACTTTCCTCGGTCTCCCCTACCTAATCAAAAATATCGCACTTTAAACTAATGTTAATGCATTATCACTAATGTTAATGTTAAGTGTGCTTTTTACAGTTGAATAGAGCCACTAAAACCCTATAGAAATTTAATCTAGCTAACTGTATCTAGCTATGTCCAACTCGATTAAATTTTTGAAAAAAATTAAAGGAGCATTTTATTGAAGTATTTTATCTACAAAATAAATTTTATACTTACATACCAAACCTGTGTGAATGGTCCAAGTCCAACGTCTGTATCAGGGATGTTGCGAATATTCACATCCGTTAATGCGGAGCTTCCGCATACATTTAGACATCTGTATCCGCGAGTAATCAATGCAAATATTCATACAGATGCGGATGTAAGTGCTAAAAAAATGGGGATGGGCCGGTGAAGAAAGCGTACTGTACGCAAGTGATAATAACAAATGCTAGAAAGAAATTGGTGACGAGATCCGACGCGTTTGTTGTGGTGTATGATTTGTTTTCTTTTAAATAATTCATCACGAGTTTGTTTTGCAGTGGATAACTTATGGTTTAGATGGATAACTAACTTGAGCGCTCTGATATTTTAAGTGTTAACAGTTTTATTCACTCCACCAAGCATCTGTGTACCTAGCGGACAATTATTTAGTAGCGTGGGTTTAAGTTGCGAACCTTTGCGTAACCGTCCTGATTCAGAGATTTCTTAAGTGCAATGCTCGTATATTTAACTTTGCATACTTCTATGAAAATATTTTCAGTACCTAATATAAATGTCAATAATTACTTTATCTTTGTTTTAATTGTTCATTAATATACTATTTTTGTATGAGATCTTGAAGATTATCTGATCGAAGTAGCTAACGAGCATGCAGTCCTCTTTATGGCAAGTGACCACTGCCGCCCATGGACATCTATCTGTAAGTAACTTAAAATAGAACATGGGATTCAATCACAAGTCAATCACAGATGCGTTGCTATACCCCAGGACTATTACGGTCGCCTCATATCGCACATCCTCTGAAAAACTGGCATAATACAAAAAACAAAGTTTTGAGAAAATCGCGTTTTTATTTTTTTGTTCCTCAAAGAATGCTAATGCTTATTTACTATTGCTGATTTTTGAGAAATTTATATTTTAACTGATGTAGGATATTATTAACTTAATTCTAGGATTTATAAAATTGGCGTATGAAATAAGTACGTTTATTTATAATAAAAATAATTAAATCAGTCCCATAATGCGACTCTTTTGCACATTAAAAACAATCATAACTTACATAATACTGTATTCTTCTTTCAGCAAATATTTAGTTAATTATTTACCAAGTCTTTGGAAATTATAATAGGAACTCTTATGTACATAATATAAATGTCGAAAGTAATAAAAAAAAACATAACAATATCTTAGAATAATCATTAAAGTCAAAACAATAGAAAGTTATCGTTATCGCTCAATGGGAATCAAAGTTGAGCATAAAAACTAGAATAAAAATGTGGAATGTGATTGTTATGTACTAAACTTAAAAGATCTCTTTTTTTATTCTCTTTTATTTTAGGTCGACATTTAAAAGCCTTTCTGATCTTCACATTTTGTATAATTAATTTCCGTGAGATATCTGCTTCTTTAAAATCCTCGTCTTTATACGAATGTTTATAATAAACTTTGTTAAATTCACCTTGAATCACTTTCAAGACTTTTAGATCAGCAGTTTTCAAATTCTTAGCATTAAAACCAATATCATCTGCTAAACTTTTCATTGAAAAAAAATCTTTGTAGCTCATTGCGTTGACGTGATAGGGCTTACCCTTTTTTTTGGCATTTTTAATGATTTGTGCATACTGGCTGGGGACATAAATGGGACCCGATCTGAGATTTTTCTTAATCGCTTTTTCAATAGTAGAGTGGACTGAATCGCCCTCATTTTGGGTATGTCCGGTAATAAGGTACTTATGAGTTATTGATTTTATGTTGGGATATTTAATAATTGCATAAATGTACATAGAAAAAATAAATTTATTTTTCTGCTGCCCACAACAATTGTCCGAAAAAAATAGAAATTCTATTCCAGGTCCCTCATAATCTGCCATAGTCTTTTCTATGAAATGAAGTACGCAAGATCCTATTTCATCTGCTCCTCGGTTAGCTTCTCCTTCGTGCCATAAGTAACATTCCGTATGATCAGATCCAAGTTCACTTATAGTAAAATTAAAATTATTTAATTTAGATTTATAATAAAATACAGAAACATCTCCTTTAGGGGTTTGAAGCACAGCCTGAAGATCATAGACTGCGACTTTGTAGTCATTACTCACACTAGCTTTTTCTTTTTCTTTCTCAAGCCTGGAGAGTTCTTTTTCTTCCAAGTGTAATGTGTATTTATCTTTCAATTTTTGTTTTCCAGACTCATCTGCATTTTCATAACTAACACACAGCTCGCAGCGATCTTTTTTAGGAATAAAGAAGCTTATGTTAAATTCCTGATTAAAGATTTTGGCGTACATTTCATAGTGAGCTGCTGGAACACCTCGCTCCTCGCAAGAACTGCTTTTGGAGCTGCTTGACGAACTAGACGATCTACTAGAAGAACTAGATTTGTAGTTAGGGTCTTTCACTGAATCATCATCATCTTCAGAAAATGGTTCCATATCATTTAGGACAGCGTATGTTGATTTACTTTCAGCGGGGCTATGACTGCAATGTGCGATCGGATCTATGTTTTCAAAAAATATTCCGGTACTTTCAGCACTCTCAACATCAGGTTTTGTGACTGGGTTTTCTGTAAAAAATAATTGTATTTTGCAAAATAGAACATACAATACTTTATGCGACAATAGTATATGTACATAAATTGATATTGAGCATACAAAAACTAAGATTCTACTAAAGCTGTGCTAAGGTAGTTGGTGCACTCAGAAAATCTTACTATACAAAAAATGTAATATAGTTCATTGATGCAACGAAAACGTTGTAAATGAGAGCCAAATCTTAAAACTCACCTGTCTGGTTATTACTGCAATTTTCTTTATTTTGGTCGCTATTGCACATTTCCAGTAAGCGTCTGCTGCGGCTTTCTTTGAATCGGCTACTCATTTTATAATCCTACATACAAAGATAGAGAAAGTCTCAGACACATTCAAATTGACATTAAACTGCTACATACCTACTTAAATTATTCACTAGACAGTTAAAATTATTTGCGCCAATCGGCAATGACTAAAAAATAAGTATAACGCTTAAATACATATAATCACAGTTATAAGTTATTAGAAAGAAAAATAAAGTAACAGCAATTTACGTCTATCTAGTACAGCCCATGTAAATAATAATCGGGAACAAAAAAATCAACAAAGTGTCTCAACACAGGGTACATCTTTATTTCTGCAGAATAAAATACTAACCTAAGAATAATCTATGACAAATACCGTCATAAAGTATGATATCACAATTTTTTCGACTATGCTGAACAAAAATAACGCCATAACATATGATGTGGCACTTTTTTACACTGACCTGTAAACAATTATAAGGTTGTGAGTGTAAAAAAACAGTCCTATAATGTTATACGACTGTTTTACACCCTTAAATCAAAATGTAATGACCACAAAACTTACCTGAAATAAAGTCCTAACACAGTTTATGACTATTTCTACGAGCACTGATACACGCCTATCTGTTACAAGCAGTAATATGTCACTGTCGTCGAGCGGGGGGCACGCGTTTTCGGTCAGCGAAAAACAGACATCAACGCCATCTTTCGTGAACTACTCACACTAAAATTATGGCGGTTTTATCGATCGATAGAGAAGAAAAAATGGAATCAAACTGCATTTTTATCTCAAATCAATGGTTTCTTGTGTTATGACAGTTTTTTAGAGGATGTGCGATATGAAGTGTGCCCGCAACCACACCTTTCCATCGAAACGCATGGACTGCTTCAAGCTAGAAATAGGTTTGGTATATGTTTTCATTCTAAATTTACGAGTATGTCATATTCGCATCCGCAATTGCGGAGCATAGATTTAAACATCTGTATCGGCATGCCGCGGATGTGAGCCCTCAAAAATACGCATCCGCATTTACATCTATGGATGTGAAAAAATAGGCATCCGCAACATGAACATCCCTGGTCTCACACCGTAAACTAAATTGCAGCTCCGTTGAGACGTGCAGTAGCGCTAATGTTATCAATATCGCTCGCTTATCCTAAATCTGTACAAGTTTAACGCAAAGTGAATTTCATTGTTTCGTCACTAACATTACCTAATATCAGTTTGATTTCAAGATAGACGAAGCCAATGAATTCATTATTTACCCAGTTTGTGGCACACTATTAGAGTTTTATATTATAAGTTCTAATCATTTTTCTAACGTACCTATTTCTAAACTCAACATGTTTGCGACTCAATGGTCAAACAGCCTTCGCCATTTTTCCTCGAAATTAAAGAAGAGGAGGGGTGCGGCTGCAATAACGTTAAAAACATTATTGAATATTTTCATTTTCCTTGTATGTACTTCGTTTCATCAAATATTTTGACCGAATAAATTTCGTAATATCTTTACGGTGATCTCATGCGTACCTACCGAGTGGCGACAAGCCATATATGAATGGATGTGAGAATTAGTAGACATGTATAAACAAATGGAATTTTAGCGTTTCATCGAGCGTCACCTGTCTACGTAATGTTAGACTCGAATCGAGCAAATAAACACGAGGCAGATAAGCGGAGAGAGCGCTCCGCCGGCAGCCTCCGGCCGCGCAAACATCATCAAGTTGTAATTCACGATAATACAGTGTCGCTATAAATCGGCGAGCGCGGAGGCTCCGCGCACTGGCCGCCGGCAGCCCGCCGCAGCCCTGCGCGAGCGCCGCGGATTAGCTGATAACCCACACCACCTGTCAGCTCTCCACAGTGCACAGGTGTTTGTTCAGCCAATTGTGTTTGAATAACTGAAACCGCCGCCGCGGCTGCACGGCTGGAGCCATGGTCAGTGAAGATGAACCGACCACCGTCGTCATGAATAGTAAGTACTTTGCGTGTTTAATTATTTTATTCTAATCATTATATATTTGATTTAATTATTTAAATTATAGAAGTATTATTGTAAGAATTATATTCAAAAATCTATAAATAGGTATGTCATTACAATTACCTAGTATCTATGTTAACTGATGGAACGGGAGAACAGGAGGGATGCTCTGGTTACCCACTTTCACGATCCGTCCGATCCGAGTTTTCATGAATTTAATCATGAATCTAAATCGTATTCAAAAGTTTGGAAATTTAACCCATGTGAACTTACATTTTTCCAGTTTTTATATAAAATATAGATAAGTTTGAGAGTGCCTTCTGATTGACAAAGCAATATCTAAAATTGAATCGTCTACTTTTAAGCAAGTAATATCTTAATATCTAAGTGTGTGTAATTAATTTATGTGAACTTCAAAAATATCATCTAATACAAAATTATCATCCCAAAATTATTAGCAATAGGTATAGATATACCCTCTAGCACACAACTGCCATTTAAATGTAGGTACGTTGGAATAGTTGGACGAACTGAATAATGAAAGGTTAAATTTGTCTAATGCTTTTGATTTTACAGTACCTACCTAAGTATTTGTTGAGTACGGACATGAAGGGCTAGGTGCGTCGAAATTGTCAAATTAGTTGAATTAATTTAATTATATAAAAGGAGTTTGTGTACTCACTTTTTATATCAGTTATTAATGTAAAAATGCTACATAAATAATCAGTGTAGATACTGAAATTACACCTTAATTAATGTGATTGCTAGCAGTAGGTAGATATTTCGGAGATAATGACATTCAACGATGCCGAAACTTATTTTATGAATTATTTTGCAGTGTTATCTAATAAGTATTCTCGTAAACATCATTTACGTAGCAAATTTTGTTTGCTTCAAAATAATTTACTAACCAGAAGGCCCTCGGCAAATATTAAGATAAGGACTTAACACGACGGATCAATTGATAACGCGGCTCACTGTATCACGCAGGTAAACCTACAGTAATCCTACGAAAACTACCTGATTAATGGTAATTAAGATTCTCTAAGCCTTCATTAAACATGTACTTTATGAATCTGGTAGGTCCGTCTTGTTGTTTTAGACAATTATTTATTTGAACCCATACTACGTTACAAATAAACTCTGAGATACCTAACTCATATAACCTACTCATATAAGTGTCCTCATGATTGATTTGATTATTTTTTAAGCTAATCCGTTTTCGCTAGTTTTTCGCTGAAACTTGTTTCATAAATAAACAGATAACGCTTTCTACGCTCATACACACATGAAGACAAGTACACAAGCAGCCAGACCCATCATTCAATTCCAAATCATCAATCAGATAATTATCTAAATGTTTCAGGTATTGGTATTTATTATCATCATAATATTTTAATGGGTACTTCTTACTCACGATATATGTTTTTGAATTCTCTTATAATTTAAAAAGAAATCCAAAACCGCACATTATGAGTACCCGTTAAAATATTAAAATGTATCAATTACGCTATAATATAAGCCTAAAAACATGTACCTAGGTATCATCTGCCTGGCTGAGAATCGAACGCTTTACTACTACTAACGTTACTTTATGCTTGCGTCTGATAGTCTTCGGAAGCCAACGAGTATAGTAGGTACATAGGAACATTTAATTTGGTAGCCAGTCGACCTCTTTGGTAAGTTTGGTTGCAAAAAGATTAGGTAGGTATACGTAGGCACTTATCAAGTCGTGTAATTATGCAAAATTCGTGGGTACTTTAATCGTTGTCAGTTGTCACGAAAGGTACATAATGTTTAATTGTGGTTTGGTAGGTTGGCTTGTACCTACACTAAGGCATCAGTTTAATGGTCGAATTCGTGTTGCGAGCAACACTTCATCAAATATACCTGTACATACAACTGAAATCAGGCTTGGGAGAAAAACAGCCTACAACCATTATTTACGCTTACTTTTACGCCGGTAAATACCAAAGAAGCGATAAAAAATAATGCAATGAATTAAGCTAATACCTATATTATGTTAATAATCGAAATTAAAGTAAACAGACAATATTTCACATGCCTGTCATTTGGTTCATTGTTCTCACACAACCAAGTAAACTAGAAGATGTCTTAGTGGTCAATAAAACCAACAAATTAAACAACCTTATGGTGTTGTCGAGATCCATGCTTGCACGTAATCCGCACAACTGGGAGTTTTGGCACAGGTAAGGACACCTTCATTGAATCTCGCGCCATTCTAAAACTTGGCTCGGACCGGCAACTCTTCCTCGTGCTTAGTGTTATGAATAAGAATTGCAGTATTATAAACAATAATTTGATTTAGAAAGTAGCCTTTATAGTTTTACATACATTCCGATAGTAATATATGTGAAAGGAGATTAAACTACGCAAGCTGGATCAATTCAGATTCGGTCCCCTGTTCGTTTATTTTAAATATGTAGTTATAAGTCATGATAGAATGTTTCATGGTTACAAATGGTACTTTACATTGAAGTCGCCTAAAATATAAATACCATTTATTTTTATCTTTTAATACAAGTAGTACACAGATAACCGAAAACAGGGCTCTTGTAAAACTCAAGAATCTGATATCATTTTCTTGATCTTGATCGATCACTGCGGCACGATATTTTTCACAAATAAATATGATATCTAAGCAAAATGCTCTTTACACCAATGTCATTAATAATTATTATACATTTATAATTATATTACGTACATTAATAATTGACTTATCAGTCATTTAAAATTTAATCCAGAGGCGCTAATGACATGTTACCCAGCTACACTGATGATCCAGTATCGAAATTCCATTTTGTTTAAGTCAATTGAATACATACCGTATCACTCGCTTTAATTAAGCAAGATATCGCCCTTACCGTGTAAATTTATCCTATAAAGGTACCTATATCTAAATTTAATTTCTCAATATAATCTTGAATTGGTCGAAGTCTATGAATCCGCTTTCCATTGCCTAGGCTCTATTGTGGACTTGGACAGTGTTGACTGGAAACAGAGACCCAACAGTGATGTAAAAGTGGGTTAGTGGGCAATAAGAAATCAGTAGGATTACATACATCGTATTGTATGAATATAATACAATAAGTCAATAAAACGAAACACCTATTTTGTACTCGTATTTATGACTTAAGTACTGAGCTATTGACATGCGTCCATGACAACTACCTACGACATAGAGTTTGAGGGTATCTAGGTATGGGGCATTGCTACCTACAGTGTGAAAGTGTATGATAATTTTCTTATAAAAAAAATACATGACGAATAATTAAACTCTTTCGTTAGAACAATTGGTTAAATCGCTAGCGTTGCAGGGTTGTACCTAATACAAGGATTGTGTTACATCTCTGCAACGTCGCAGAAGAACTACGCTCGAAGGACCGATAACCGATGGGGAAGACAGGTCTCCAAGCGGCAACCACTCTTTAGGCAAATGGAGTACAGGCCGCCCCTAAACCAGGTGGACCGATGAGCTAAAGAAGACAGCGGGCAACTGGATTCAGAGGGCATGCAAGAAGAGGCAGAGGGCAGAGGGAGGCCAGCAGTGGACCTCAAAAGGCTGATGGATGGATAGAACTAGTAAGCAAACAGACTAACACAAATATATTTAAATACAAGTGTATATTCTACTTTTGTCTACCTTTTCCATTCGGTATTTTTAAGCAGTCACGTTTTTGTTTTTTTAATAGTACATTTAATATATATGTACCTACTTATTTGTACTCGTTCACCTTACTTTGTCACCACGGCATCATCGATAAGTTCACATAACACACAAGCTGCCTAGGGGAAGTCAGGGAGAGTTCAACCGTTTTTTATTTAAAGTGTCGTCATCCATCCATCCATCCATCAGCCTTTGAAAGTCCACTGCTGGACATAGGCCTGCCCTAATCTGCGCCACTTCGACCGGTCCTGAGCCATCTGAATCCAGCGGTTACCCGCCGTCTTCTCCAGGTCATCAGTCCACCAGGTTTACTTATACATGATTAATTTTTCGAAATTATAATACTGACATATGTTACATAAATTTGAATAAAAAATGGAATTTGACTCAATCCGCGGGAACATTTGAACCGGGGTCTGGGGAGAGTTGAACATTGTTCTTTAAAGGGGAAAATAAATAAAACTGCAGCTTAAATCACATACTTACTTAACAAAACATTAACTAATGAAGTCTACTTATAAAGAAACAAAGTTATTGCTTCTCTTACGATTAAAATGAAAACAAATGTTTAACATATTCTTAAACATTCTACAGTCAACGTAATAATTAAACATTTTGTTAACAAAAATAAACATTTAACGTTTCTTTAAACTTCTTGGTGCTTGTAACCTTTTAATTAAATTATATACTTATTTGGTGTCATCAATCATTAGTACCTAGTTATATCAGTCAGGATTTTCTTAAAATCAATTGATTTTTGTTCGTTCATATTATAACTTCTCAGATTACTTCTGTCAGTTCCATACTTACAAAATGTTTCTCTTTAAAATACAGCCCCACGTAAAGCGTTTTCTCATACTGTATCATGAGAAGGCTTGTATTAATATGGCATTTTTCGTGAAATTAATGTCTAGTAGATAATAAGATTAAACACAAATAGGAATTGCGTATTAAGGTTTTCAAATTGCATTTAATTCAGTCTAAAAGTTTTTATTTTCTGCATCTATGAAATATAACTCCAAATACTTACCCTCATACAAGCACTATAGAAGGAGACATGAAGCACTGAGCACGTCTCCCCCACCCGCCGTGTTGCAACTCTCCCGCATATTCTACTTTGTCATTAAATTTTACTCACAGAAAAAAACATTACCTACTCTTAATGAAAAAAAAACTTAGCACTTGTCAAACTACAATAGTCAGGCAATACAATACTAATAACATTAAATACTACATCTGCAAACACGGCCACAATTTCAAAATCACAAAAATGAATAAAGTTTACTCCACCGTTCAAAAAACACCTTTTTGAACCTAACAGTTAAACAAATTGGCCGTTCAAAAAAATGGCCGCCGCCATTTTTTTCTTGCTTGGTTTAGACCTTCTCCGCGCTACCAATGATTGTATTGGCGTATCGTTAGCGCAAAATTTAAGCTGAGTTTTAAAAAGTGGTTCAACTCTCCCACCTGGGCAAGTCTCCCGGACTCCTCCTACATGTTATAGCAAAGCCTTAGTTTTTATAAATAAACTAGCTGACCCGGCGAACTTCGTTTGGCCAAAAAAAGATTACATTGCCCTGCATCATCAGGGTTCATGAAGTGAACGTTAAATTTTTCATCAAGTCTGCTTATTAATCCTATTACGTACTGTGGTTTAGGCTTCAAATACCTCTGCATCAGCGTCGAGGAGTTGAAGGGTATTTTTTTCATAATATCGTGTCATTCTAGACACCCGATGTGAATTGTAAGTTCCTTGAGAATCGGATCGGCAAAAGCTGAGTTATCCTAAATTATCTAAAAAAAATATAGTAGGATTAGTGGTGTTTTCCACCTCATAACTCAAAGAGTTAAATAACCCACCACACCCATGTCCGAAATAGAAAGGTTCCTATTAAATAAAATAAAAAAAAAATCAGTTCAGAAATAGCCATACCTATTATTTAGATTTATCTTTTATTTTATGTCTTTGATAGGTAATGAACGATAGATTTTTTTTTATTTTAACACACATTATCTTAATCCAGACAAATATAACTGCAAATACACAACAACCATAAAAAATAATCCAGGCTTTCTTGAATTATAAATGGTTTAACTAAAATGACTTTCCTGTATATATGTAGATTGAGATTGACACGAAAATGATAAAATAATGATTGTAAACTGCGATTGACGTACAAGCAATAATAAATAGCCGAAATTTTCCCGAAAACTGTAAGAAGTAAGATACAGTTTATTGCAAGCGGTACAGGAGAACACTCCTATCCCTACTCCGTGCTGATATTGGCCGGGGTTAAAAAATAATTGGGTGTAAAAAATAGTTGTTGACCTATTCTCATACCTATTGAATGTACATAAAAATAATCATCAAAATCGGTCAAGCGGTTTAGGAGGAGTTTAATTTCTAAAACTGTGACACAATAATTTTATATATTAGATAAATGTATGTGTACAACTAATTTGTAATATATAAAAATCTGTTTTATAAAACAATAATAATCGGTAGAATATAGGGTCGTGCCATAAAAAACATAACATGTAAATTATAATGGAATAAGCTTGTCTTGTAAGCTGTCGATGTAAAGATACGCTTTAGGACGATGTTCATATAACATTTATTACTATTTAGATTATGTTTTCAAAATTCCATAAAAGAAAGCTATTTGTCTGCGGCAGGCGAGGTAGAATTACCAACACCAAGTTACTCCCTCTATCCATATCTTCCCTCTTCTAAGCTTCTCTGTAAGGTGACACGATTCTGAACCGCTGCCTTTACGTTCTCTTTTCCTTGAAGAATGGCAAGAATTCTAAATGTTGATCATATATCACTTCTTGTTGTCGAAATTTAAGTTAGAATGGCAGCCACCCAAAGATATCAAGCGAAAACGGAAGCTCTAAGTAACATTTAAAGTTAAAACATTAAGCTTATCTCAATAACGTGCTTACGGAATAATTTCTATGACCAAACGAATGAAATATAGAAACTCGTCTAACTACCTCGAATAAGAGGCGATGCATTCTTGATTTGGACTAGTAGTGTAGTAAGTCTTTACACGTAAAACAGTATTATATGGTAGTTTATCACAAAATATTACAATGAATACTAGAAAATTGTGATTACATAATTCCAGGAGGTTTCGAGGTCCGGCGCAGTGGCAGCGTGAGCGCGGGCGAGGGCGGCGCGGCGGCGCGGCGGCGGCGCGCGTGCGGGCGCGCGGCGTGCGGCGAGCTGGCGCGCGCGGCGGCCAGCGAGGCGCTGGGCACCGCGCTGCTGCTGCTGCTCACGTGCCTGCCGGCCGACGGACGCAGCCCGCTGCTGCAGCGCGCCGTCACCGCCGGACTCGTCGTCGCCGTGCTCGTCCAGGTTCGATTCGATAACAACACGAAGTAAACATAAAGAGGACATGATTTGATCGATAAAAAATTGACTATTTACGTACCTACATGAAAAAGAGTTAGTACATTCTTTTTCACGTACATAGGTAAATTGTTAAATTATTATAACGCTGACAGATAACCTGCTGGAGTGTAGTCACTGTTGCCCATGAACATATACCACACTAAAGAAGTGGCTGATACAATTGAGTAAAAGCTCTTTTTCTCGTCAAATACCTACTTTAACAGGAAATTAATGACTTTTTTGTGTTATGTTATTGATAATAAACGATCGCGAAATCATTGAGGGCCGTCATGAATTCAATCAATTTGTGTGGCGGTATAGGCAAGTCGAATCCGCTCTCGTATCACCCACCATTGTAAGGTCGGCAGAGTTTAGCGAGTAGCTTTAAAAACGTATGTTACATGCGCAAATGTGAATAAAAGTAGTCTCGGCTAGTCAGTGGTAGAGGCACGCGGCGTGTAACGCGACAGTGTCGTGTTGCAGTGCTTGGACCACATCTCGGGCGCGATGATGAACCCGACGGTGGCGCTGGCGGCGGCGGTGGCGGGCAAGCTGGGCGCGGCGCGCGCGGCGGCGCTGGCGGCGGCGCAGCTGGCGGGCGCGGCGGCGGGCGCGGCCGCGCTGGCGGCGCTCGCCCCGCGCGCCGCGCCCGCCGCCTGCGTCACCAAGCCCGCGCCCGACCTGCCCGTGCTGCAGGTAATACACGCTTGTCTTATACAGGGAAAGTAACACGAGCATGCTACTCGGATGTTTGCTACTCATTTTATCTACGCGAGTAAAGCGTGATTATCTGTAGGTATATAGACTGTAGTTACTTATCTTCCGTTACCGAGACTTAAAAAAATATATAACCGCACCTTTTCGTCCCTCTACTATAACACGCGAATTCAAAACAAGCTCATGAACCTTATTAGGCTACATCTGTCTAGTTTGACAACGTGGGCTCCAAAAGCAACGCAACTTTTTTATAATGCTCGTCGTTGTTGTAACCAAAAGCAAAAAAAATACGATTTTATGAAATGGGTGCGAAAGCTTTCGATGTTGGTAGAATTTTAGCAAGCTTGCGTCATAAGGCCAACCTAATTGTGTTTTTTTTTCAAAATTCCCTCCATTTACTTTTTCAAAACGCCTCTAAAGAAGTAAAGGTTAAAAAATATACTTTTTTTATGAAAATAGACATGCTTTTGCTTTTCGCCATATGTGACTACTTACGAGTGAAATTGCACTATTTATATAATGGTTTGCGCTGTTTAATTACCTAAACAACAGTCCGTCCGCTATGAAATATGTAAAATAGTCGATGAATAAGCGACCGATAAGAAATTAATAATGCCAATAGTTTAATTGCCAGTTATAAACAATGTTCCTTAACGCAGCTTACGGGCTGTCATCGTGGAAATCATCACTTAACAAAAAACTTTATGCTATGCGTTTATGTGTGCGTATATGTATGTGTTGACGCCCGCGTCGCCGAGCGGTTACCATACCGGTCTGACGCGCAATGGGTTCCGGGTTCGATTCCCGGCTAGACAGATATCTGAATGATGAGTTTAGATTCCTGTTCTGGGTCTGGGTGTTTGTGTATTCGTCTTGTGTGTGTCCATGGCATCCATAGTAAGCGTGTGTATCGAAGCTGCTACATCCGCCCACGCCTTACACCGCCTTTGCGTAAGGCACATCGTTCCTGACGGAAGTCCTCCGACCACCATTCTTTCTTTTTTTCAAGAGACATAAAACTCAACGAGTTTTTAAAATTTTGTATATGTTATTTTTTTAACCATCACGTTTTATACATATGGCAATAAATGATATGTGTGTTACAGGCGCTGTGCATCGAGGCGGCGCTGGGCGGCGTGCTGGCGCTGGCCAACTGCGCGGCGTGGGACGCGCGCAACCGCCGCCTGCTGGACTCCTGGCCGCTGCGCATCGGGCTCGCCGTCGTCGGCCTCTCGCTCGTCGGGGTGGGTCCGGACACCATCACAACTAGAGTGTAGCTTGAAGAGCGGCTGCCGCAAGCGCAACATTCAAACAGCGCATGGTGCCTATGAGAAGGACATTTTGCTAGTCAGAAAAAATGTGGTCATACAAGACTTACGCACCATGTGTCAATCTTATTGTCCTTCTATTAACTTACCGAAAAGAAGGTTGTCAAGGTATTCTAACACTCGAGCCCGCACTACATATCAAATTCGCTTATACCTAAGCTTAGCTTCGTGGCTACGGTTACAGACACATCTATCTACTTTTTGTATCGTCGAGAAGATGTTGTTGCTATAGATACCTAATATTAATATATAATCTACAAACTGTATCGATTTTATGTGTAAATCCAAGGGATGTGGTCGTATTTCAGTAAATTCCAATAATTTAGTCTGTTTGCTTTACATACATTATTTCACTATTATAAACGTAACAATGACTCGAATCGAAACCGTCTCCAAACCATCTCGATTCGACCACGTGAGCCTCACTGCGAATCCTATACCGGTTGCCGATTGCACATCTAATCCTGACTGGACTTTGTCATTGATGCCTACATACAACCCATAGAAATTAGAAGTAAGTAATCGCATCGTCGTGTATTGCAGGGAGACCTGACGGGCGCCAGCATGAACCCGATGCGCTCGCTGGGCCCCGCGCTCTGCTCCGGCGACTGGACGCACCACTGGGTGAGAATCGCGCATGTACCTACCTACTAGTGATGAAACGAATGTTATTATTTGCACATTCGCGAATGCAAATGCGAATATCCCTTACGGACATTTGCGAATGCTAATGTTGCTTATTTTCAGTTTTTGGTATAGGGGCTGGAGGATCTAGATATGACGACCTTATTAGGTCGTCAAACTGCAATCGGAATGGCGAAGCATTGCTAGTCAATAGTCGCAAAAAAATTCTTGCGAATGTGTATATCTAAAAACTTGCCAATGCGTGTGCGAATGCGTATACTCGTTACATCACTAGTACCAGAATTTTGAAAAACGATTAAACATGTTAATTTATATCTATTTTCTAAATTAAAAAAATAATGCGTCTAAATAACCCTAAATTAATTAATCGGGCCAATTTTGTTCTGAATAAAAAATATAAAATTATTCCAATAGCTTTTACCTGATGCAAGAATCTTTTTTGTTACATAAGTACGTAAATAGGTTTATGAATCTAAAACAATATTGACCACCCAACGTGGCTCTCGACCACTTATCGTAACAGTAACTATGCTTCTCGTTTTTGGTACGTTTTATGATCTCTTTCTCTTTTGTTGGTAGGGAGGTATGTATAGTAGGTACAAACTTGTACATATAGGTACCTACTCGCGGAAACTATTCTGTGAGCTAGTTAGGAATAGAACTCGCCCCCGATAGCACGTATCTATTTCAATAGTCGTAAACACATCGCCGGCAGACTCATTTCAACCAGAATTATATTTTGTAGACAGGATGTTGTGCCCGTTGTCGTTTTTATAAAGATGTAGGAGCACATTTTATATGTTGCACATAATATATGTACGAGTATGTATTTAGAGCTGATTATCAAGGGCCGTTGTGTCAATATGTTTCTGCTGTGACTTGCTTTCAATATAATATATCAAATTTTTAACAGCAGTCATTTTTCGATTGGTGTACTTAGAAATAAGCATGCAAACCACCTCATGGTAAGTGGTCACTGCCGCCCATGAACATCGGTAAGCAACTTCATACAGTACATGAATTTTGTTTGAAGTCAATCACAGATGCGTTGTCTCCACTGAGAACTTAGATGATCGCCTCATATAAAAGTGTATAAAACACAAGAATTGCTTCACGCTAGAAATAACTGTGGCGGTGGTACCTCGGTCGAAGTACACCGGTTCTACCACCTGGTACATAATTGGAATCTACTTCTTATTGTCAAATTTATACTTAGCATATACGAGTGTATGTATGAGTCAGGAAGTAGATAGTTATATGGCGGAGCTCTTAAGTGAGAATTAGTGAACCCTTCGAGATTGGGATCATTTGATTATTTTATTTATTCTTTATGTAGGTACCTTACAAATATTGTATAAAGGTCACAAATATTGTACAACGTTAATGGTATGAGCGTTTTGTGCCAGCCAACTATATTTTCCATGATTTCAATAGATTAGACTTGATAACGAGTACCTGATTATAAAGGTGGCTTATTGACTATTCATATTTTTTCAATGGCTCTTAGTAAAACTTAACTTTTGAACTCATGTGAACCCTTCGTGCTATCAATCTTTTCGGTTATGTATATTCTGAATTATTAAAAAAATGTGGGACATTTCTTATTTTTCTTGTGTAAGAGAAGTAACAAGCATAACTACCTAAGATATGTCGGGCGCCCACCGAGTATGGCTTAAACATATGTACCTATCTCTTTGCGTATAACTACTTCTAAATACCTACGTTAAAAGCTTTTTTTTCTTTTATTACAATTTCGTATATATAACAATGAGTGTTATGTTGTCACCACACAGATCTACTGGGTGGGTCCGCTGGGCGGGTCGGCGCTGTGCTCGGCGCTGTACCGCGCGCTGTGGGCCGCGCCGCCCGCCGCCGCGCCGCGCGGCCGCTCGCCCGCCGCGCGCCGCCGCGACCTCTCCGCCGCCAAGCTGCCCGCGCTCGCCGCCGCCTGAACCCGCCCCACACCGCCACTGCCCTCATCCGATGCCACTTACACATCGACTCGCAACCTGTGTCGTATTATTTAATAAATACGCAAACTCCACTCGGTATCGAATACAAGTTGTTCTTACCAATACTTACTTGCATTTACATATCCGGGGGGTGGAGGGAAGGGGTGACTTAGAAGCCTCCGGCCCACTTGTAGGGGTCGGAAAAACAAGTAAGCGCTTAAACCCCGTCTCCATAAAAGACTGCATGCTCCTTATCCGCAGGCTCTTTTCTTCCTTCATCAAATTAGTTTTCATATGCTAGTCAAGCCTCACGAATATTCAAGAGCACTCTATACTAATTCGTATCGAAAAAAAGTGGTCCATCTTTCTTGTACCTACATCCACCTTGTTCTGCCTTATATTTACACGGTGCATGCATCAACCCATTATTAGCCCACTGCTGGGCACGGGTCTTCTCCCAGAATGAGAGAGTTTAGGCCATAGTCCACCGCGCTGGCCAAGTGCGAATTGGTGGACATTTTATCTGTATCGTTTCATGCCAGGATGCTAATTGGATGAAGTCCACAATTGAAGTTGTGTCGTTTCAGTAGTCTTGAAATTCTATACCTATGTTATGTTCTACATATTTTATATATTATTCTACTCTTATAAAATAAATGTTAATTAATTTATAAAATGATTTATTAAGTGCCTACATAATTATTATAGCAATCGTGTACCTGAAAGTTAATTCGTTGTCTTTTATATTATAATAAATTGATTGCTACCCAAAATGTCTTCAACCTCTACCTACCATACCTGCCTTATGTCGGGCTGACGATAGATTAAGACACACCTGAGAAAACATACTTAAGCAGAATACGGAGACGTCCAGCCAGTGCCACCTTCCGCATGCAACACTCATGGCCGGCATCCGCTCGGCGCAATTCGTTAATTGCTATGCTGAATGCATCGAATTCCCCTCTTAAGACGATACTTCATTTGTAGTCGCATTGTATAGGTAATCTTTATTAATTAATTATTATCGTGTACAACACGTAACGTAATATCATAGAAATAAACGTGCACATAACTGGATACTACCCATTATTGTCCCACAGCTGGGCACGAGTTTTCTCTCCGAATGAGAGAGTTTTATAAGAACCCTCTCTATAAAAGATATATGTTTTATGTAGAGTAGAATTTACAATGAAAATATTTTGCCCTGAGTTCAGAAACATTAGGTACAAACTTTAATTAAATTCGTGATAATAATTAGTATTATATAACTAAATTTAAATTTAATTAAATACGAATTACACGAATAACAATTAATCAGACTTATAAAGATTTATTTTTAAAACTATATTGCGCTGTTACAAGCTTACGTCAATTCATGATTTTTGTACACCTGATATGTAGTTTCGATGGCAATTAGTTACTTTTGTCGATATCAAATATTATATTATAATATATTAAATTATTTCTTCTTATGCCGTAAAATTGAAATATTCGACAATAACAATAAATCACGAGATTGTATTAAAACAAAGTCGCTTCTCGCTATCTGTCCCTGCGTATGCTTAGATCTCTGAAACTATGCTACGGATTTTAATGCATTTTTTTTAATAGATAGAGTGATACCAGAAAAAGGATTTTATGTATAATATAATAGAGGAACACTGATAATTTTAGATTTTTGACTTTTAGGCGGAACGCAGTTCGCCGGGTCAACTAGTTGAATATAAAGTAATTTAGTAATAAAGTAAATATTGTAAATCTACGCGTAACTTTTTTAGTTGTGGGAGAAAATGGCAACTTTAAACGGCGTGTAGAGCTGTCTTTGTTTCGTCAACCTATTATAGTCCCTCTGTTGGACACGGATCTTCTGTCAAAATAAGAGAGATTTAGGTCATGGTCCACCACGCTGGCCAAGTGCGAATTGTTGGATTTCATACACCCCTGAGAAGTTTTTTTTAAGAACTCTCGGGTGTGTAGGATTCCCTACGACGGTTTCCTTCACCGAAAAAGCAGTGATAATTAATTTCTATTACGCACATAATTTTAGAAATAATCAGTGGTGCCTAGGGTTTGAACCTCGGACCTCCCGATCGAGAGGGCAAGTTTCAACCATTAGGCCATCACTGCTCTATTGAAAGCAAGAGCTGTTATAAACTTGCTACTTGTATTCAGAAGTTAGAAACGATAGAGATAGGTATAGCTATCCCCATCTTTAGTCATATCCAACAGACGCTGATTGGCAGGCTTTAGGAATGCATTCTTAGAGTAAGTAGACCACAGAGTTTAGGATGGTCGAGGACCGTTGCGGCCTTTTGAGTTGTGACCTCGCGTCGTATGCTGCGTTCTTCCAGGTCTCCAAAAACATCCGAGGATCTACTCGTATTTATATCATACTGGAATTCTCAGCCGATGGGAGAAAATATGCAGCTGATAAAAGATGGGAGATGCAAAAGATACACAATGACTAATTATAAACGGTACCAAAATCTATATTCGTATGAACAGTGTTGTTGTTACCGCCATGCAAAAACACATTTTTTATTGATTGACGTAAATACTCACACAGCTTTTTTGTACCGGACTATAAGTATAACTACACAATCAAAAACGTCTCATTATCGATATGTTATGACGTCACCATTTTGTCTACAGTACTTTAAAATGTATTGTAAACTACTAATAAATGTATTCTAACTACTGCACTAGTACCTACCAATGTCGTGAAATTTTTGAAAAAGGTAAAAAAGGTACAGAATGTAGATTTTCCGAATTTTAATAATAGTTGGTAAAAAATGTATTGTCTCATAAAACCACAAAATAAATTATAACACTGCAGGGGTTGAGCTTAAGGACCTCCCTTAGATCATTTTTTGCAGCTGTGAGGTCACCCATTTAACTTCGAATTGCGTTTGATCCACGACAGTTTGCTCGCCCTGTATATATATTACCATGGGCGAGTGGAAAACTCTTTCCGGTTCGACTGCGATTCGTTCGTGGCACCTTTTGGCATTGTAATAGGTACTTACGATAAAATCGGACATGGTTACGGACATCAACACCATCGGATAAGTAATTCAATTTATCTAATTACAAAAAGTGAAGAACTGTCCGTTAGTACTTTATTAAAAAAATGTAAAGTGCAATATATTTTTTTTATTTATTAACGAACTATGATCATCATGAATAATGTAACGATTTTTAATTGGTCATGGCATCTCATAACGTTTAAATAATATTAGACTTAAAGACTTCGTACACTTACAGGTACTATCACAAGTTACACGTACTCGGAACTTGTGATAGTATCGATTGTTTAGAATTTAGATGGTATTTACTATCGATGGTAGATCCGATAAACAGTACGACATTATTTGTTTAAAACCAATGTTATTACTTCTATCGATAATGTAGCAACACTAGTGAAGGTACGAAGGAGCGTTTTTATAAGCAATTGTTTTTATGACTCCTATCGGGAATATCTTTCAATAAAAACATAATTTAAATATGTGTAAAGGTTTATTCAATTTGACAGACATTATTTTACAAACTGACCATGTAGGTATTCATTAAGAATCACAATTACATGTACCTACTTATAAAACAATAACGATGATGTCTGACTACCGTTTAAGTAAAAAAGTTATAATAGATATGTACTAAAACAGCAGAATTTTTCATCATTTTGGGAAAATGTTTATTATTAATATTTTAAGGAATATCAATTTATATTTGTGTTTAAAAATGTTAGCAATCGTTTAATATTTACACATGGTCGTGAATTACGACACCCTGTACCCTAAATTGGACGGACATTGTACTTACATACTGTAGTGATAATTATTTAGGCGATTGTGTAAAGTTAAATAAATGTTACTTTGATTAATTTTGGTAATAAGTACTATAGAATCATTTGTACCGTGTAGATATAATATTATTTGCATACTCGGTGCCCTGCTCGAAGGTGAAATGATCGCTGACATTCCAGTAAATCAACAACACACACACCAACGCAGACATCGATGTTGTACGTAATAATTATTTTAAAAATTATAACGTGTCTAGTTTTAAACGGATCTGTAACATTTCTCCTTTTATACATTTAGTGTGGTTATTCATACAAATTACCGTTGTATGAATATCCACACTCCAAGTTAAACTCGTTACTAATAACTGCACCGTACTAAGAGGTCTGTTAATTTGTTTTATTATTTTAAGATCATTCGTCAAAATTTTTTATTTTTACCTGTAAAATTGGTGTTTTTCAGTGGTGTCATTATTCAATCTAAGCAGCCATATAATTACTTACAATATTATTTTTTGTACATAATAGGTAAAAGATGAAATCCAGTACATACCTATACAGATATGTATGTACCAAATTTTTCGGTGAATTTGAGCGTTGACCAACATGTAGTGAATACAAGGAATCATCCATGACTAAACATGTTGCGTACTAAATAAATTATTGTGTTAGATAATTATTAATTATTCAGTTTTCTATTAGACATTTCGAAATCAATCGAAGACGACTGCTACAATCATATGGCAATAACCGAGGCAGCTTGTAATTACTAGAGCTTTCTCAGTAGGCTTAGATATACATTCTAGATAAGTACGTAATGTGTCACTTTTAAAGTATAATTAAGCCTTTTCCCCTGCTTAAGCACAGGAACTTTTATGAATATCAGTCTAGAAGTCTACGCGTTGGCGAGAACCGGGACAATGGGGCCAGCGGGCACTAGGGCCGATGGTGATTGACGGAACATATTCACGTTTGCGTGTTCGTTATCACTTTGGTGCTTCCGTCGCTTCGTCTTCGTCTGATGCTCAGGAGCTTCGTCTGATGCACAGTAGTCGCTGGACCATGCGTTAAGTCACGAGGGACATGTATTTATTTATGTTTTTCACTCTACGCTTTTAAAAAATTGCCAATTGCCTGCACCAAGGTAAACATGAAATTATATTCTTGTTTTATTATGTTGATTATCAACCGGACTTGTTAGTAAATGATGTAATAATCATTATTCGCTAACCAGTCCGATTAATTAAATTGTGATTGAATGTCGATTTACATTAATATATATTATATTAATACATTTCAATTCTGTGTTCAACGGGTAGTGCTACCCAAGTATGGTTCTCGCTTTCGGACATTAATAAAGATATAAAGTTGAAGAACGCTCTGAATAATGACAAGCACATTAAGGAAAACAGTATCTGGAGGAAATAATAGAAATAGGATTGAAAGTAGAATAAGAAAACAAGAAGACTCAACTCAAGACTCAACTCTGTCTTTGTACTGCAGAAGAGGGCTGAACGAGCCATGTAAAATCTTAGTACAAAATGTTCACTTAAAGAATTATTTAAAGAAATGTTGTTATTCTTACTGTTGTATCCCAATTTATGTATTAGAGTTTAATGTATGTTAAAATATATTAATAAAATTAATAAACATTGTAAACATTGACACACATAACATAAATTATACCAGGAACAAACACAATTTCTCTACACATGTTACTCGTCTCCACAAAATAAATAATTCTTTTACGGGTCAGTTTATACGCTTTTATATTTCAATTCCCATTGACTTCAGAAATTTGTAAATGAATAAGTTTAAAGCATTGATTAAGCTTAAACTCTGCCGTATTATAAAATTTCTGATTACATGGAAGACAAAACTGCTTGGGACTGAGCAAGAATATACATTACTATAGTATACTAGCGAACGTTTCGCCAAAGAAAGATTAGATTTTAGATTTTAAAATTAATAACAAAGAATTTTAACTTAACCAATCCTATATAAAACGCACCAGTTAAATCTAATCCTAAACCACAACATAAAAAGTACCTAATCCTAAGACCAAGTGGCTAACATCTATGGCTTAGGAAGATTGTAGCACTAAATGAAAAAAATGCTGGAAATCAAGTTTTTAATCAAGTATCTCTTGTTAGCATTGCTCTTACATGTCCACTAATTACTTATGCACTAATTACTCAACTCCTATGGGCTAAGCCTGAAGTACCTACCCTGCTTCATCAAAGTTAAGGAGTTGGAGGTCAAATTTTTTATCGTATTTATTATATAAATCCAAACACACAACAATCATAAAAAATAATCCAGGCATTCTTGAGTTATAAATGGATTAACTAACACGACTTTCCTTTATATATTACTAGCCTTTGCCCGCGGCTTCGCTCGCGTGGAATTTAGTCTGCCACATAAAGTCTGCAAGGTGGTAGAGCAATGGTTCAACCAGGGAGGCATCACCGCCGCACCTATTTCTACCGTGAAGCAGTTCTTGAGTTTCATTTGAAGGGTGTGCCTGCCGGATCACTTTTATATGAGACGATCATCATAGTCCTCGGGAGTAGCAACGCATCTGTGATTTACTTCAGATTGAACCCTTGCCCTACTTCCTAAGGCGATTGACATACGGTACCGCTCACTGCCACGGTAGGCTGTGAAGCGGATCTCATGTTGTATTGGGGTCTAATAAATCCGTTGATGCCTCACAAACGTACACCGACTGGCCGCGCGGTCCAGCGGTGTTCTCATCACCACCGTGTCTCCGCGCGAACGACAGTGCGGGGGGTCGGCGCCACACACACGGGCTGGCGCCTAACCGCGCGGATCATCGTTGAAGCAGAAATGCATTTCGATGTCGAAAAGTTTATTTTGATGATCGGTCCATCCGCGCGTACAGGTGCGTAAACCGCCTTACCGCGCGGGGCACCGCTATTCGCGGCGGTGCGCGGTGCCGTGTGTTAATCGCCTAAATCAGTGTGTTCAAATTTCAAATCACAGGCACGTATATTAATTTGAATTAGTTTTGTCGGCAACAGATATTAATGCTTACTCTGAAATTAAAAGTTTTAAGAAAGGGTCTCAAAACGCGTGACGGTTACCAACGCACAGTTGGCTAGCGTGGTCAACTACGACCTAAACTACTGCTAATCTGACATATGTGCCGAGTTGTGTTACATTAAAAGGTCGATGACGATTGAATAACATATTTAACCTTTCCGCTGTTTCATTCTCATTGACTTTTTTTCTTTTTTGTCGAGGGAGAAACCTTCAAAAGGTACGCCGTGGGAGCGACGCAGGGTTATCTGGGATTCTTATAGCACCAGGACTCCGGGTCTTCAAAGGAACGCAACTGGAGTCCTCTGAGTGCATTGCCCCATCGGGCTCCTCCCTTAGAGAGCGGCTGGGCCCACCACTCCATCTGGTCTTTACCACGATATGCGACCACACGTATAACACCATCCTTCCCGGGATCGCCTGGCTGGACGGTTCAAACTCCGTCCTTCCTGGCTCTCACGATAGCATGCGACCACACATGCTGACATCTTTCCCGAAGTTGCTGACTGGGTGTTTGGAGCTCTCCGTCTAGCCGCCCGCAACCCCGAAAGGTCCCTTTTAGTTGCGTCTAACCACAAACAGGGGATACCGTAGCCTTATTCCCGGAACTACAGAGACGTCATCGACCTTTCACATTTTGCTCCGTGTTTTATTACCATTCAAATATTAATATCATACAACTTCGTTGTATACGGCGGCGGCGTACGGCGCGTACTCCCGGTCAATCAATTGACTACGCAATATGTTATACTCGTAATATCTTCTAAACTACTTATCCAATTTACATGGTGTAAAAGGCAGATTCAATCTTTATTAGATGCTTGATTTTTTTAAATCATTTATTTGGATTAATATTTAGTTTGTACAAAACCCCTGGAAACATAAACTTGATATTTTTAAAATTTTCAAAGTATAAAAAGAGTTATTGTGGGTTATACATAAAATATAGACATATGCTGTCGCGGACTTTTATTTAGATCTATGTGAGCCAAACAATCCCATGGTACATTATATTTGGATATCTCCAACGGTTTAGGCAGCGTACGCGAAGATAGCTCTCAGAACACAACTTTTTTTCCGACTAACCTCATATTTCTCGTTATATTATAACCTTATAAAAAAAAATCATTACAAATTATAGCCCATGTGTGATTCTGATGTATAACCTATACTACTGTAAAGTTTCAACCTAATCCGTTGAGTAGTTTTTGCGTGAAAGAATAACAAATACACATACATCCTCACAAACTTTTGCATTTATAATATTAGTAGGATAGGATATATAGATTGATAATGAAACAAAAATGATAAAACGACAATTGTAACGTCACTACTGTAATCGACAAACAACAAACAATAATAATGGCCGAAATTTTCAAAAAAACAGTATGAAATAAGATAAAGTCAAGAGAGACAGGAGAACACTCTTATCCCTACTCCGTGCTGTTTACGGGATAAAGAATAACACCGGTAGACTCCTAGCGGGGATAGAAGATGCGGAGCAATGATTAGTATAATATATGTGTAGATAAAAATTACGATTTCGAGTAAGGTTCTCGCAAGATGATGTGAGAACCTCACAACGTGAGGCAGTGAGTTTCCTTTGAATGGCCGGTAGGAACTTGGAATGGCTGGAGGTACCAATTCCTGAGCGAAATACACAATAGACGATTCGAAACCTGTTTAAAAAATTGCCATGTCCAGATTTTATGGCCTATGTGCCTCTACCAAACGTCTTAAATATGCATAATGTCAGTACAGCTAAGTAATATGTAAACAATATTTTCAAAACTAAATTAAAGACTGGTTCATACTTATTTACTAAGTACAGCCGATGAACCGACCGCGACTTATTTGTCGGTCTTACATGTGACTAGTTGTATTATCAGTGATTTTAAGACTAATTTAGTGGCTCTCAACGTGTGCCCTTTGACTCTACGATAACATGTTAAATAAATAGAATCGAGATAATTATCTGTATGCCAAAAGTTATCAGCATTTTATAATAATAACTATTTAGTTTTGATACGAACTGATTACTTATAACTCTACGAGTAAGACTTTATATTATTGGTATGTACTTAAATTTTCCATTTGTAATGGAAACCTAATACATAATTTAGATATTTTGTGTATTTATAACCTATTCTTACATATGATTATTTGAAAATAATACGTCCCTGTAGTGCTGCGATCAGAATAGTAGCTAGGTACGGTATTCGCTGCCGTGTGCCTGTAAGAAGTTAGACATGATGTTAGAAGAATGTACGACTCTCCTACTGGACTCTGGTGTGCCCTCTTAAACTAGCAGTAAAACACCTATACATTACATACGACTTATTGTGTAATGAAGTAAAATAAAAAATATTTCATTTTATTTCATTACATATACAATAACTTGTTGTTCTTTACTTATAGGTCACAAATAAACGTATAAGAAATAGGTATGTATGTTAAAGTTAAGTTAGATATGTTAAAACTCTTTTAACATACCTAACTTGGTCAAGTCCAAGTTTATTATATAAAATAAATATTTTTTAAATAATTTGGTAAAATCCTTCGTAAATTTCTGATTCCAAAGATAGATCGATAGGATCTGCATTTGAATTTGAAAAGTAGGTATAGTATCTATGTAGGTATGCATTTATTCTATATGTCAAATATGTATTTATAATATCAATCCTTAGTTTTAGGACAAACCTCCGACGTAGGTACTGCTTACAGATTAAACTATTATACTTTTTTTATAATTTATAGAAATAACAGATGAGCATGCAATCTACCTGATGGTACATGGCTACTGCCGTCCGTCAACACTTGTGATCAACCCCAGATTAGATTTACATCATTCCTAAGGACGACCACAGCTGCTTTACTATTTCTGAGAAATAATTTGAAATGCCTCGATAAGTATGTCTCTTGTACACACCCTTAAATCAGTACACAGCAGCGACACTGCTGTTATTAGGCAGTGAGAGGCGAAGTGGCGATGCTGTTTCAATGGGCGATGAAACACATGACTGGTTGTAGGCATAAAAGAAATATGCCGATATCTAAGTGCCGAACGAGGACTGAGAACTATTATTCTACAATGAATAGCCGATATTGACCTTAGACTTAAAAGTTCTATTAAAGTTTTTTACAAACCTTATGAGTCTGCGTCCGATTGGCCCTTTGCCGGGTTTTATTCTAGGTAGAGTACAGAGGCACATGTCCTAACATATGAGTCGTATAAAATCAAAGGTATCTTAATTTGGACCTATTTTTGGTAATGTAAAAAAATGATTCTCTTTTATGTTATTCCAAAAAATACGATATGTAGATTTTTTTATAATCTACCGGTATTTCTCTATTAAGTTAACACCGAGAGAATGTGACAAGATGCATGATTGACTGGGTATTCACATTTTTTGTTTTGTGATAGCCGTATTTGATACCAACCTTAAAATATAGCCTTATTTGATTCTATACGACTCATATGCCTACAAACTTAATTACCAAACATTCTTGATAATCTGTAGAGTTATTAACATTAATTTTAATAAATAATCTATCAGTATCATCACATACACATTCTATTACTTACTTCGTTTTAATTTTCATATTCAATATCATTCTAATCTAACCTTGCAAATTAAATATGAAAAGCCATTATATTTCCACCGTCAACCATGGTGTACAAAACATATCCGACCTGCGATAGTCTTTGTCGTACAGTGTTTTTGATTTTATTTTACTAAGAGTTACGGTCCGTAGCTGGATTGATAGAAACTTTTATGATTGATCTAGGAATCCAATCCAGTAAGCGGTGTAAGTTTTTATGAGCGCACAGAATTTCGTTAGCATTTTGGGTATTTCGACCGTTCAAGGAGAACCTGTAAGAATATAAATATTTAGCAGCTTATTACTAAGATAGAACTAAGGATTGTAATGACCAATGTAGAATATGATGAAAGAGGGTTATGTTTTTTTTTCATGTTTTTCATTAGAAAACAATATTATGATATCGAATAAGTAGGGACAGATAAAACTTTTGGGTTCCCTCTTCCTTTTGGCTTCCTTATTTCTACAAGGTATGCCTATTACCATATATGGTTCCGCAGCTAAACTGTGCTTACCACCGCAATATATGACCGCAAGCGGCAAATTTATTATTTATTTTTTCCCCAGAAAGGACAGTAAGGTGTCGGCCCTGATTATTATCATTAAAAATTGGGCATTAAATCTTATTCTTATAGGCTGTTTGTAAACGTCCAGTTAACGAACAATACTTATCTTCATCAGTGGGGAATGAAAAGAATGGTCGGCCATTTAAACCAGCACGATTTCCTCATTTACGGTTGTTGTTTGTACCAACGACAAAGGTATAAAGGAAAGTAATAAGCAAATGACCACAGCCGCCAGTAGCCAGCAGTTTACATAATTTTTCATAGGTACGTTTTCTGTGGACTCGCCGGACACGTGTAACGATTAGCGACCACTTAAGACTTGGTGTCACACTCACACTCCTCACTGACTGACTCCACCGACCCTATTTCACCCTCTGATAGTTATCATCAAATAATCCGTATTTTTAAAGAAACATCCATGTTTGACGGGTTTACAGAATGGGATATTCAGAATCCACGAGACGTCAGTTTTAAAATTAAGCAAATAAGCGTAGTTATACCACATAATATTTATTAGCATCGCGATATTTATGACTTTTAGAAAGAAATATTACAGAAATTTAGCAATGTATGTTTATTAAATAAATAGATACCTATAGTTATATATAACAAAAATATATACCTACCAATATAAGTAGGTATGCTCAATTGCATACTACGTGCCAATCGTTTTTATAATCGAAAATATTCTTGACGCGCTCATAAATCGTAAAGACACCATCGTCAATTACCTTCCTTCTATATTATAGTATCTATTATAATAAATATCAGACATTAATTATCATTCTAATGATTGACATCATACCTATGTTTCCATTTTTGTATTTTTTGCTTTATAGGTAGGTATTTGCTTCTGTACGTAATAAATCCCCTCAACTTATCTCATTATAGAATTCACTCGATTCGATATCATTTTCATAATCGAATAAATCTCTTGAACTATCAATCCTTAATTACAGGACACAATATACACACAGGATATATTTTTATAAAATGACGTGAATCTACCGGCATCATTATCCTTTAACTAAAACGCTAGATTTGCTTCACGCTACAAACGTATGTATTACCACGCTACAAATGAAATTACACTACAAATGGTCCCTGTTGCCGGGTTCCTCGGCCTTCCTCCTTCGCTAAAGGTTGTGGACCTAGCTGTTGCCGGAGTCCTGGCCTTCTGCCTCTGGTTAAACCAGGGCACTTCCTGTAAGGTACGGACCTGGGCTTAGGTCAGTTACGCTAATGTGGGGCACTGGCGATGCGCGACCGATCACGCGGGGGATACCTTGTGAGGGTTGTGCTATAATGGGATCCTCATCTCCGCCGGCGGGGACGGTGTGTGTAATATCTATTATTTTTGTGTGGCGGCGGGGAGAGGGTTCCCCTTGCCGAAGGGCGATATAGAACGTGATCATATCATCAGGGTAGTCTAGGACATGTTTTGGGCGTCTGTGTAGAGCCGATGGATCCTTGTCAGGGATGTAACTGGCTGCATTGACAACGAGCTGATTGGGATGGTTTAAAGCTGTTTCAAAATAGCTTTTAGAAAGCTGCTTCATGTCTTGAGCGATGGTGGGCAGCTCAAAATCTTTGTGTAAGTCTACATTGCACACGTACCAGGGGCAGACCGTGGCCCTGCGCATTAATCGATTTTGAAGCTTTTGGTATCTGTCAATGAGCCTTGTATGAACGAAGACTACACTAGTGTAAGCCAAAATCCCTAACAAGTCTATTTATACTTGTAGGGTACCTATCGCCAGGTAGTGATGACGTGATTCGTTGTCGTTCCCAACAATATGAAACTAACAAATGATATGCAGATGTCACTCGCTAGCGGCGAACACAACAAATGAGTAATGAGGCCACCACGTCCATCTGACTAAATAACATTTCCTGGTTTAATATTTCACCTACTAGCAGTAGGTGCCTGCCGAACTGTACACGCACCGACATACTCGTGCCTATGTCCTCTTCCCTGTTCCTTGTGGCTGTGGCTTTAGTGGCTTTCTTAAAAACACTTATAAAATTGAAAGTATAATTAATTTATATGTTATATACATTTATTAAAAGAAAGTGTGCGTATACCTACTTATGTACTCGCGTTAGAAGTTATACCTCTTTCGCGTAACACAATAAAAATCTTGTTAAAAAAATGTCATTCGCCTTATTACGCTTGTAGAAAAAACGACAGTAACATTATAAAAAATGTTATGAACCTCTGTTCTCGACTTCTTAAAAAACTATTACCTACACACCCGTTATTCTCAATTACGTTATTCACAACTTACGAAAAAACTGTTACGAATCTCTGTTCACTACTTTTAAAAACTGTTACGAATCCCTTTTCACGACTTTTGAAAAAAACTGTCATGAATCCCTGTTTAAGACTTGAAAAACCAAGAAAAACCATCCCCACCCCATGCTACACGCCCCTAATACTGGCCAGCAAGCAAGGCAACCCCAGCAGCGCGGCACTCCGCGTGCAGGTTTCGTCTCACAGTGTCAACATGCCCAACTGTGGGCTATAGGGAGTACCGCGTTGGTCACGACTTACGAAAAAGCTGTTACGAATCTTAGTTCACGACTTTGACAAAATGTTACCATTCTCTATTAACGATATACAAAAATCTGTTAAGAATCTTAGTTCACGACTTCGACAAAATGTTACCATACTCTGTTAACGATTTACAATAATCTGTTAAGAATCTTAGTTCACGACTTCGACAAAATGTTACCATACTCTGTTAACGATTTACAATAATCTGTTACGAATCTTAGTTCAAGACTTCAGCAAAATGTTACCATTCTCTGTTAACGATTTACAAAAATCTGTTACGAATCTTAGTTTACGACTTCGACAAAATGTTACCATTCTCTGTTAACGATTTACAAAAATCTGTTACGAATCTTATTTCACGACTTCGACAAAATGTTACCATTCTCTGTTAACGATTTACAAAAATCTGTTATGAACCCCAGTTCACGACTTTGCATGACAGAATGTTACGAATCCCTGGTCACAAATTTGTATGAATAAACGTTACTAACCTCTGTTCAAGACTTTGTATAGTAATCTTGCAATTCCAGTTGATAACATTGTTTAAAAACCAAAATATATAGGTTTTTCGTGACGTTGTGTGCGAGCATTTTAAAAATTTACTCGAATAATTTTTCCTAATGCGCCAAAAGCAGTATAAATTCAATAAAAAGATCCGTTTGTGATCAGCCTAAAATATGGATACGAATACGGATCTTTCTAATGCCTAGGATACGCGCGGATACGGATCTCCGGTACATCACTACACTTAACATAGCATCCTGGGCTTCTCTGTCTCTTCCATATTTTCAATACATTCTTTTTAAGTAAAAAACATATTCATTATTCTCAAAGGAAGGAATGACATTTTAGTAGTTAGGAATTCCGAACTTTACTTTTAGTCGCTCTCTTTATGCAAATGTGCAAAGTATTATTTGTTGTTGATATTTAGTTTCTGTTCAGTTCTATTCGAATGAACCCTTCATCGACACTAATAGATTTTACCAATTCGTGGTTGAATAATGCATTTTATTTCTGGTCCAAGACAAATCAACATTATTAAAGCTAAATGGCACGTGCTCTTAGTATGAATATTAATAGGACCGTCACTCTGAGACACAAAATAGAATATTTTTCAATATTATCCATCGCTAAAGTCGCGCGCATTAATCCGCAAATGAATGTTCGATTATGCATGCATGTGCTAATGTACGTAACAGTAAGTACATAGTCCATGTTGAATGTGTTGCGGAGCGCGCACACCGCGGAGCCGCCGGGTATTTGTGACCGCTCTGACGTCACCCGCGCGCACGCATCGTTTTCAACAACCGAATAAAAATACAGCGACAAGAGTGCGGAGTTCGGGTCGGCCGATAACATCGCCGATAGCGGCTCTCGCAGCGCCGCGCGCCGCCGCCGCCGCCGCGCTATCAGCGGATCGGACAAATAGCGCGAACTAACGCGATTACATCAATTTGTTCGGACACCCACTATTTTAATTTTATTATCTGTTCGAGCACATATAATTCAAAATATATCCTTTATATTACTCATATAATTTTCAAAATATACCGCTACTCATCCTCATAAGACGGAAATGTCTTAATGTACTACAAAAATGACATTTTACACTAACGTAAACATAAGAAATCACTTATATTTTTATCTTAACTATTCATTTAGAACTGAAAATCTGTAAGCATACCTATCCAAGGAGATGAGTTCCATATAAGTTTGATGAAGATTGAAGCAGGCGGTATTATTAATTAATATAATGATTAATATTACTATCTAAGAATTCTATTAGGTCGTAATACAATTACACCGCCCTTCTAAACAAATCTGTAGCTGCTACTGTACTTACCTTCAGTAGTAGTTACTGTATAATTACAAATAGACAAGTACGTGACACAATCTTAAATGCATACATAATCACAGTTTAATGTGTATGCAACAGTAATTCACATCAAATAGTTCTTAGTTACTTGATAGTTGATACGTAATTACATATTAGATCGTAAATGTTTGCCATAAGATCCAAAACGAATGCAAGTGTACTTATTTTTTTATACAACACAGCGTGGCGCTATACCTGGAGTATGTCACTGACGCCCTAGTGCAAGTTACTATCATTATCAAAAACCATAATAATTGCTAGGTATGCAATGAGCTGTGTCCGCTGGAGGAGAGAGTTGTCTTGACCGTGGACGCAGGCCCGCGCCCCCGCCACGCCCCCGGTATTTTTAGACACAATGTGAGCTCTACCTACGTATCTTGTTATGATAATATCAAATCTTTTTTATCGATAAACCGATATCCATACCGTATCGTTGACCACGTTTATCAAGACATTTTGTTTGTTGACCGGACACAAGATTACACTCCTCCGAGCTACGATTAAAAAAGATCATAGAGTGGTATTGATAATAAAAGTTTTTGGTTTAAGATTGAAAAAATACATTTTTGATTTTTTATTATAAGTGAGTAAATATACAGCAAGAATAATACATTATGGAAACGAGAAAACTTGTACTAATGCATCGTCAGCTTTGCAGGAGAACTTACGGTATGTCGAAAGAATAAGGAGGAATTTATTTATATTGCTAATAAATCAATAATGATAGAGTATTATATCTGGTCAGGTTAAGAAATGTATATAGGTTAAGAAATCTTTAGTTCAAGAGGAACTTCTACAATACGATTGTACCTATATTCCTCAATACCGCAATACTAATAGGTAATAAAATAAACCTACGGAAAAACCTTATAGTAATAAATTTAAAACATGCCATAATTGCACAAGGAAAATAATGCAATAAATATCTTACGCTGCAAGGTGACTGATACAATTTGTGACCTAAATTTGGCAATTATTGGGTAGCCGTTAGATTATTCCCATGCACTACACCACCGAGGTAAACTCCTTAGCATAGTATTTGTCATAAACACTAAATTAATATTTTTTGAATTATGAACGCCATGCTAAATTGTCTATCAAAAAATGATAAAAATATTGTTAAAACTTATTTGTTTTTTTACTTTATACTAGCCTAGAGGCCTAAAATCTCCCCAACTTTATTCAATTTTTATTTGTCCGCCGGTATATTTATTTATTGCCATTTAAAAATAGTATAGTGGTGTTAAAAAAACTGATTTTACATAAACACATTAATTTCATTTTCGACGAAAATGGATGATCCCTTTTCATCTTAATATATATAAATTACGTGTCACTTTATTTGTCCGCAATGGACTCTTAAACCTCTGAACCGATTATAATCAAATTTACTCAACGTGTGCATTTTGATCCAACTTGAAAGATAGGATAGTTTATATCTTAATTTATAGGTTTAATTGCAAATGTTTATGTAACATTTCTTTAACCACAGCAACGCGTGGCCGGGTATGCTAGTATATCAATAAAAAATAAACCCTGTATCGTGTGTGTAGCTACACGGTACCAATTTATTTATTAATCAAAGGTATAACTAACACGTGATGCGTTGACCGACAATTCATCAGTTGCGTTTAAAATTATCGTTTAACATTTGTAATAATACAATAATTACCTCTTTCATGACTAACAAAAAAGGTTGAAATTTAAAGAGTCGAGTATTAAACGGCGTGTTACTGTTTTCGGTTTCGCTTTCAGATTTCTTCATCGCCCTTCGTAGAGGACTAACTTAAGGGCGCAGTGCTACGGACGTCTACGGTTACGTCTGCCCTTAAAGCTTACTTCCCATGTATCGTGCTACGTTGCTCAGTTCCGGTTTTATTCTAATCTTAATTTTCCATCCAACTGCATCTCTTCCAATACTTAATTCAACTACACGTAATTTAAGCTTTTAATTAACTTAAGCTTAAGCTTCCCGAAAAGGTCTCATCAATGACTATATGATATAAATAGACAGGATTTTTTTTAATTAATGAAGGACTCAACACTGAATTCTCATATATATTATTTATTGGCCCTAGAATTTTGCGTGAGTAAATGTTGAGTGCAAGAAAAGTGGAGTCGGCACCGAGGGGCAGGCTAGTGGCAGCGCGACGCGGCCGCTCGCAGCTCGCCGCCGCCGCGCGCCGCCGGCCGCCACCGCGCGCCAGTCCGCCCGCGGCGCCCGCGCATTGCGTACCGCTCTCTGCATCGCACACTCGCTCGGGAACCTCGTGTGCCGCGACATTCACTGTACTCCACGATGCCTCAAGAGGGTTAGTACTCGACGATAACTTTTCCAATGAACGGTTTATCGGACGGGATTAATACCAATATATATTTCACTTGAAACGATCCAAGCATTCTAAGATAGAAAAGCTCTCGTTTCATCGCTTAAAACTTATTTTGTGTGACAATTCAAAGTTTATGCGACTTGTATGCTGCGATTGATTAGCATATTATTTATTTCTGCTAGACGCAATATTTTCAGCTGCCCTTCATATTAGATTAAGTGATAAGTTAAAATACCCGGTATTTTTTTTTCTATTCGTTACCGCAAGCCGTCGGGACAACCACAATAACAATCTACTTTACATATGTAGGTACCTCGGTGGGTAATGTTATACTGTATAAGTATGTAGTTATAAGGACCACTGATAAACATACCTAAAATCAGTAATTATTTATTTAAATTTCACTTCAATTTGATTAAATATTAAAGTTGCTAAAATTGCCACTCGTAGATTATTACAAATAATATGTACTTTATCCTCAATAATTGCGATATTATTTTTATTTCAATTTGTATCATTGACTCTAAGCATTCAGCAATAAAAATATTGAGATCCATTTTATAATTTTAATATTACTTAGACCATTTTAATTATCATAGAGTTTCAATCAAGACTATTCATTTACATATTATGTAAATTAAAATGCAGACTGTTTAATCATACGAATAGCAATCATAAATAGCTAATTTAATAATGTATAGAGGCGGAGTCGGAATAATTCACACGATACAAGAGAGTACGAGTGCAAAAATAGACGGCCTAAGAAAAAGTGTACCGAATCATATTTATAACATAGAACGTATCAGATCAAAACAAATGTGCCGCGATACGACTAAAATGAGGCGGCGTGGGTGCGTGCGCCGGCCAGCACTCGACGACATTCCAGCCCGGAGGCATTATTTAATAATACAAGCAAAACTATTAGTATGCAAGACCAACATCCACGTGCTAGAGGTGCGCAAAATCGCAGCCGCAGTACCGCGCCGTCGCCTGCAGCCGCCGGCGCTCGCTGCGGCGCCCCTGGGAGTTCTGGGGCCCTGGGACGCGCCCACATCTCCCCTCTCAGAGACATCTCTCAGAATTGTTTTTAAATCAGACAGCTATTTACTACTTGTGAATCGAATAAATTAATATTATTATTATTACTTGTACGGAATACATATTGCTTACAATTGTAATCATTGTCGTCATTGTCCCTATGCTGGGCACAGCTCTCCCCTCAGAACGACAAGAATTAGGACGATACAAATACGGTGGCCAAATGGGGGCTGATAAGTAGTTGATAGACTTAACACAAAATAGAGATTTTTATGTCTCGTATTTTATTTTTAATTTTTTACTCTAATTCCAAGGCGCTTAATTAATAATTTATTTATTTCGCTACATAATTTCTAAAAGGATTTATCTTGGAGTTGAATCCCAGACCTCAGGTGTGAGAGGCAGAACTTTATACGTTAAGCTATGACTGCAATCTAATCTATGTCAAATATTCATAGGTTAAATCAGAAATCAACTCCTTTAAATTCGATAAACGAGTTACTACGGAAGTAAACATTATAGTAAAAGTCAAGATACAGAGTATTACGGTCTAAGTAACTCTATATAAGCCGAAATTCTATCTACATACATAGTTGCGGCTTATTAACATATTATGATTTTAAATACAATATCGATACAAATAAATTCGTAATCTGCGAGTTGAATAAAATATGGTGTTTTATTATTTTATGGAGAATGATCATAACTAAAAAGAACATAAAAATAAATACTAAAATTGATTATGGAAATTGAATTGAATGAATAGTTAAAATCAATAGTAAAACTAAATCGGTCTCATAGTGTCATATGAGACCGACCTGTAAACTATGTACTAAATAAATAAAATTGAATGTTAAATAAACATGATATGACGTAACTTTATCTTCACGATAAATTAATATTTATGAGTAGGTACTCGTAGTACATCAATATGAACATACTAGCCGTGCTCGCAGTTTCATTCGCCTTCAAAAAGATTTAACATGCATATAATTAAAATTAGTTATATTCTTAAATAAAGACTGATAGCAAATGACATTAGACCAAGAAATTTACCAAGAATCGAGCAAGAGATTTTTATAGTTTCATTGTAAATCCTGAATAGAGCTTTACATCCTCACTGGCCAGTGAGGCCGGTTCTTCACGCATGCCATCAATAATTAATAAGACTTTTTTGATACTTATACTTGAACTTCCTGCCTCAAACAAAAGTTTTGACAGGATTGCTTAAAAAAGTTTTTTGATTACTTATCTTAAATACTCGGATCCTGTAGGATACATTGATTATACTAAGAACTCGTTCAGACTTCGGGATTAAAGTTAGGAGTTGAAAATGGCCTCAATGTGTTCGAGAAAAGGATGTTACGACCATGCCTCTTTTTTGCTCGACTTGGCGGGGGCGCTGCCGTGCCCCCAGATTTTTATGTTATTACTATATTATTCTCCGACTCCTAACCCACGCAAATCTATCCCACGCGAGCCGTTAATTTTTCAAAAGTAGTCCATATGTAATTCCGGACTTTAATTTATCTTTGCGCTCAATTTTATCCGAATCCGTTTAGCTGTTTTGGCGTGACTTGTAATAAACACCCTTCAATCAGTCAATAATTACATCATCATCAACAATCCTCACGTTATTGTAGTCTACAAAGTGGTGATTCCTTCAGACCTTTTTGCAATGTTAGTAACATTTTAAAGGTTTTAAGCAACATAATACATTCCTTAGTGTGCAATGTACATAAGATTGGCAATAGATGAAGGTAATAAGTAGCATAAACCTAATATATGAAAAGAAAATAAACTTACCTACTGCCAGTTTATTTTCATACAATTTGTGTAAGAATCTTTCACGAGGGTCTTTCACATTAAACAGACGCTGTGTAAATTATTATGAAAGCTTAAAACAAGACTGCTAAAACTTTTGTTTATTAAAATTTGATTATACCCATAGTGTTAAAATAATATACGGAGACGATTCCAATAATATGTTATAATCCGTCAGACCGTTAGGGCTGTCGTACGAGCCACAGTAATAAACATACATGTATACTTACATACGCTCGAAAAACATTACCCTCCTTCTGAAGATCTCATGTAAAAACTTGTATTACAACAAGTGATTATTATTTGACTGATAAAACTGTTTGGTCGGAAGTACCTAAGTAGTTCCAATTCCACGTGCTCCATTAGCTGACATTGACAGCGAACATTTTTTCGAGACATTGTGTTATTAAGCTTTACCTTAAAGCTTTTGCTTTGCCCAAAACCTTAGACGGTACTTCTATATATTATATCCAAGCTAGCTGTACGTCGTTACTTCGCGATTGAAATCACACACCAGTTTACAAAAAAAAAATCCGATTATTTTCAATTCATCTTTTAATGAATGAGCCAATCTTCTTCTTCACAAATCAGCAGTTAGGTACCTTCATCAGACAAAAATAAAACAATAAAAAACCCTTTATTGTTAACAGTCACCAATGCCTTTGTACCTATGCCGATGGTTAGAACCGTAAAAGGTCTACTTTAAGAAAGAAAGAAAGAAAGATAGAAAATGGTATTCCAAATGGTAGGTACCTACTACGTGCTACTACCATACGTTACAAATATAAATGTAGAACATATAACCTATATTTTATTATTAGTTTAATAAGAGCATATATATATTTTAGTTTAAAAAGATACGTTCCTATAAATACATAATTAATTTACATCTAAAGCATAATAATAAGTACATTTTATTTTCTAAAATTTATATTAAATTTACTTACAAACTAGTAAAATATAAAATATATTAGGAAAAAATATTATAAATATTGAATATAAATAACAATAATGAACGAACGTCATCGTACATTGTTGTTAAAAATAGTTTAAAGAAACATTTAAAAGTTTTTAAATTACCTTTAAATCATTCTTTGATTTAGATTCAGTAAATATATAGTGTTGGTTGGTTATTAATAATAATTGTTTGAATAATGTAAATACGAAAGCAGTAACATGATTGTGTTGGGGCGTCGTGCGCTGTAAGTATTGTTGTATGTATAAGAACTAGGCGACCGTGACATACGGGTCATGCGGATTCGAGTCTTACGTCAAAGAAAATAATCACAACTCAGTACTTCGTATAAAGTGTGATATCGTAATGAACGGTCACTTAATGTACTCAGGTGCTTATAAATTTGATGCCTTGGACCTCACTGCCACTAATTTACAGTTAGTGTTTTGTTATTGCTATATACGAGTACGCTTAAACATATGTACCTACCTACATACTTATGTTCATCACGATGTGCGAAAATTAATACAAGCTGTATTAATTGATTATTTTTAAGTAAAGAGAATGTAACAGTTCAATGAACTTGTTAAAGCTTGTTAAGGTTTAATTATTTTGTATCAATTAAGCAAAATTACAAACCAATTTCCCAAAGAGATTGTCTAATTATCAAAAAATTACAAAATGTGTATATTGAGTTATAACAGGGTTTTTTTTTCCTAAAATTTAATTTTGTTGTGACGATCGAATTAAATTGTTATTAGATTATATATGAACACGTTTACTTACTTAACTAGATTTTCCTTAAGGAACGTACTGGAAACAAGGGGGGTTAACGTGTCGAATATGCAAATTCTGTTTTAATTTATTATTTGGTACTCTATCTGCAGCAAACAATTAAGTAGATAAAAATCGAAGCTTTGCTAGATTTGTTTTTGTAACTTTTTATTGTCACTATAGGCATCACCCTAATATGTACCGATATAACTTATTTTATATATGTTTTTATCTGTTAGTTTTCACTGTTCAGTTTTAAACAATCTGGTAGGCATTTGTCATTTTTGGAACGAAGTTCCTGACGGCAGGCTTGGAGGGGATAAGAATTTGGTAGCGCTACCGAGCTAAAAAAATGTGATAGTAAAACCTTAAGAAAAAGACCGTAAGAAAAAAGCCCCAAGAAAAGTATAGGACGCGAGTGCTAGAGTCGTATACACACGCGAATAGTGTATAATACCGTTCTCGTTTTCCGTCTTTCTTTCCGTTCTAAAAATATTTTATTTGACAGTACCAATAAAAATACAATAAATATAACTGCTAGTAACAAACTTCAAAGTTAACCTATCATTTCGTTGCATATCGTATGATTTTCCTCACTAAAGGTAGGTAGTTATTAGAATAACGTAGATAAAATTATTACCCGCCTCAAGATTTATTGTTTATTTAATCTTTTGCTTATTTCCTCTACATAATTTTTTCTATTATTTATTGATACGAATGAAAGTTTCTCGCATTTTTTATATCGTCTAAAAATTTCCACTTCATAAAGTATAAATTATCCATGCATCCCTGTATCAATAAATCTATTACAATAAAATAGTTTCCCATCGCCTAAGGGAACCAGTTTTGGTTCTATTAACTAGTATTAAAAATTAGCGCAGTAAATTAATAGTAAACGGACAAACACGAGACTGATTTTATTATACATTTTGCCTATTAGAATATTAATAAAAAAAACATTCAAAAACAGGTCTCAGTGCAATGGGACAGGTGAAGGTCCTAACTCCACACGCTTCGCTTCCTTGTACGTTTCCTATTACATTTACTAAAGGCGAAGACATTATGATTGGTCAATATAATTTGATTAACGTTGATCAACAGAGTCAGAGCGTGGTGTGGGTGCGTGGCTGCGCCGCTGGTGGCGCCCGCTGCTGGGCGAGGTGGTGGCCACGGCGCTGCTGGTGCTGCTGGGCGTGGCCTCCGTAGTGACGGTGGGCGGGAGGGCCGCCCCGCTGGCGCACCCCGCCTTCGCCTTCGGATTTATGGTGCTCGTGAACGTGGAGGTGTTCGGGCCGGTGTCGGGTGCGCACATGAACCCGGCCGTCACGCTGACGGCACTGCTGGACAGGCGCCTGGCGCCGCTGGCGTCCGCGGCGTATATCCTGGCGCAAGTGTTCGGCGGCATTTTGGGCTTCGCCTTGCTCAAGGCGTTGGCGCCGTCGCCCTTCGAGCACGGCTACACCGTGCCGCCGCCCGAAGTGAGCCCGTACGCCGCCGCGTGCGTGGAGGCGCTGCTCACGGGCACGCTGGCGCTGCTGTGCTGCGCCGTGTGGGGCGCGCACGACGCCTCGGGCCCGGACCGCACCGTGCCCCTCAAGTTTGGCCTCACCGTCGCCGGCCTCGTCTACGCTGGGGTTTGCGTTTTTTCTTCATAATTCACTACGTTTTTATTTAGTTATTTAATTAACCTTAGCGAGATGCAATGGCGATGTCGCAAAGGATGTAACCAATGGAGCCAGTGGTTATAATATTTGCAAGCTAGCTTGATTATTACTAATGGGCGTAAAGACGATGATCTAGATGACAATTACATACGAAACACATTACTCATGTTATGTACTTCACATAAAGATTTAAAAAAAGATAAACCCACCTACCTAAATAATAGTAGGTACCTATATTATTTAGTTATGTTACCTATATTCAATATGATTTAAAAAAATATCCCACAAAACTGTCAAGTACGTAAACATATTGTCATCCCCTTATTATCCCTCTGCTGGGAACGAGCCTCTTTTCAGAATAGGCAATAGTCTACCGCGCTGACCGAGTAAGTCCAGACTTCACACACCTTTGAAAACTCTTTTTTTAAGAACTCTCGAGTGTGTAGGTTTCCTCGCGTAGTTTTCCTTCACCGTAAAGCAGTGATTATTATTATAATTCGCATATAATTTCAGAACAATGAGTGGTGCATATTTGGTGTTTGAACCTTGTACCTGCTATTAGAATAGCTTAGTAGTGATAGCACTATTCTATCACTTGAGAATGTTTGTAGTAGGTATATTTTGATGAATCGGTTCCGGTTGGCAACAAAGTGAGTGAGGTATAATTTCCTCGAGTAGTGAGGAAATGTACCTAACATTTCCTGCCCCGGTGCGGATAGCCGCGCGCAGTCTCCGGTAGTTAAAGATGGCAATCCATCGATACTGATATTATTCGCTGCCGTCCGTATTCCATCCTACTTATGCCAAACTGATCCATTGTCATTAAATCGGGTTATTAATAATTCCATAGAATACATTCATTTACCTAATTTTGTAACTAACCCCTCCACGTTATAGAATATCTCTAATAAAAGCTTGTTCTCTGAAAAAGAAGAATTAAAATAGATCGTAGTTCACTATGCTGACCACTTTTAGATTAGCAAATAAGAATACCCTTGACTACTTTATGATGGACTTTCAACGCACTTAGGTACATGGGATGTCTTGAACTTAAATTTTTAATTTTAGCTAGGTATTGACAGTCAGTGTTTAAACGTAATTTAATATACTTACATGTTCTTTTTTATTTAAGTAGTTCGGATATAATTTTTGTTATTAACTTTATAATAGGTACATTCCGGATGTAATTTTAAAGACAACTAATATTCGAATGACATCGAAAAGTAAAAAATATATACTAATGCCTGTGCATTAGTTGGTTGCATTGGTTTCTGTAAACCTGCATACTTTAAAGTTTCTTTTAACTACCTATATAAATTTTGTTTCACGTCCTACTAATTACAGGTTTAACTACCTATAAGTTTCAAGTATGGCTTCCTTCAAAACGAATATTTTTTAAACAGTTTATAACATTTAAATAAATTAATATTTTTATTTTTAATTAGTATTTTTAAAACAAGCTCTTAGTTTCAATGCACTGAAAAGAAAAAAATAAGCTTTGTACTTAGTAGTCAAACCCATCATTATGGTACATATTATGTCGCCAGATTGTCCACATTAGATTTATTCAGATCTGGATCTGTGGTAATGGTGAAAATAGTTCAGATAAACTATTTTCATGACAAGCTCTGTCTTATACAGATTATTCTTCAATTTTTCCACAACCCTTCTCTCATCCAACTCTTGTTAAGAGCTAACTCTACAATAGCGCGAGGTTATAGAAGTAATAGTTTTGTAGCGGATGACCCTCGTTATTTGAAAGTACCTAGGTATAAAAATCTCAAATTGAAGTAACTAATAGTAGCTATTATTGCTAAAAGCTGGTCAGTGGCGGCGCAAGACCAAAACTTAATGTGGGCAAGCTACAATTCGCGAAGCCCTTAGATTAGAGTTGAAATGCAGTTTGTCGACCAAAAAAAAGATCACTAAATGTAAAAAAAATTAAGTCGATCTGCAATTTATCGACCAAAAAAAAAGGAAAGGTCGCCAAATCTAGATCCTCCGATCCCCAACACCACGTCTTAGGAGGCCCTGTGTCTGTGAGATGCGAGGCCCTTTGCACCGCGAGGCCGTAGGCGGAGGCCCACACCGCCAACGCCTTACGCCGCCACTGACGCTCGTGCATCATTAACAAGGAGTCTGAAGAAATATCAAAAAACGCAATGACTAAATAAAATAAACAATACCTACTGCTACTTATTTTATACCTGTAATCTCGAATAAATATGTAATAATGACGATGGTTTTCTAAGATACCGATTCTTGTACCTAATTAAATGTGATATCTTAAGTTATTATTGACTGTAGAACAATTTGTTTACTGTGTTCCATTGTGCCATTGTATGAGGCTCGTAAATCGTGACACCCGCGATGTCAGAATAAATAAGTAAGTGCTACCGAAGCTATCAGTGTCTATCACGTCTTGCCTCTTTACAAATAACCTTTATCTATTCAGTGTCGACTGGCATGCATAGGTAGATACAGATATAAATATATATACAGATATATAAATTGCATAGTGTTTAATAACTGGGTAATACAGTTATTAAATACTCCTCGATTTAACCATTATCAATTGTTTAAATTCGGCCTTCTATGTGCCATAATGTGTCCGGTGCCGCGCACATGTCCGCCCGCCTGACGCTGACCGTCTCGTTGCAGGGCGAGCTGACGGGCGCCAGCCTCAACCCCGCGCGCAGCCTGGCGCCTGCGATACTGCAGAAGGTCTGGGTACACCACTGGGTACGATCCTTTACTATTGATTATAATCTTTGGCATCTAATAGCGACACCTCTAGGAAAGATAAGAGATAATGATCAAGAATTGTTGCCTTTTTTATATAATGGGCCAAAGCCTCATAGTGCCCGCTAATGTTACTAACGAGTTACCTGAGGTCGGCCACAGATACAATTTTCGAAATTCCTCGTATAGTTTTGACCACTCCCTTTAAATTAAACAACAGAAGCGTTAAACACTTCCGTTAAACGCTATAACGTCACAGCGTTGTTGAGCTTTATAAAATTCAAACTTTTATGTGTCGTCGATAGATCCACCCTAACGCTGCTAATCCGTAAATTACGGGTATTGTGCTCGTTCACTTTACAATGTTGGGCACACACTTGGCCTTGTCAGTTTCAGTTTGAGAGTGTGTGATGTGGTGTTGCAGGTGTACTGGGTGGGCCCGCTGGGCGGCGCGGCGCTGGCCACGCTGCTGCACCGCGGGCTGCGCGCGCCGCCCGCGCCGCGCCGCGACGTCGACCTGCCGCTGCACGACAAGCCCGACCACTGACACAGTGGACAACCCGAGTGACTGACTTTTTTATACACTTAAAATTATGTTTTTACGTGAATTGGAAGTGTAAGCACCTACAATACGTTTTTACTGCCCCACTAAAATGTGTTCGAATTAACTGAATTCTCTATCGGAGTTATTGGAACGAGTTCTATATGAAGTACCCAGTAGCATCTTACAAATATTCTACGAATAAGGCCTACAGTTGTGAATTTTACATTATAATGAATGTTCCATTATAAATAAAATATTGATGTACGACAACTACACAAGAAAATTTGTAAGATAGTATACGTATTTAAAAATTTGATGCAATTTTCTTCAAGTTCCTTGAATAATTTTGTAACATCATATGCAAATGCAGCTATGAATTTTGAGCCTTTGAAATAAAGGCGGCTTGTACCTACCTCCTTGGTATGTACTAACATAAAGTACTTACATGTTGTAAGGCGAGAGAAATATGGTTCCTTGTCTTACATCTTTAAAATCAATATGGTCTGCGCACAAGTTTGTTGTTCCAATATGCCTGACCAATATATTAATAATTTTTTGTAAATATACTATAAATATGAAATAACTGCTGGTAGTATATATAATATTAAATATCTATATAAACATGTGGTGGTTTATTTTAAATACATCATTGAAATTAATAAACATCAAGAAATTCTCCATTCTTGTGTAAGTTTGATACTTTAAGATTACGATTAGTTGCACGGATACAATATTCAACTTATATTTTGTGATAAACAACTTTCTTTAGTGCAAGTGTATGTAGAGATGCAGCACTTAACACTGCTGTTAATTGGACAGAAATAGGTATGGCATTGGGGTGCATTCGGACTTAAACCAAGAAAACTCCTTCAACCAACCTGCTTATGTTACTATTATATGTAAAAAAAGACATATCAAAATTACATCTTTATTTAATTATGAAATAAATAAAACTAAACAGTACATTTTTACATCTCTTACATTATGACAAAACTGTTGGAATCCCATGCGACGTTGCGCTACTCTCATAACCGCTTGAGGATGCGGCGGCGGTCCCGGCCCGCGGGCCCGCGCCGCTCGCGCTTGGCGCGCGGCCCGTCCGCGTCCGCGGCGCCAGGGCCCGGCGCGGGGGGCGGCGCGGCGGGGGGCGAGCGCGGCGCGGCGGCGGCGGCGGGCGGCGCGGGGGGCGGGGAGCGCGGCGCGGCGGGCGGCGCGCGCGCGTGGATGTCGGTGTAGAGCTTGGCGCGCGCGAAGTAGTCGTCGTAGCGGTCGCGCAGCAGCGCCGCCGCCTCGGCGTTGAGCGCGGAGTCCGCGTTGGGCGCGATGAGCAGGCAGCGCACGGCCAGCAGCGCGTGCGCCAGCCCCAGCTCGGGCCGCCAGTCGCGCTTCAGCGTGTTCACGCACACCTCGCCCGCCGCCGACACGTTGGGGTGGAAGATCTTGGTGAGGAAGTAGGCGCGCGGCGGCGCCGCAGGGAACTCCCGCCCCAGCGCCAGCCGCACGCGAAACACGCCGCCCGCGTACGGCGTATCCGCTGGAATCACACATTGCTTGTTATTAAACTTCACTTCTTAACAGAAATGTTAAGACTACATATGGGACCATATTACTAAGACATCATGTCATTGGATTTGACGAATCATGATGGTTTGTCAAATCCAATGAAGTCTTCTTTAGGGGCTAGAGAGAAACCAGGCATACAACATCAGGAGACACAGAAAGAAAGACATGTGGACAGATAGACTAAGAACAATGACAAAGATGTGTTCCTGTCGTCACTATAACAACAAGTGCTAAAAACAGAATGAAATAGTTATTTAAGTGGGCTTCCATACAACAACCTTTGCTTTTATTGTTTCGCTCAATAATAATAACAGCAACTGGTAGATGCTTCAAATTTTCGCAAAATATTTAGTTATATATTCATTTGTGAAATACATACTATTTTTTTTATTTAAATGGGGTTTCCACACCACAGGTTTTTTTTTTGAAAATTAATGGTTAATGTTATGGAACTCTTCATATGCGAGTCCAACTTAAACTTGACAATTCTTTGCAACTTCATACAAACCAAATCAATAGTCAATCACAGAAACTACACCCGAGGACTAAGATTTGTCATACATATGTGAGCTAAACTTACAAGTAATGAAGATGTTATTAAAAAAAAAAGTTCAAAAATAAAGTCTAGAGTTAATTTATCAAGTGTATCAACCATCTAGCTAGTAAAATATAACTATACTAACTAAAGTATATAAACTCATCAGTAAGAGTAAAGAAATATACAAGCAAAATGAAGAATGTCATAATTGTTCAAACCAACATATTGATGATAATGTAATATTATAGTATACAAATCACAAACAACAGGTCTGTCTACACCCAGAGCCATAGTCAGCGAGCGTATTTTAGAAGTCCATTTATAATCTTGTGCCCTCAGTGAAAGCAGGTACAATTCTTATTATAGCCATAGCACAAATGATTATTGCCAATGGTAAAAGTACTAGAGACACAGAATTATCAGTCATATGTAGAGCAGGATATATTGGGCATTAAAACCCATCCCCCTGCAAACCTGGCTACGGTCCCGCATACGCACCGGGTCCGTCGATGAGCGCTACGACGTCGGTAAGGTCCTCGTCGCGCAGCAGCAGCTTGACGCCGGCGGGCGGGCTCGCCGCCAGCCGGCGCAGCTCGCGCGCCACGCCGCGCAGCACCTGCGGGCACACGTTCTCCACGTTGGACATGTCGCTGCACTCGCGCTGTCGCTCAGCGCCGCGCGCTCATCCTCCGCCACTCTGCCGCCAAACCTCACGGCCTCCCGCCGCCCGATGTCTTGTGCCTCTCTTGTTCGTCGCCGCTCTACGCTACCGAATTAATTGGCTTATCTAATTGTTCGAATGATCGTTTGTTATATATTATGCAAACTGTTAAAAATAATGAAACAAAAAAAATATACGTTAAATTACTAAATTTTTGATTCCGCTTTGATTAACTGTCAAATCAAAGTCAAATTGAAATGATAGCTTGTTTATAATATTGCCACCCTATGGTCGATCCTCTATGGTATTTAGATAATTTATTCATCTTTGTAGCATAAGAAAAATATGTTTTTTTAAAAGAAGATAAATAAATTTTAAACAATTGACACAAATTCACAGCGAGTTTCTTTTTTTTAATTTGTATAACTTTTTTTAAAGTTAGCGCACGAACGTGTCAAAAGCCAGTTTATTTACTCTACTCTTTGGTCACAAGGTAATTATTTTTTGGATATTTTGGTCCTCTTCTGTAACTTGACATGATGTGTAATTTTGAAATTACTTTTCATGACATGTTTTTTTATGATTTGTAGTATATTTATTCGTATCGTAATTATTGTACGGTATATATGATAACATTAAAATTTAATGATTGTCAAATTTAGAACTTAAATTTACATACCTGCTGAATTATGATTCAACTATAATAATTGTACAACCTAAAAGACTGTTCATTACCCGTGTTACTACCAATCTTACTACCAGTAATAAAAAATACCAGTAGTAAATTAAAAGGGAATTAAAAAATACCCTTTAATCTTATATCTCAATTAAAAATCCATTTGGGCTCTGGGCTGTAGAACAAACCCAAGTAATGGACATATATACACCTAAGTCACGAATGCGAAATATTTTTGTAGGCAAAAAGTTTTATTACATTTCTTTTTCAATCTATTTTTTTGTGTTTAAATAGTATTTTATTTGGGCTAAAAGACAATAAGCCAACGCTATATATACAATAATGAAAAACAAAATCAATTATTTTATTTACAAGCCGAAGTATCGAGATCGGAAATACTAGTGATGTGCTAACTCGGGCTAAATACGACTCGATTTAACTAGAGTTGAAATCCATGCAACTCGAGTTGAACTCGAGCTACCTAGATAAACTCAGTATATATATCATTGGTTTTATTTTCACTATTTTAATAACCGTGCTTCGTAAAACTATAAAAGAACAGAACGGATTCATCATAAACATGTATTGGGTCAGTCAAAATTGATTATATCAGGTAAAAGTAAAACAATTATGGATTTATTTGTCGCAATATATTTTTACCAATTATCACGAACCTTGCAAAGCATCGGTCTACACAAAAATCCAAACTCAAGTTAGAAGGAATTCAACTCTACTTGACTTGAGTTACACCAGACTCGAGTTGACTTGAGTTACACCAGGCTCGAGTGCCGAGTGTCGAGTTTCCATCTCTGGAATCAAACCTTCACTTCACTAATCACTAACCATTCACTCTGACATTGACAGTTATGTGTGTATTATTATTTTCATTTCATGTGTAGAACAGAATTTATGAGAGAAAATAGTATAAAATTCGTCTGATTAACATTTACTAAAGATGAAAAAGTAGAATAGGTATCTGCCTAACGTCGGTAACTCAGCCTACTCTTGTTCATTATCATACATTTAGTGAAGAATTTATTAAACATTGAAAAATATTACCGAGTGAATATAATCATCAAAAACAAGTGAAAGATATAATGCCGGGTGCCGGCATGGCGGAAAGACCGGGCTCTAGCTGCTCGGATTGCACGGAGTGCTCGCACTGCGCCAACAAGTCGGCGCCGCGGACCAAGGAGGGCGTGCGCGTCAGCGTGAACCTGCGGCACTTCTTCTCGGACCAGCGGGCGCGCGCCTTCATGTGGGCGCCGTACGGGCGCTGCGTGCAGTGGCTGGGCCGCCGCGTGGCGCGCGTGTTCGGGCTGCCCGACGACATCGCGCTCATGAGCCGCGGACACATGCTGCCCGTCATCGAGCCGCTGCTCATGCTCGACCGCGACGATCCCGTCGAGTGAGTCATCTTGTTCTATAACTATGTTTCTCATGGTTGAGTTCTTTATCACTGTTTTAAAATGTTCATGCTGTTTGTTTGATGCCATTGGACCCGCTCCAATGATCAGCTCAAATGTGATTAAAATCCTAACTTAGGTTGACCACAGCACTTATATTGCTACCCATGAGGCAACTCGGTTTGAATATACCTCTCGTCAACCCATTATTGTCCCACTGCTGGGCACGGGTCTTATCTCAGAATGAGAGAGTTTAGGCCATAGTCCACCGCGCTGGCCAAGTGCGAATTGGTGGACTTCACACACCTCCGAGAACTTTTTTTTTTTATAGAACTCTTAGGTGTGCAGGTTTCCTCACGATGTTTTCCTTCACCGAAAAGCAGTGATAATTAATTTCTAATACGCACGTGAATCAGTGGTGCATGCATGGGTTTGAACCTCGGACCTCCCGATCAAGAGGGCAAGTTTCAACCATTAGGCTATCACTGCAGTTTCAACCATTAGGCTATCACTGCCTTGAATATACCTATCACTTTCAAACTATAAAACTGTTGAGCTTAGTACTGATAGCGGCCCGAATCAGGTTTTGTTTTATAAGGAAGATATACTGTGAGCATGTGGTCCATAAGTGTTCACTACTGTCCATTGACTTTTGTATTAATATGCCCAGAACAAGCTAAGAAACTGAAGACTTAAGATGATGACTTCATTTTAAGTGTGCTAATTACCATGTCCCTCTGAATGACAATAATAATTGCTTCATGCTTGAATTAGGTATGGCAATGATACCCTCTGCTATAGTCAATATCCTCTAAAGAAAATCTCTAGCTAATTTATACCGTTAGCTAAGAGTTTATTTTTGGTGTGACATAGCAAATATGATGTTAACAAATAAAAATATGATGTAAATTCTTATTTAATTTTCTTTTTTAAAATAATTATCATAAACTGTGTTAATGAATGACAGTGTGAAATTAGCAAGAGGAGGGGGACTATTTATATGATATGGATCGTGACAAAGGGAGGTGTGCTTTAAAACTTGTTAAAAATATTAATTATAATCCCTTAAAACTCATCAGTGTAATAAAACATATCTCCTCATCACTACACATTTATTACACATCACATTATCATTACACATTAAATCATCACTACATATTCGTTAATAATGTTTAGAATACATTAATGTACCTACTTTTACGGAGTCCATCTTAGTTGTTAATGATCACAGTCTTTAGTTTTTAATCCAGGTGTCATTGAGTATCTGGGTGAATAGGTATTCAGCCTGATACTTTCCAAAATAGGTTTATTATGAAATAATTATTTCAATCCGAAAATCATGACATGAGGGTATAATAAATAACATGAGCCATAACAGACTCCTTATAGACTAATGATAAATAGATAAATTCCCAACATAATACTAAAATTAACTCATTTTTTTCATTTTGTATATTCCAGAGTTGTAAATATGTCATATGTATTTACTGCACACGATAAGCAAGATGACCCGAGTGTCAGCAGCCAACAGAACACAAATGAGACAAGCTCCACTACAACCACACAAGGTACCACCCGGGAAGGGGCAAGAAGCGCAAGTTCCAATTTAAATATCAAACAGGAAAATGTCGGCCAGCTTCCAACGAGCAGCCAGTCGGAGAATCGTGCGGATAACCGAAATATTAGTAGTTTCAGCGTGGGCCACGATTCGGAAGAAATTTTCGGACATTCATTAGATACTCCGAGCGGAGACGACGCCCAAGAGCTGCAGCGGCTAAAGCGGCACGCGCTGCGGCTGCTGGACGAGCACTGCCACGTGCTGCACGAGGCCTCCGCGCCCAAGCGCCTGCGCCGCCGCCGCCGCCGCCGCCAGCCCGCCGCGCCGCCCGCGCCCGCCTCCCCCGCGCCCGCCGCCCCCGCCGCCCCCACCGCCCCCGCCGCCGCGGTGCTCCGCAACGGCGCGGGCGAGCGGCCGCCGCGCCTCGTGCGCGCGCTCTCGCCCGTGTGAACCCGAGGGGCTGCAACACCTTACTTTACAGGATGTGTAAAATTGCCTACACGTATTTTCTATAAATTCAATAATATTGACAATTTAAGATATTAAGTCAGGCGGCTCTATGTGTATACGAGTTAAAAAAAACTTGCTTAATGAACCGGGTTATACTCTGAGGTCAATGTTATTTGTAGAGATGGAAACCATAACCTAAAGATGTTGCTTTCAATGATACCCAATTTGAAAGCCTTATTGCAGGAGGTTAAATAGTTAAAATGTAATGTTGAAACATACTTGTGTGTATGTTTGTCTGTGAATACCAAAGATATATGTATGTCTAATTTATAGCCCTCATCTGACATAGAAGTACTAATTTTCAAGAGTCATATATGGAGAACTTACCATTTCAGGGCTGTTTTATAAATATGTTTGTTATTACATATTTTCTTTTTATTTGTTCCAAACATTGCTTAATGTTCACGTTCAATGCTCACAACATGATAATTATATATGAATTGTGTCCATTCTTGGTTCCAAGAGGGTTGCTCAAGATTCCATTGGTAAACTGATAATAGAACTGTGGTGATGTGAATGATACAGTACTTAATGTTAATTGTGAATGTAATGTAATCTACTGACATAAAGCATGAAGTATATATGAAAATATAGGTATAGATTTGCTTTCAAAGAAATTTACATAAATCCCCTTTCAATTTATATTATTATTTGCGGACGATAAATAATTCCGTAAATATACACCCACTAGATTTATCATCCACCGTAAATCCCATCATTCAGTAAGAGTGATGAGGCAAACATTTTTTTCATATGAATACAATTATTGAATTAATGTATTGTACTTGATGCCTAAAATCTAAAGCATGTAACGTATAAGCTTATGGATCTTTGTATTAATGTTATCGTTATTGGACTACGAGTAGTGAATAATTACAATTATGTTCTCAAGTATTTTATAACGTATTTGTAGAGATATTAATACATGATTTTCCAAACGGTTTTCGTTTTATTTTTGGGGGAATCCAAAACATCAATTCCGTGCCAGGCGTGAATAAATTGATAAGTCGATCTGTATATATATACTTAAATATATTTATTAGTTGCTAATTCAGCTCATAACATTACCTATATTATATTGGCTTCTGTCAAGTGTTGCCGAAGAGAACATACGTATAAAAAATAGCTCGTGAAAATAAATCGTATTAAGTGGTTCAGAGGGACTTGCTTACAAGAATATAGTTTCATGTCGATAGTTGATTGAGTATTTTCTAAGTCCATAAAACACTTTAATTGAAATGAAATGTCTTTATGTTGTATAGGCCTGCGGGAGCACTAACAAATTATTCATTTAATTTGTATTCTTAATTAAATAATAACATTGCCCATTTTCGTACGTTTTCTAAAGTTCCCTTAAAATTTTGATAATTATCTGAAGCACGTCAATTTACTACGCTAATTGAAAACGCCTGAAGAAATCTATTAGCAATTTATGTTAATACCAAGTTTTGCTTATTTATTAAATAAGAAATTATCCGATTACAAACAGTATTTTCATTTAAGATAAAAATGTCCAACCCAAAATGTAAGGCTTGGCAAAGTCTCGTAAGGGAAGCAATGAGATCAAAGTATGTTCCCTGTGCACAGGAAAATTTCATTAACGATGTGTAGGAATAATCACTGAACCCTTCAACAAAGAGTCAAAACAGGCGAAAATTAACTGGAAATATCCTGTTTGCAAGAACTCCGAAAAGCCTGGCGATAATATTAATCAGCCTGTAAAACAACAAATTCAACAATGTTTATCTTCGACATCTCCGTTAGTGACTCTTGTAACGTAGCAAATCTGACCCCGTGTGTGTCAACAATATGCGTCTTAGCGCCATCTGTTAGGTCACGGTGACATAATTACCGCAGTACGATAGTAATTAGTTCCCTGTTACAGTGGCGCTTAAGTTGCAAGTGAAGGCAGTAAATAATTTTATATTATAAAATTAACTCCTAATAAATTTTATTAAAATAAATTACTAACGTTATAATAAAATACTTTAATTATAAATTTAACAAATAATAGAATATTTAAATATTTACTCCAAGGTCTAACATCAATTAGCTGTGGTTATTGTTTTATCTGTGTCAGAGTGTTTTTAGTCTCAGTGGTCGTTATTTGAGTTCTTTTCGTTTTGGCGGTCGAGCAGTCAAGTCGAAGGCCATGGAAGTTCGGCAGCCCGGTGTACGGGTTAAGGCCATGTGGTGACCCAGCTAAGTCGATGGTGGTTCCAGTGATGGTATTATCACTATATATTATAGGGAATGTGATTTCCCTGACGCCCGGCAGCATTTAAGCCTCGTCGAAGTCTCCTATGCCACGTGAGTATCGAATTCGATTGTTTTAAAGAGTCCTTAATCGTTAGGAGTGTTATTCTAATTTGCGGGGAATATGGGTTTCAGATCTGGTAGCGTGTGCGCTAGCCTAAACCTTCAGGTTGCAGTCCAGTCCAAACCATGTGGTGTCCTCGAACTCTGTCCTCCGGTGGCTGTAGCCGTTGGCAAGGCTAGACAGTGTGCCTTCGCGTGCTGACAAGTAGTCAGCACGCGAAGGCAAGTAAGCTAAGTAGCTTACTAGTGTGTAGCGTGTAGCGTAGCGTATAGCTTACTTTCAAATACAACTTCGCCATCAAAATGTCGTGAAAAAAAGTTGTTTTTTGAGAAAAAATCATGTAAGGTAAGGCTTGTTATAGTTTTTTTTGGGTTGGGTACTTGCTTTTTAGCCAAAAAAATCGCAAATAATTGTTATTTGACGAATAATAGTTCATGTTTTTCAGTGTGTTTATGGAAAAAGAATATTAAAATAAAAGGTTATTCATTGAAATGTTATTACTATATGGCAACGTTATAGTTTTTTCCTACATACATCGAGAAATATTTAGTAATATACTTTAATTATTTACATATTAATGACCAACAATCAAAAATTAAAATAACACTGTATTTTATAACACTTTTATAAATGCCTTTTAAAATAAAGCTGCCAAGTTTTAAAATATAAATGCCTTTTAAAATAAAGTGCTCCAAGGGTGCTTCAGGGGTGCTCCAAGTGAGTTCCTTGAATGCCCCAGGGGTGCTCCAAGGGTGCTCCAGGGGTACTACGAGGGTACTTGGATGGTGCTCCAGAGGTGCTCTAAGGTAGCTCCGGGTATGCTCCAAGTGAGCTACATGAGTGCTCCAGGGGTGCTCCAAGGGTGCTCCAATGGTACTACGAGGGTACTTGGATGGTGCTCCAGAGGTGCTCTAAAGGAGCTCCGGGTGTACTCCAAGGGTGCTTCAGGGGTGCTCCAATTGAGCTCCATAAGTGCTCCAGAGGTGCTCTAAAGGAGCTCCAAGTGAGCTCCACGGGTGCTCCAAGTGAGCTCAAGGGGTGCTCCAAGTGAACTCCAGGGGTGCTCCAAGGGTGCTCCAGGGGTGGTTCAAGGGTGCTCCAGGGGTACTTCGAGGGTACTTGGATGGAGCTCCAGGGGTGCTCCAAGTGAGCTCCAAGGGTGCTCCAAGGGTGCTCTAAGGGTGCTCCAGAGGTGCTTCGAGAGTACTGGTTGGTTGGTTGGTTGGTTGGTTGGTTGGTTGGTTGGTTGGTTGGTTGGTTGGTTGGTTGGTTGGTTGGTTGGTTGGTTGGTTGGTTGGTTGGTTGGTTGGTTGGTTGGTTGGTTGGTTGGTTGGTTGGTTGGTTGGTTGGTTGGTTGGTTGGTTGGTTGGTTGGTTGGTTGGTTGGTTGGTTGGTTGGTTGGTTGGTTGGTTGGTTGGTTGGTTGGTTGGTTGGTTGGTTGGTTGGTTGGTTGGTTGGTTGGTTGGTTGGTTGGTTGGTTGGTTGGTTGGTTGGTTGGTTGGTTGGTTGGTTGGTTGGTTGGTTGGTTGGTTGGTTGGTTGGTTGGTTGGTTGGTTGGTTGGTTGGTTGGTTGGTTGGTTGGTTGGTTGGTTGGTTGGTTGGTTGGTTGGTTGGTTGGTTGGTTGGTTGGTTGGTTGGTTGGTTGGTTGGTTGGTTGGTTGGTTGGTTGGTTGGTTGGTTGGTTGGTTGGTTGGTTGGTTGGTTGGTTGGTTGGTTGGTTGGTTGGTTGGTTGGTTGGTTGGTTGGTTGGTTGGTTGGTTGGTTGGTTGGTTGGTTGGTTGGTTGGTTGGTTGGTTGGTTGGTTGGTTGGTTGGTTGGTTGGTTGGTTGGTTGGTTGGTTGGTTGGTTGGTTGGTTGGTTGGTTGGTTGGTTGGTTGGTTGGTTGGTTGGTTGGTTGGTTGGTTGGTTGGTTGGTTGGTTGGTTGGTTGGTTGGTTGGTTGGTTGGTTGGTTGGTTGGTTGGTTGGTTGGTTGGTTGGTTGGTTGGTTGGTTGGTTGGTTGGTTGGTTGGTTGGTTGGTTGGTTGGTTGGTTGGTTGGTTGGTTGGTTGGTTGGTTGGTTGGTTGGTTGGTTGGTTGGTTGGTTGGTTGGTTGGTTGGTTGGTTGGTTGGTTGGTTGGTTGGTTGGTTGGTTGGTTGGTTGGTTGGTTGGTTGGTTGGTTGGTTGGTTGGTTGGTTGGTTGGTTGGTTGGTTGGTTGGTTGGTTGGTTGGTTGGTTGGTTGGTTGGTTGGTTGGTTGGTTGGTTGGTTGGTTGGTTGGTTGGTTGGTTGGTTGGTTGGTTGGTTGGTTGGTTGGTTGGTTGGTTGGTTGGTTGGTTGGTTGGTTGGTTGGTTGGTTGGTTGGTTGGTTGGTTGGTTGGTTGGTTGGTTGGTTGGTTGGTTGGTTGGTTGGTTGGTTGGTTGGTTGGTTGGTTGGTTGGTTGGTTGGTTGGTTGGTTGGTTGGTTGGTTGGTTGGTTGGTTGGTTGGTTGGTTGGTTGGTTGGTTGGTTGGTTGGTTGGTTGGTTGGTTGGTTGGTTGGTTGGTTGGTTGGTTGGTTGGTTGGTTGGTTGGTTGGTTGGTTGGTTGGTTGGTTGGTTGGTTGGTTGGTTGGTTGGTTGGTTGGTTGGTTGGTTGGTTGGTTGGTTGGTTGGTTGGTTGGTTGGTTGGTTGGTTGGTTGGTTGGTTGGTTGGTTGGTTGGTTGGTTGGTTGGTTGGTTGGTTGGTTGGTTGGTTGGTTGGTTGGTTGGTTGGTTGGTTGGTTGGTTGGTTGGTTGGTTGGTTGGTTGGTTGGTTGGTTGGTTGGTTGGTTGGTTGGTTGGTTGGTTGGTTGGTTGGTTGGTTGGTTGGTTGGTTGGTTGGTTGGTTGGTTGGTTGGTTGGTTGGTTGGTTGGTTGGTTGGTTGGTTGGTTGGTTGGTTGGTTGGTTGGTTGGTTGGTTGGTTGGTTGGTTGGTTGGTTGGTTGGTTGGTTGGTTGGTTGGTTGGTTGGTTGGTTGGTTGGTTGGTTGGTTGGTTGGTTGGTTGGTTGGTTGGTTGGTTGGTTGGTTGGTTGGTTGGTTGGTTGGTTGGTTGGTTGGTTGGTTGGTTGGTTGGTTGGTTGGTTGGTTGGTTGGTTGGTTGGTTGGTTGGTTGGTTGGTTGGTTGGTTGGTTGGTTGGTTGGTTGGTTGGTTGGTTGGTTGGTTGGTTGGTTGGTTGGTTGGTTGGTTGGTTGGTTGGTTGGTTGGTTGGTTGGTTGGTTGGTTGGTTGGTTGGTTGGTTGGTTGGTTGGTTGGTTGGTTGGTTGGTTGGTTGGTTGGTTGGTTGGTTGGTTGGTTGGTTGGTTGGTTGGTTGGTTGGTTGGTTGGTTGGTTGGTTGGTTGGTTGGTTGGTTGGTTGGTTGGTTGGTTGGTTGGTTGGTTGGTTGGTTGGTTGGTTGGTTGGTTGGTTGGTTGGTTGGTTGGTTGGTTGGTTGGTTGGTTGGTTGGTTGGTTGGTTGGTTGGTTGGTTGGTTGGTTGGTTGGTTGGTTGGTTGGTTGGTTGGTTGGTTGGTTGGTTGGTTGGTTGGTTGGTTGGTTGGTTGGTTGGTTGGTTGGTTGGTTGGTTGGTTGGTTGGTTGGTTGGTTGGTTGGTTGGTTGGTTGGTTGGTTGGTTGGTTGGTTGGTTGGTTGGTTGGTTGGTTGGTTGGTTGGTTGGTTGGTTGGTTGGTTGGTTGGTTGGTTGGTTGGTTGGTTGGTTGGTTGGTTGGTTGGTTGGTTGGTTGGTTGGTTGGTTGGTTGGTTGGTTGGTTGGTTGGTTGGTTGGTTGGTTGGTTGGTTGGTTGGTTGGTTGGTTGGTTGGTTGGTTGGTTGGTTGGTTGGTTGGTTGGTTGGTTGGTTGGTTGGTTGGTTGGTTGGTTGGTTGGTTGGTTGGTTGGTTGGTTGGTTGGTTGGTTGGTTGGTTGGTTGGTTGGTTGGTTGGTTGGTTGGTTGGTTGGTTGGTTGGTTGGTTGGTTGGTTGGTTGGTTGGTTGGTTGGTTGGTTGGTTGGTTGGTTGGTTGGTTGGTTGGTTGGTTGGTTGGTTGGTTGGTTGGTTGGTTGGTTGGTTGGTTGGTTGGTTGGTTGGTTGGTTGGTTGGTTGGTTGGTTGGTTGGTTGGTTGGTTGGTTGGTTGGTTGGTTGGTTGGTTGGTTGGTTGGTTGGTTGGTTGGTTGGTTGGTTGGTTGGTTGGTTGGTTGGTTGGTTGGTTGGTTGGTTGGTTGGTTGGTTGGTTGGTTGGTTGGTTGGTTGGTTGGTTGGTTGGTTGGTTGGTTGGTTGGTTGGTTGGTTGGTTGGTTGGTTGGTTGGTTGGTTGGTTGGTTGGTTGGTTGGTTGGTTGGTTGGTTGGTTGGTTGGTTGGTTGGTTGGTTGGTTGGTTGGTTGGTTGGTTGGTTGGTTGGTTGGTTGGTTGGTTGGTTGGTTGGTTGGTTGGTTGGTTGGTTGGTTGGTTGGTTGGTTGGTTGGTTGGTTGGTTGGTTGGTTGGTTGGTTGGTTGGTTGGTTGGTTGGTTGGTTGGTTGGTTGGTTGGTTGGTTGGTTGGTTGGTTGGTTGGTTGGTTGGTTGGTTGGTTGGTTGGTTGGTTGGTTGGTTGGTTGGTTGGTTGGTTGGTTGGTTGGTTGGTTGGTTGGTTGGTTGGTTGGTTGGTTGGTTGGTTGGTTGGTTGGTTGGTTGGTTGGTTGGTTGGTTGGTTGGTTGGTTGGTTGGTTGGTTGGTTGGTTGGTTGGTTGGTTGGTTGGTTGGTTGGTTGGTTGGTTGGTTGGTTGGTTGGTTGGTTGGTTGGTTGGTTGGTTGGTTGGTTGGTTGGTTGGTTGGTTGGTTGGTTGGTTGGTTGGTTGGTTGGTTGGT